>CM068828.1:146164415-146764415 GCA_028554795.2 Sinohyriopsis cumingii
GTCATTTCCATGATTAAAGAACATAAGTGTTTCAATCGATTTTGTTGAGAACGATTTGATCATGTGCAAATTAAGTCAAATGGTTACAAGAATATAATACAGCAATAATATAATATAACAATAATGTTATATAACAATACTATAACAAAAATAATATCAGGTAACAATAATATAATATAACAATGATATAATATAATATAACAATAATATAACATAAACTTTCCGAGTCCTCGTGATAGGTAATAATATGATATGGTGTACATATCCTACATACGACGTAATTTAAATGAAAAATTAAGCATATTTTGGTTTAAATATATTTGTAACAGGTGTATATATTTAAATCATTCCATGATACGGTGTCAGGTACTGACTAAAGATGCTGATTTCAAAATTTAGTTTAAACTGATTTTTAATATGCTCAAACACCACAATACCAAAAGACTGATTTAGGCCGAAATAAATAATGAGCACTTATAAATCCAGAAACATTGTAGCAATTTTCTGTTGTCTTGACCGGGGTAAACATGAGTAAAAGAGTAATTATTTCGGGCACTAACACTTAGCGCTAACAGTAAATAAAGTGGTGAGTTTTTCCGTGGATACCAGTGTTGTTAAAGGATCGCATACCATCTGCATCGCTGTGTTTACCTATAACCAGATTAAAGTTATCTGCAGAAAGAAAACGTCTAAAAGCAGATAATAAACCATTGCTACCTTTTATTATATGTTTCTATCAGGTGAAACATCTTCGAATTAAGTACTTCGTCCATATCCAGAAACAACTGTCCTAAACCACTTGACATATGTTTCAACCTCTCTAGAGAAACAATGACGACTTAAATATCCTGAATGGTTCCTGCAGTTGGTGTGCATCGTCCAATTGTTGCATTCTTGCGTATGGCATGCTGGGCAGCTGGTTGAATTATGTTCACCTAAAACTATGGTTCTTTTTCTAACTTTCAGTGTCGAAATGTGATGTACAATACATCAAAACACAAACGCAGACAAAGATTGTTTCTGTAAACTTCAATACAGTGCTGGCCATGCTAATTTATATACTATGTTGACCTAAGACGGAAAAAATGTGATCATATCTCGCCACTGCCAAGCAGGAAGGGGAATAAGATTAAAAGAAGAATTTAAGGACATGCATTTCGAGTCAGTTCTGAAAGCATTCATGTGAACTTTGTGACACTGACCCCAGTGTTTAAACGCAAGCGATTACGCAGCAGGACAAATGTCCTTGTTTTGTAATTAAACATCTCGGTGATAAATTAACTCCATTAAGGGGTTTAATAAATATATTTCGAAAAATGTTCAAAACGTTAATGCTAACTTTCAATGACTAATATTTTGGCTTAAAGATGAAAAAGGTGCGCTCTTTTGATGGAAAACATTTTCTCCCTGCTTAACATGATTCACACATAGTATCAACAGAACGCCACACGATGTGTGGGCAATATCAATAAAAACGAAAGAATTTAGCCTAAACGTTATTTAAACTCTACCTTTCCAGTATTAGTACTGTATTCCTCTGAATACAGATGCATTCATGACTTTAAACATTCCTCAGGTCGAATTTTCTTTTTTTTTTTTTTGATTACTGTTTAATTACGATCACTTAGAATTTCCTAATGCAATATTGGAAACCGGTGGTAGTCGTAAGCTGGGTTTTATGTTTTCCTTGTAGGTCATTTCTCAATTTTCTCATTCTAATGAAGGAGTGTGGTCGGACAACAAAAAGACTTTGCCGGTAGGATAAATTTCCTACTCAGTGAGGCTATTTGGTTTCTTGTTTCTGGAAAAATTAACAAAACGGGATGTTCGTGCAAGTTAAAGTGATCCAAGATGCAAAAGAGTATTCAGAATGGAATCTGACATTTGTCTTGCAAGCACAATAAAGATTTCTGTGTGTGTGAGATTAAAATCTATCCCTAACGCCGAGACCTGTCAGTAAGAATCTGACAGTAACATTCGTTAAAAAACGCACTCCAGTTAGCACGATGAAAACGATATATCGTGGGTAAAATGTATAAGTGGCAGTAGTGAATTTGTTTTATTATACACAATAAAGCCGAATCTAAATAAAACGTAAAATATTCACTAATATTATTTTTCATTCAGTTTTAATTTTCCGAATATTCTGTGCAGACATATGCTAGGAAAGATCGAAGCTGAAGTGAGGCCGAGTCCAGTTCTGAATATAACGCACATAAAAGTACAAGGTATCAGAAACGTTATACCCTTGAGACTGGATACTGAATATATCAGAGTACAAAGTAGTTGTTTGGAGATAGAAATGAAACAAACAGCAACTCTTCAGCACAAGCAGTGTTTGCTTCGCTTTGCTCAATTCACTCTCGTAGAGATTTCCGCAAATGTTTGCTTTTAAAAATTAGCTGCATAATGACCTCCATCAAGGTAGGTTCAGCATGACTCCAGTCTACTCACCACGCTAGACAAGAATAGTCACCCATGATTAATAGGTGCCAGCGTCAGAGGATGGTATTAAATTGTGTCAGTTAGAAATATTGACATACATTAAACATAATACAAGAGTAACATTGATGCAATGTCTATCATATATATTAAATTCCTGTTTAATACCATTCTGTGTAAACCATTATTTACTTTTCTTAGAAAACATTACAGTTAGCAAAAAATTAAAAGTCCTGATCTTTCAATCACAACTTATAGGAAAGTGTTTCCATTCGAGGTTTCTTGGTTTTATGAGATTATCCTTATTCCAGGCATTGCATTTTAACGATTTTGTACTCATAAAATAAAATACATTTGACATATTTTGTATCAGGGACAAACCTGATACTGATTTAGGTCAACATAATTAATCAGTGAAAATAAAGTAAAATAAATTTGAAGCGATAAGCAATAATGGGAATTAAACCAGATACCCAAAATGCCGTTCCGCGTCTCAATAGAAATATATTGGGGAATTAATCCTTAGTCTATCGAAAACAAGTCAACTATTTTTGAATGTAGTAGAAAAAATAATGTTATACCAAATTATTCAAACACCAATTTTAGAGTCCTGCAATCACTAAAACAATATATACTTTCTAAAAGCATACATCAACATCCCACTCCTTCGTCGACTTAATTCTAATTCTGATTTAATACAAGTATTTAAAATATAAGATCATGTGACACATGTGCTTCAGATTCAACTGAAAACATGCACATAAGCACAATAAGTGCTGTATGCTGTATTAGCTTAATAATGACGAATGAAAGATATTATTAACTTTCTAAAGATACATTTTGTTTAACTAAATGTTTTTGCATTGTTTCTCTCTCTCTCTCTCTCTCTCTCTCTCTCTCTCTCTCTCTCTCTCTCTCTATATATATATATATATATATATATATATATATATATATATATATATATATATATATATATATATATATATATATATCTGTGTGTGTGTGTGTGTGTGTGTGTGTGCTTCAGGGACACCCGAAATGATAGATTTGACCCCCAGTTTTTATATCAAAGGTTTTTTCTTTACTCAGTCTGACTCAAAATCCTGACACCAAGTGGATTTGTGACTTTCAGCCTTTCACTCCTGGATGATACACTGATATATATATATATATATATATATATATATATATATATATATATATATATATATATATATATATATATATATATATATATATACATATATATACACATATTCATACATACATACCACAAAAAATAACAAAGGATGGTTCAGCAAACCTGAGTCACTAGCCAGGGGTTATTGAGTTCTTGGATTCTTCTCTCATGGCAGACAACTCAGTACACATTGGTCTGTTATGGTGAAACCACATAATTAACAGTGAGGCTATATTCAAAAGATTGTGTGTGTTCGTTGCTTGTATAGAAGTTACTAGTATTGCGTTTTTGCAGAATCATTTTTAAACCTCATTATGTAGCGAAATACATTATACCCCTAAAACTACAAAAAATATTAACTTGTAGCTAATATTGCCTGAATGTCTTAAAAGGCACAATACCTTTGTCTCTACATCAGAATGAAACCGTATCCAAGGATCGACACCTCCTTCGCCAAATGGTTCAAAAGCGAATACCCATCCGTCAAAACAAAAATATGTTGGTACAACATGGAGAAATTTATCCCATGTTTTAGGACCTTTGCTGAAATTAATAATGGAAACAATGGTTGAAGGACTCATAGGAGGAAGGTAAAAGTTCCAAGAAGATAAAATGAGTCTCTGGAGTCCACAAACTCAGACAATCCTTTGGAATCTGATGGAAGGTCGAAAACTGACTTTAGTGCCTTACAAACGCTGGATGGAATTATATCATTGGCAAAAACAACGGACCCCGCATTTACCTCCCAATCTTTATTTGACCGAGATGTCACAGTTTCAACACGAATTGCAATCGTTGATAGATCGCAGTGATTTGTCAGAAACGGAAAAATCGAAACGGTACGGTCAAGTGTTGAGGCGACTTAAATTCTGTCAGCAGACGGCATTATACTAAGCAGTCTTATTAACCCTGAAATATGTTGAGACCATAATAAAAAGTCCATCACCACCACCTACCACAGTGACCAGGACCGATGCAACCACTCGGATGCTAGTGGAAGAAGACGTACGAGACGTCTTTCAAACACCGTCAGCAGTTGGCATCACTAGTAAGATTTAAGTGTTCTTGTTGACCCCTTCCACCACACCTCAATGAGAAGAACTCAACGCTTGGGTCAAACAGGTGCTTTTTAATCCTCCTCCGACATAAGTGAAAAATGAAAGCAAGACCAAAGCCATCGTATTACCACCACCACCACCACCACTTCCCTCGGCATCTATTCTCGTGGCAGGTCGGGCACGTAAATCCATTTCCAACCCACCGCCTCACCCCATTCAAATTAGCATCCGTGAAAAGTGGGTGACCTATTAAACATTGGAGAAGGTGTTAGCCAGCATTTACTAAGATCCATCCCATCCTGCGGGATATACAGGAGTTCCGTAATTGTATCGTGCTGTCAAAACCCTACTCAAAAGTGTCCATTTACCTCAAGTGTAACGATGGTTGCAAGAACAAGCCACATACACCTTACACAAACACATTTGACGAAAAGTTTCCAGAAATCGCAACCGAGTTGAGGGCAACGATCATCAACGGCAAGCCTATTCAGCCGATGTCTTCCATTTTGCCACCTAAAATTGTGGCTTTAAATATTTATTTTGGGTCATCAATGTCTTTTTAAAATTAGCCTGGGTCGTGCCATTGACAATCAAATCGAGCACTGAGATCGTGCAGGCCCTCAAACTGATGTTAACGCAAATCGGTCGTCACCCTCTTCCATGGCAAGCCAACAAAGGTACCGAACTGCTGAACAAAGCTTTGAAAAAATTGAAACAAACGAGATATTCATTTTTTCACAACCGAGAATCCAGAAACAAAGGCCAGCATTGTGGTAGGTTTTCATCGCACCATGAAACAATGTGGAATTATTTTAAGAATCACCACATTATCAAGTACATCGACGTTTTACAGCACCTGGTCCAAGTGTACAACCAATTTTACCATCGGAGCATCCGATATGCACCCCAAGAAGTGGCTCCGGAGAACGAAGTGGCCATCCTCGAGCGACTGTTTGGTACTCTTCCGACTCGAGTTGTCCCCAAGAAAGGTGGAGGGTCGGCAGCAGGAGATTAGGTGCGCATTGGCTAAACCAAACGCGACGAGTACGATAAGCGATTTCACCAGGACATTGCAACAGTGGAGAAACAGGGCAAATGGAGCCCATCAATAATTACAGACTACTGTTAGACAGTGACAAGAAAGCTCCATTTAATGGATAAAAGAGACAAACCAAGACACACCGAGTAGTCACTGAATAAGGACTAAACTATATATAATATATATACATATATACATACATACATATATATATATATATATATATATATATATATATATATATATATATATATATATATATATATATATATATATATATATATATATATATATCCTAGTTATTTGTCTTTTTGTCATAATATATTTTATACATATAACCCTTTTGCTGTTCTTTAAAGTGTTATATAAATAGGATAGGTAAAAGATGATAATCTAAATCAATCACGAACACAGGAAAACACATAGGTTTACAATTTACGATTAAAACTCTACTATCTACACAATATAAATTGACGTAAAATGTTAAAACTTAAGTATGTTGGAAACAGTAGCCGATCAGTTGCTTCAATTGTCATATTTGAATTCAGTACATCAAAATCTATAATCAATAGCACATTTAATCGCTGAAGGAGACGACTTCTAAACAATAGCAGACAAGTGTAATTTGTACTAGCACTCGAACCACTACCATCAATAATTTGTACTAGTACTCTGGTCGCTATGCCACTACCATCAGTAGTTTGTCTTTCTAATCTAACCACTATGCCACCACCATATGTAATTTTGTACTAGTACTCTAGTCGCTATGCCACCGCCAGCAGTAGTTTGTATTTCTAATCTAACCACTATACCACCACCATATGTATTTTTTTGTTTACTAGTACTCTAGTCTTTATGCCACCAGCATCAGTAATTTGTATTTCTACTCTAACCTCTATGCCACCACCATATGTAATTAGTATTTGAACTTTAGTCGCATTCCACTGCCATCAGTAATTTGTACTAGTAATATAGTCGCTATGCCACCACCATAAGCAATCTGTATTTCTACTCTAACCTCTATGCCACCACCATATGTAATTTGTATTTGAACTCTAGCCGCATGCCGTTACCATCATTAACTTGTATTTGTACTATAGCCGCATGCCGCTACCATCATTAACTTGTATTTGTACTCTAGCTGCATGCTGCTACCATCAGTAACTTATATTTGTGCTCTAGCCGCATGCCGCTACCATCAGTAACTTGTATTTGTACTATAACCGCATGCCGCTACCATCAGTAGCTTGTATTTATACTCTAGCCGCATCCCGCTACCATCAGTAACTTGTATTTCTACTCTAGCCGCATGCCGCTACCATCAGTAATTTGTATTTCTACCATATCTGATATGCCAAATCAACCAGCACCAGTAATTTATATTTGTACTCTAGCCACTGTACCAATACCATTACTAAGTTGTATTGGTACAGTAATGCCGCCACCATCAATAATTTGTATTTTGTACTCTAGCCGATGTGCCAGCACCATCAGTAATTTGCATTTTTTTACTCTAGCCGACGTGCCACCATCAACACTAAATTGTATTTTGTACTCTAGCCGATGTGCCACCACCTTCAATAATTTGTATATTCCAATCACCAGAAATGTTATATTATATTGTACTTTATCCTGTATGCTAACGCCACTACCAGTAATTTGTCGCTATAAGAATATCGTTAATAATTTGTATTTGTACTGCATCCCCTATGCCACCCCTATCATTACTTTGGATTTGGAAATACTCTCATATGTCCCTTGTTTGACCCTAGTTCGTAATAATGTTCTGTTTTTTTCTGCCTATGGCTGATTGGTATGCATATCACAAGACTTTTTTTTTTATAACGCTATATTTTGTGTTTTCATGCTTAGTTAATAAGTGTACACTCAAGACTGTATCTTGGGACATGTTTTTTTTTTTTGGCAGCTGACCACCTCAGCACAGGATTGTGGGTGACTTCTGAAGGAACAAAACGTTACGAATAAAGTGTCAGCTAGGACACAGATCTAAAGCTCGAACATGGTTAACTAATAAAATACTGAAGTGGAAAAGGAGAGCTTATGTTTTCAATATAACGCTGCAGAAATATTCTGAATCTGGAAAACCTCAGTGATTTTCAGGTAATTAAATGTAATGTTAAACTGGTTAATTTACAGGATTCAAGATTGAATTAGTTTCTATATATAGTCCTTATTTTTCCTTAGCATTTCTGAACTTTCCAGTGTTTCAAAATCAGTACATCAAATGATTTTATAGTGTATGTTTAAAGATTAACAAACAGTAGTTTTTGTGATGGGCCATCCGTTATTTTGCTGAGAAACTGAAGCGTTAACCAATCAACACGAGACATAAATGCTGTTAAGTAGTCAGGGCTATATTGGTAAATTATAGACAGGAAAGAAATGCATGGATTCTTACATCTTTGTATAAATAACCGCGGTCTTTACATACTTGTATTATATCGATTGGGATAATTATCAGAAAGTATACAAGGAATGAAATTGCTTCAAATTATATTATTTTGTTATGCCTTTTGTGGTAAAATTGAGAGCTTTATACAATTATGAACAATTTTTAATCTTTTTAATGACACGTCAGTCTGAAACAAGTTTGTAAAGCGCATATGGGCACTACGGTTTAAACTTTGCTTCCGTCTTATATTTCATGTATATGTCTTGTCTCGCGGAAAATTTTCAATACATTCCTAGATATTATGTTTGTGCAAACGCCTACATATATCAGGAATAAATCCTTACCATTCTCTAACATCTTTTCTAGAAAGATATAGAAATAATCTGAAGAAAAAATATATTTTTACATCTTACATTTCCTAAAAGATGACATATAAAAAATGTTTAGTTTCTTTTTATGATGTGGGGTACACTTCTCTTTATCCGTGTTGTTTTAAGAAATCCTTGCAGAAGTTTATTGCAGTTATACTGAGATACATCTCCTTTGTGTATGATATTTGACGAAACCTTCCGGTCATTAAAGGCTGATAGTAACAAGTCTTTGATACAAAATGTCAGGTCTCTATAGGTAATTTACAAAAATATGTCCGAAAATTTTAATCATAAACATTTCCTTAGAAAACAATTACAAAATACATCTAGCCGAAGAAAGACTACGTTCAACTCGATAGAAAACTAGATCTAATTATTCATATGTATCCTAGGTTAACATACTAAGTTGATGAAATTATCAAGATAATGTACTTCAAATCTACTAGGCGGTTTTAAAGAGACGTTGAATAATTTCTAACACTTGTGTCGATGTTGATGTCACTTTTTTTATTCAGACCTTGTAGCTGTAAATCTTGTTCAATGTCCTGCAATGTGTTTATCAAGATAGTATCTAGAGGGAAATAACCTTGTCTAATACTAAACCGATTTTCACATAATGTACAGGGTCATTCTCATTAATCCAGTCTTTAATTTAATATAGTGTATACAACTTTCTAAAACAACTCACTAGGTCTGTAGACTAGGGATGGTCTTTAATACCTGTATTCCTAATATTGGTTGTGTTAATCCCATAATCCAAACTTTTGTGCTAATATCATTGTCAGAAATATTTAAAAAGAAAGTTTCTGTATTTGGAAAAATAAGTCTCATCGGTTTCAATGTTATCAATAATATCCCCAAAATATTATTATTAAGATTTTAAGTTGCATTATGTACTCTTTCAGTAATAGCTTTAATTAATCTCTCCTTTTCATTTGATAATGGAGCAATAAAGTCATTTTCCTTTGAAACGAAAGCTTGATTCAGATCTTTGAAGCATTCATTGAATACTAATGTATATACCAGGAGAATTTGTTTTCTCTAATGCTATTATTTATTTTTCTTGCTTGTTTTTGGGTCTCACTTAGAACACGTTCTTACCTCATCCCTAATAAAATAGCCTTGTTTTTGTTACTGGACTTAAAGATTCTACTTTTATATATTTTATATTTTCGACTTGCGTGATTTAGTTAAGCTTCTTTTACTATTGATATATGTAATATTACATAACAGTACATACGCCTGACACCAACAGTACCATTTATACTGCTTGGTCTGAATTTCCCAAGTTATTTCTCTAAAAGGAAAATTTCCTAAGCGGATACTTTAATAATCATTATAAATGATACCGCAAACGCCAGGAGAATCAGCATGTAATAAATCCTAACAGGATAGACCGGAATGGATGCTTGGATCAAATGACAACACAACACAATGTGATGAAAGATGGAAATTTATGATATGAATAAAACTAAATATATTCTACAAATACAATGATTCTTTCACGCTCTAAACATACCTCTCATTCAATGATTGTATCCAAACATTCACAAATAGGAAAACAAACAATGATTGATATATTCAAATATATGACGGTACGATTCATATAATCACACGTAAGGAAAGTAATATTCAAATAATGTAATTGAATGAAAATAAGATTCAAATAATCTCATGGAATGGAAATCGCCCAATTGTACTTAATTTAAACCACAATCAATTTAAACAAACATGCCTCAGTCATTTGCAAAGCCGTACGATTCATAAATATCTGTAATAACTTACACATGTGTCCACTGACAAACCACATAGTTTTCCCGAATTCTTGGGTTGGCCCACACTTGTATCGGATGCACAGCTTCATGGATCCACCATGCGCACAAGTTTACAAATTAGCGGTTTCGTCTTTGTAGGGACTTGATGGTTACATCATCGACCATGTCCATACAGATGCATTGACGGTTAGACAGAAAGCCTGATATATCCGCACACAATTCTCCTGAATTGGGTTGGCCCATTTGTTTTGGCCACTCCCACCCTTCATTGATCCACCATGCACACATGCATACGTATAGACATACGCATAAACAGCTAAAATAAAATCAAATTGGTAATAATCACAGGTACGGAATTTCAATATATAGATACATGCTACTAAATTAGACCCCTAATAGCAACTTGTAACAATTCAAAAGTTCTTAACATTTCAAATCTGTGTAGTACAGTCATCATTTCAAAATACAACATCAAATCTGGATATGCTTCACATATCAAACAAAATACAAATGTTACACTTACCCTTATGGCTGTGGAAAAAAAACGGAGAACGTACACTCCGTGATATGATCCAAATCACCAGTGTGTCAATTAGAGAACATACTGTACTTAAACCTACAGGAGAATGATTATTAGTAACGGTAAAATACCCGTGAATGCCGTGCTTTTTGCGTCTCTTTACGCAAGCGTTCTACGACGAGATACATACTAGGTCAGTCGCGTACCTAGAAAAACAATTAGCCACCCTAGGTAACGATATATGCACGTACGACGAAAATGATCGTTCTAAGGCGAAACCAAGTTTTCTCTTGCCTTATTCTGTGAGAATCGAATAGTATGATCTTTGCCCACTCAGTATTGTTTACTGTTTGTTTAATCCAAACCTGTAGATAATTATAACAGTTTCAATATTCTTGTCTTTGAAATTATTAGTCATATAAGCTAGCAAATACCAGCGTGAATAATGTACATCAGAAAATAATTGTTCAAAGTCATAACCTTATATAAACTCAGTCCCTTAGCAAAGAGTGCCCGTTAAAAGGCACAACTAGTCTGACATTTTAATTATTGTTACACCCCTTCCATATCTAAAGAGATTAAAGTCACAACTAGTCTGACATTTTAATTATTGATACACCCCTTCCATATCTAAAGAGATTAAAGTCACAACTAGTCTGACATTTTAATTATTGATACACCCCTTCCATATCTAAAGAGATTAAAGTCACAACTAGTCTGACATTTTAATTATTGTTACACCCCTTCCATATCCAAAGAGATTAAAGTCACAACTAGTCTGACATTTTAATTATTGTTACACCCCTTCCATATCCAAAGAGATTAAAGTCACAACTAGTCTGACATTTTAATTATTGTTACACCCCTTCCATATCCAAAGAGATTAAAGTCACAACTAGTCTGACATTTTAATTATTGTTACACCCCTTCCATATCCAAAGAGATTAAAGTCACAACTAGTCTGACATTTTAATTATTGTTACACCCCTTCCATATCCAAAGAGATTAAAGTCACAACTAGTCTGACATTTTAATTATTGTTACACCCCTTCCATATCCAAAGAGATTAAAGTCACAACTAGTCAGACATTTTAATTATTGATACACCCCTTCCATATCCAAAGAGATTAAAGTCACAACTAGTCTGACATTTTAATTATTGATACACCCCTTCCATATCCAAAGAGATTAAAGTCACAACTAGTCTGACATTTTAATTATTGTTACACCCCTTCCATATCCAAAGAGATTAAAGTCACAACTAGTCTGACATTTTAATTATTGTTACACCCCTTCCATATCCAAAGAGATTAAAGTCACAACTAGTCTGACATTTTAATTATTGTTACACCCCTTCCATATCCAAAGAGATTAAAGTCACAACTAGTCTGACATTTTAATTATTGTTACACCCCTTCCATATCTAAAGAGATTAAAGTCACAACTAGTCTGACATTTTAATTATTGTTACACCCCTTCCATATCTAAAGAGATTAAAGTCACAACTAGTCTGACATTTTAATTATTGATACACCCCTTCCATATCTAAAGAGATTAAAGTCACAACTAGTCTGACATTTTAATTATTGATACACCCCTTCCATATCTAAAGAGATTAAAGTCACAACTAGTCTGACATTTTAATTATTGTTACACCCCTTCCATATCCAAAGAGATTAAAGTCACAACTAGTCTGACATTTTAATTATTGTTACACCCCTTCCATATCCAAATAGATTAAAGTCACAACTAGTCTGACATTTTAATTATTGATACACCCCTTCCATATCCAAAGAGATTAAAGTCACAACTAGTCTGACATTTTAATTATTGTTACACCCCTTCCATATCCAAAGAGATTAAAGTCACAACTAGTCTGACATTTTAATTATTGTTACACCCCTTCCATATCCAAAGAGATTAAAGTCACAACTAGTCTGACATTTTAATTATTGTTACACCCCTTCCATATCCAAAGAGATTAAAGTCACAACTAGTCTGACATTTTAATTATTGTTACACCCCTTCCATATCTAAAGAGATTAAAGTCACAACTAGTCTGACATTTTAATTATTGATACACCCCTTCCATATCTAAAGAGATTAAAGTCACAACTAGTCTGACATTTTAATTATTGATACACCCCTTCCATATCTAAAGAGATTAAAGTCACAACTAGTCTGACATTTTAATTATTGTTACACCCCTTCCATATCCAAAGAGATTAAAGTCACAACTAGTCTGACATTTTAATTATTGATACACCCTTTCCATATCTAAAGAGATTAAAGTCACAACTAGTCTGACATTTTAATTATTGATACACCCCTTCCATATCTAAAGAGATTAAAGTCACAACTAGTCTGACATTTTAATTATTGATACACCCCTTCCATATCCAAAGAGATTAAAGTCACAACTAGTCTGACATTTTAATTATTGATACACCCCTTCCATATCCAAAGAGATTAAAGTCACAACTAGTCTGACATTTTAATTATTGTTACACCCCTTCCATATCCAAAGAGATTAAAGTCACAACTAGTCTGACATTTTAATTATTGATACACCCCTTCCATATCTAAAGAGATTAAAGTCACAACTAGTCTGACATTTTAATTATTGATACACCCCTTCCATATCCAAAGAGATTAAAGTCACAACTAGTCTGACATTTTAATTATTGATACACCCCTTCCATATCCAAAGAGATTAAAGTCACAACTAGTCTGACATTTTAATTATTGTTACACCCCTTCCATATCTAAAGAGATTAAAGTCACAACTAGTCTGACATTTTAATTATTGATACACCCCTTCCATATCTAAAGAGATTAAAGTCACAACTAGTCTGACATTTTAATTATTGATACACCCCTTCCATATCCAAAGAGATTAAAGTCACAACTTGTCTGACATTTTAATTATTGATACACCCCTTCCATATCCAAAGAGATTAAAGTCACAACTAGTCTGACATTTTAATTATTGATACACCCCTTCCATATTCAAAGAGATTAAAGTCTCCGTGAAAGTAATATCCATACATCAAATCATGTATTCATTCATAAAGGGTGGGTGGGTGGATGGATGGATAAATGAATAAAAAATTGACTGATGGGAAAAATTTATTTTTTGTTTTATTACATACCGTACCCACAAAATATATTCATCAGTATAATATTCAGTCTTTTATGTTCTTGTATAAAACGAAATATCTGTAATTTCTTATGGAAATGAACAACGGCCACTATTATTAACGAAGGATTTTTATTTTGTCTATGCGCATGCCCAGTGTTTTTCTTATAAAGCGAGAGCTTGCGAGGTTTCATTGGAGAAAGTAAAGCTGTCTGTTAATCTATTGCTCGTCATAACGGTTTTAAGAACAATGACACACTGCAAACTTTTAAACTTAAATTATAAAGATTAGCTCTATTGCCTTCATACAACAGTTTTACTAACAAATAAGGATTATCAATGTAACACAGATAAACATGTTGTGAAATAATGAATATAACTTTAACCAGGACATTTGTACGTCACATGAGAATTATCAAACATGTAGGTTGAATTATGCAGAAGTTGATTGCTTGTATCAAAGTATACTAATAGCACACAACCATAATGTAAAAGTCAGGTATATTTGATTATAACAGCAGAGTGTCGTATCACACAACAGCAGTTTGCATTCACAACTAATCTAAACTTAAGTATATATATATATATATATATATATATATATATATATATATATATATATATATATATATATATATATATATATATATATATATATATATATATAGACATATGTGTAATTTCGTCTGCAAATGAACAAAGACTGTTATTAGTAACGAAAGACTTTTATCTTGTTATTTTCAAATCATTAGTGTCCTTAAAATCACGTGGGAAGTAACGATGTTTACATTGAGTGAGTAGCCACGTGAAATGTATCATAAGCCGTTTTACAATAGTTAAGAAACATGACACAACGCAACCTTTCAAAGTTAAATATAATGGTCAATTCAGTTGATCAATAAAAAAGCATTCTCAGTGTAGCCCGGATGAACATGAATTGATATAATGAATATATCTTTCAGCAGGATGCCTTTACGTCACATGAGAAAAGTCAAGATGGAGTTTGAATAAGGTTCATCTGCTCCTATGAAAGTGTGCAAATATCACAAATATTATATGTAAACATCATGCATAGTAAATTGAATAAAATAAAAATTTGTTTTATTATATATGAGCTCTACAATTCGTGTCGATTAGTGGCTTGTCGCATTCGCTAAAATATCGTGTCCGTCTCAGAGACACCATTAAATCGCTTTATAGCAATGTCTAATTAATAAAATTAATCAATACTCATTTAAAATTAACATCTTTTCATCTTTGTAATGGGAGCAAACATATAAAACAATAATACTATGTATTAAAATACATATAAAACAATAATACTCTGTATTAAAATACATATAAAACAATAATACTCTGTATGAAAATACATATAAAACAATAATACTCTGTATTAAAATACATAAAACAATAATACTCTGTATTAAAATACATAAAACAATAATACTCTGTATTAAAATACATAAAACAATAATACTCTGTATTAAAATACATATAAAACAATAATACTCTGTATTAAAATGTTCTGTGTCATTAATGAAACATCTCTCTCTCTTTCTCTCGCTCTCTCCCACAGTTCTGGAAGCATCTCTAATTTTCTAGAACTCTGTCACCTGTTTTCTGGGGATATCCTCTGGGGATATCCTCTCGATTCCATCGTTCACGGCACCATAAATGCATTTTAGGTGATATTGCTGAACGTTTCGGCTCAATTTTGTCAAAGAACGATTGAATACAATTTCGTCTGTTCTTCATATGTTTTGATCTTCCGAAAATTAAACTAAGAGGAATCGTTTTCTGACCGACTTCTGGCAATCACTAATGTCATGGACGCCATATTTGTCCCTTTTGCTGTTTTCCGTGCCATCAGGAACTCAACAAGTATATTCCTCTTTCCTTTTTATTTGATAATGTTCTTTATCTCTAAATTCTGTATTTGGATTTTAACGGACATTTCGTAAACAGAAAATTATATATACCTCATTTACTCTATGAATATGGATTATATCTTAAGATAATTATTACTTGTAGGTTAACATGTTTACCTAGATCTGAGTTAAACACATTGGTTTTCTCTTTAAAGTTTCTGATCTACCCGATCATTGCATCAACATGTCATGAACATATGCAAGGCTGCATATCTTGAGCTGAGACGCATCAGCTCCATTCGCAAATACCTTTCAGCTAATGCCACTAAAACATTTATGTTCATTAGTACTTTCAAGATTGGACTATTGTAACTCAATTCTGTCTAGTTCATCTCAATATCAACTCCAGAAACTTCAAAAAGTTCAAAACACAGCTGCTCGGATCATGCTTAGAGTACCACGATCAGAGCACACCTCCCCGCTGCTCTGTACCCTACAATGGTAATCCATTAGGTCCAGAATCAAACACAAAATTTGTTCTCTGTGCTACGTTTCACTGACGGACTCTAGTCCAAAGTATCTATCCAACCTCACCCAAGTGCATATACCAGCAAGATACGTACGCTTCTCTTCTGACAATCGTATACTCATTATTCCCACTATGAAAACAAAGTCATATGGACAGCGTTCTTTTGCGTACTAGGGCCCAGAAACGTGGAATGAATTGCCCACTGAACTTATACACAAAGACACAGTGATCCCATTCAAGAGTGCTCTCAAAACTGACTTATTTCGACTGCAAGAACAAACTTAAAGACCAAATAATGTTTCCTACCTTAAATATTCTCAGCATGGTTTTATGTTTTCTAATTTCATGGTGTTTGGTTTTGTAAACATATCATTATATATGTTTTTTTATATCTTATATGTGTTGTCTAATGTTGTAAAGCGCTTTGAGCTTCTAAAGATTAGGCGCTAAACAAAGTCCTCATTATTATTATTATTATTATCATTATTATTATTATCATTGGTGCGTTTATTTTTTTTCTTCAATTCTAGATAAAAAGCATAATCTTCATTACACCTTAGATTGTTCTAGATAAAAAAAATTGATCTTCATCCTGGTCCTATTATTGTGCTTTAAGCTTTTAGATAAAGCTTGTATACACCAGATTTGTTTGTTCCTATTTTAACATTGGCAGTGGAATCAGTGGTATTGTTTGTGTTCAGTTACTATGTGCGAGAATGTATTCATTTAAATTTTTCAATGGAATTACAAAGTGCTCATTGAAACTTTGAAATTAAAATATTATTTTGTAATAAATGTAATATGATTTAAAGATATGTTATTTTGGATTATATAATTATAAACATTACGACCATTGGCACATTAGTACATTCGAGACTAAAGAACGATCAGAAGATTCAATATTTGAATTCATTTGGAAGATCACAAGAATTCATCAGGAATGCTCTATAGTTTTGGACTAGTGATACAGTTTTGGACTAGTGATACATTTTTTGGACTAGTGATACAGTTTGGGATGGTGATATAGTTTTGGACTAGTGATACAGTTTGGGATGGTGATATAGTTTTGGACTAGTGATATAGTTTTGGATGGTGATATAGTTTTGGACTAGTGATACAGTTTTGGACTAGTGATACAGTTTTGGACTAGTGATACAGTTTTGGACTAGTAAAAAAGTTTAAGGACTATTTGGAATCTAGATCAGAATACCATCAGTTCATTTTAAATTTTCACTTTGTATTCCAGAGATGTAAATTATTTTCTTGAAGTTTACTAAAGTTAAAGGTGATTTTCTTGCAAGGAAGAGAGAGAAATACACGTGGAGAGAAGAGGAAAGCAAATAGTGGAAACTTCAAAGAGATAAAAACAGTGGAAATGCAATTTCGATTAAACTATTTATTACTTTCAAGAGGAAAGCACCCTTCCTTTAAGCACAAGCAAAAGTTTTGATGTTACCATAAATATTGAGTACCCCCTTTAAAAGAACCAAAGTAGATCAACATGTTCCTCATTTTGAGAAATTCGCTTATTAATTGAAATGGACAAGAGACTGTTGGATTTCAATGTTGCCCAACTAAAGAAAACATGCAATTTTTCTACATTTCTAAAAGGAGATCAAACAATCATTATCTTCTGTAAAGTGAGTGCTCTCTCTCTCTCTCTCTCTCTCTTTATTTTTCTACTATTTAATTGCTCAGCATACCTTAATACCATTCAAATATCTATGGTTTTAAACTAAATGGCAGAAAACCAAGCCATTTAGTTTCATAAAATTTAACAAATAATTAAATTCTCTACTTTATAAAATGAAACTTTAAGAGGAGTTTATTGTATTGTGAATTGAAATACCAACTAATCCAACAAGTCCAAAAGAACAGAGTCTTCCAAATGAACTACAGGTCTTGACTGCGCCGATGTACCAACAACCTTGAATGTGCTGAAAAGCAATCATTCTTGCCGTATCACAGAATAACATTACCCTAAATATCTAACAATGCATTCACTATAATCCCGAAATAGTGTTTACTCCATACAGTCATATGAGAACTTTGTAATTCCAATAAATAACGTACGTGAATGATTCCCATCAAATTAAATCTAAACACATCATTAAATGCTTCTGCAGATTGAAAATAAAATAAGAACATGAATAAGAATTGGAAAGAATAATTGTTCACTTCTATAGCGTTAATATAATTCCCCACGATTAAATTTCAGCCTAATATTGCAATACATTCTTACCTGATCTATTGCTCAATCCCTCCATACCTGACTTATGTCGAACTACAACCCCACTTGACATATGGTATAACGGTACCAATTGCGCAAGTCCAGGTGGGCGGAGCTAAAGGTGTATGGAACATTGTATTCAGAATTAAAGAACAACACTAGCTGTGATTGGTGCATTATGTAAGAGTTGTACTTTCTGCTTGGCTTAAAAAAAAGTTGAGCCTCTTGGCAACATGTGAGTTTGTGTTAATTTCTATCTAGATCATATTTTGTATTTTTTATGATTTTTTAAAAATATGGTACACCTGGCTGAAAATGTGCTTGTTGTGACTAGATAACTCTTACCCCTGGCTAGTTCCAGTAGAGTTATCTCTCTTAAATGCAATGGAGTACCTGGTTATGTCATTGTCAAATTGACAATCTAGCATTGTTCTATATGACAGTGTGTGACATGCATGCCCAAGTAGGACAGAAAGTATATTTATTTCACAAAACATTAGCATTGAGGCATATGGAAAAACAATTGGTACCGTGATACCATATATCCCAATACTCAATCATACCAAAAAAACATTACGCCAATATGTAAATAGGTTTATTGTCAATGCTGGGTTGAGAACTAGAATCATGGAAAGCAACCTGTTCAGCTTGAATTGTCTTAAATATAATATTCAATAATGGACAGCAAGTAACTCTGTAATATGTTGTTTATGAATACTCTTACAATTTTCAAAACCAGCATTCATGGACACAAATTAAGCGCACACTATATAAATATATACCATATGTAAATAAACACATATCAGAGTATGCACACAGAGTTTCGCAAACTATTTCTTCAAATCCGTTTGGACTCAGCAGAAAATAATTCATTTCAATCAAGCAAGGGTTCAACAAACAATCAATGGACACAAATCACACGAGGGGACGAAAACAAATCCCATTTAGATGGGTCTTTGCTAGTCATCATGCAGATCAAATGCAAGCGGCATTGGTTTATGTACAACCATACTAAGATAGTGGAAATCAATATGCTGCGAGTGCCATATATCCTTTGTTTTAAGCAATTATATTCCAAAGAAGTGAAACCTAAACATGATGTCATACTCGATGCAATGAAAGCAAACATCAAAGAACGTAAATTTAGAAACGGAAATTTGGAAATTTCACCGGCAAATCGCTGGATAAGAGAGAGATTTTTGAGACCTTTTCAGTTCAAAGCCGTCACAATGACTGATATAGCTAGTTTGAAATAAAGACGTGCGTGTACATGGATAAGTTAAGCATGAAAACAACAAAATATAGCATTATAATAAAATAATCTGGTATGCATACAAATCAACAATAGGCAGAAAAGATCAGAACTTTATAACCAGCTCAGGTCAAGCAAGGGACATTAGAGAGTATATACAAATAGCGGCGAGAGTGCAAATACAAATGACTGTTGGTGGTGGCATAACGGTTGAATACCAATACAAATTACTGATGGTAGTGGCATGGCTACCAGAGTACAAATAAAAATAACTGACGGTAGTGGTATAGCGGATGAGCGCAAATGCAAATTAATAATAGTGTTGGTACAGCGGCTAGATTACATATACAAATTAATTACTAATGTAGGTGGCGGTGGTATATCGGTTAGAGTAGAAATACAAACTACTGATCTTGGTGCATAGCGCCTAGTGTACAAGCTCAAAACACGGATATTTGTGGCTGATAGAGGTCTCCATGAAAAGAGAATGACTTCATTATTAGCTATATAAACTGACTTCATTTAAATTGTGATTTTAGAAAGTCAGTAAATTTGTATCAATTACAATTTTTTATTTCAGCACAATAATTGCATTAAAAAGGACATGAAATGAATTGCCTATAGATTGTTGGGAACAAAATAAATTGCCTATATATTGTGGGGAACAACATTTTCAGATATATCCACATTTTGCCACCTTTTGATTTAACTTGGGAACACATTATTCATTCTACGTAGCTTTGTTGAATTGGTTCTATTCTTTCCATATATGTACGTTAAGGCTCAAAAAAAAAAGAAAAAAAAAAAAGAATGTTTACATTACCCGATAGGTTCTTCCTAAGACGCATCATAAGCACACGCATGCAAAGATGGTAATATGTTGATAACTGTATCGATAAACATACACGAATGCTTACAATAATTAGATATTCCCCAAATGTAAATTTGATAAAATTTGTTTGATAAACGAAACCTATTAAAAACTGGATAAATCAGAAGCAGCATCGGTAACATAATATGGTATACAATTTTGAAATTTAACTCCAATAAGAAGAAAACCAGCTCTAATTGTTTCATGAAAATGCTTCTAAACCTACCCATTTCTCAATCCAACATGTGATAATGGTGTATTTTGTCTTATATATAAAACTTTTCTTCAGAAATCATTTTCTACCTATTTAATGGCAGCAGTATCACCAGAACCCCAGATGAGGCATCTATATATCAATATGGTCAAAACAGTATTATCAACGATTGCCTTGGACAGAGTTACAGAATAAGGCGAGAAATAACTTGGTTTCGCTTTAAAACGATTTTATCATTTTCGTTGTACATGTGTATAACGTTACCTAGGATGGATACTTGTTTTTCTAGGTAAGCGACTGACCTAGAATATATCTCGTCGTACAACGCTTGCGGCAAGAGACGCAAAAAGCAGGGTATTCACGGGTATTTTACCGTTACTAATACTCATTCTCCTGTAGATTTAAGGAAAGTAACTTCTCTAATTGACACACTGGTCTTTTGGATCTGCGCACGGAGTGCACGTTCTCTTTTTTATTCTACAGCCATAGGGGTAAGTGTTACAATTTTATTTTATTTGACATGCGAAGCGTATTTAGTTTTTAATGTTGTGACGTGAAAAGTTGTGAACTGTTGAATTGCTACAAGTTGCTATTAAGAATTTAATTTAGTAGCATGTATCCGTAGATATTAATACCGTACACGTTATTATGACCAGTTTGTTTTTTTGTAGGTGTATGTTCGTATGTGTGGGATTATATCAGGCTGTTTGTCTGGCCGTCGGTATGTCGGTATGGTAATGGAAGCAGGTACGACCATCAAGGCCATACAAGGACGGAAATGCTGATTTGTACCATTATGCGCAAGGTGATCCATTTGAATCCTATTTCATTACATGAGATTAGTTGAATTTTACTTTCATTATATGAGATTAAATGAATCTTGCTTTCATTATATGAGATTAAATGAATCTTGCTTTCATTATATGAGATTAAATGAATCTTGCTTTCATTATATGAGATTAAATGAATCTTGCTTTCATTATATGAGATTAAATGAATCTTGCTTTCATTATATGAGATTAAATGAATCTTGCTTTCATTATATGAGATTAAATGAATCTTACCATCATTTATGAATATGTGAATCACATTTGTTTTCCCATTTGTGAATGTCTTTGTAAAGTAATGGAACGAATCATATGTTTAGAGCCTGAGAGAATCACACTGTATTTGTTGGGTATATACATATTTGTATTAATTCAATTTATAAACTTCCATCATTCATTACATTTGTGCTGCGTTCTCATTTAATTCAAGCATCTATTCAGGGCAATCCTGTATCAAACAATTTTCAATATTTTGCTTATATCAACACTTACTGTTTGACTTCAATTCACATCAGTATATCTAAAAGCGAAGTTTAATTTTTTGGAGACTAGTTCGCTATCCCCAAGAATAGAGTGTCGTCAGGATAAAGGTTAACAAGTACATGTATGTACAACAAAGATAATAACAAGTACATAGATATATGCAGCATAATATTTGTTTATTGATATTTAAAATTCATAACATTACAAACCTTTGCAAGGTTTATTTTATTATAAATCATCTAGATATAATAAAAATAAGATGGGTGAGAGATTGTAACCTTTCAACACTGGCATAAATCCTACGTCTTTCATATTTTTTGTGTTAATCTCATAACCTAAAACTCAGTGATAATTCGTAAACTAGAGTCCCAGTGTGGATTTCGAGCCGGCAGGTCAACTGTAGACATGATCTTCTCACTACGTCAGCTGCAGGAGAAATGTCGCGAGCAGCAGATGCCCCTCTACATTGCCTTCATAGA
Source organism: Sinohyriopsis cumingii (assembly GCA_028554795.2). Lineage (NCBI taxonomy): Eukaryota > Metazoa > Mollusca > Bivalvia > Unionida > Unionidae > Sinohyriopsis > Sinohyriopsis cumingii. Next base: position 146,187,109 of record CM068828.1, read on the forward strand.
CCTGACGAAGGCGTTTGATCTAGTTAGTCGGAGTGGACTCTACAGACTCCTGCAGAAGATCGGCTGCCCCCCCACCACGTCTGCTTGCTGTCATCATGTCGTTCCACGAGAACATGCACAGCACAGTATGCTTCAATGGCGCAACATCTGAAGCATTCGCAGTCACCAGCGGAGTCAAACAAGGCTGTGTCCTTGCGCCGACGCTCTTTGCCATCTTCTTCTCCATGCTTCTCCGATACGCCTTCAAGGACTTCAGCGAGGGAGTGTACATCCTTACCAGGGCCGACGGCAAGCTGTTCAACATCGCCCGTCTCCGTGCTAAGACTAAAGTCACAGAGGTACTCATGTGTGAATTGCAGCAGCAGAGGGGCTGTACAGACCGAAACTTTTTGCACAATAAACCCCTCCAGGAAACTATTCCTCGATAGAGGGCTTATTTCGACGAAATAAACCCTTCTATTCAGAATACAGGACAAAAAAAAAATGTCCCCCGAAAACTCGAAGAGTTTCCAGGGACAAACTCGTTGAGTTTGCACTGACAACTTGGGTTACTTCAATAAATCTGAAACAGTTTCCATGGCGGGGTCGTTATTGAAAAATCCATGGGTCGGGTCCATCCCCTCTGCTGCTCTGGGAAATGAGTTTCCAAGGAAAAACATTTTTATGTTAGCGGAATTAAATCATTGACAAATAAATAATGGCAAATATTGGAGAAGCACATACGACTAGATTAGCTCGAGAACGTCTCGAAGCAATTCAGAAATTTCTTCCTGTCCGTGATAGTGTCAGACAAAAATTACAACTAAGACAGCAAGCACGGGAAGGCTTTGCAGAGACTACGGAGGAATTATTTAAACCCGTGACCAAAGCTACTGAAAAATCCGCAGCTGTTACCAAAGAGGCTTTAATAGAGCAAAGGAAAATTTTACAGGATATTTCAGCTGGACTTAAACCCCCGCCTCCACCCGATGAAGTTGTTGTGTCAATACCTGCTGGTAAGCGAGTAACAGGGAGAATTACTGACCCCGCCAAAAGATTTACGCCGGATTATATTGAACTTCTTAAAAATGTACCAGAAGAGAAATTACCTGAGACAATACTGTTAGGATTGATTAGAAGAGATGTGTCTTTAAACCCAGAACACGGTTCTATGACAGATGATAATTTTATCAAATATTCGTATCGTATACGTGAAAATAAAAAACAAATCAGCAGGGACGATACAAAATACGATAGACTTGTAGATGCTATACGTAAACTTGAAATTCCACCATCGCAACCTCAAGAAGAAAAATCACCGTTGCAACACACAGAACGACAACAATATCCTTCACGGCGAAGAGCAATAGATCCTGACCTAACTCCGTTAAGTGAATACGAGGCTGCATCTGAAGGAAGTCCGCGGGGCCAAAAATTCAAACAAACTAGGTCGCCGATAATTAGCTTAACAACATCTTCTGAAAGTTTGCCTCAAGACATTTTATCCCCAAGAATTGTACCATCAACAGGGGAGGGTTTAGGATCCGGTTTTATTGCCTGCCCTAATAATATCATCGATGATGTATCACGGTTGGAAGTTCTCATCGGAGGAAGACGTGCCGGAAACAATTCTCCGGAAATTATAAATGAAGCCGCAGATATCTGTCAGAGACTATTTCAGCGTGGCATCATGGATATCAGCATCTACCGGGGGCTCATTGATGAACTCGCAGACGGTTACCACAGCGACTAATAATTAAATTTGCTAGCAAATTCAGTTAGATAAACAATAATTAAATAAAATGATACTACACGATTCTTTTCGCAGACCAAGAAGTGTCAGAGTAGTAAACTCACGATTACCAGTATACGAGGTTGTTTACGGAGATGGAGTCGGTGATGTTGTTAGGGATTTAGTCACAAGAATCGCTCCGAAAGCTGGACCGTTAGCAAAACAATTCGCGATGAAAGCCGCTGATGTTGTCAAGGATAAAGCCATTGGCACTGTTGGTAGTCTTGCCGGGAAAGCATTTCAATCAATCAAGGATCGACTAGCACAGCTGATACGAAAAAAAAACCCAGTCGAGAGGTTGGTGCCAGTAAAACTACCATCCACTGAAGCTATGCCGGCAAATGTTAGTAGCGTAGTAAATAAGGCCGTAAATCAGAAATTAGCTGAGATCGCAACAGCAGGAATTACCTCCAAAGCGTTGCAAGATAGTGTAACTGCTAATTTGATAGCTGGTAGTGGTTTCCGGTGACGATAACATTTTAATTAGATCATCACAAATAATAATAATGTTTGCACGAAAATCCAATGACGCGTTTGATATGTCCAAACCAGTACTTAAAGATGATTCTGTACGTGATTTTCAATATTATTCTTATGAAGCACGTGATCCTAACCAACGCGGAAGAATTGAACTACAGGTCCAGGATACAAGTAGATACTTCTTGCCCGCTGAGGCCTTCATCGAAGTTGAAGGTAGGCTTTTAAAGAATGATAACACTAACTACGGAATCGGCGACCGAGTTGGATTTGTTAACAACGGCATCATGGCGTTATTTAAATCCGCTATTTACATGATAGATGGAAAAGAAATTGAAACAATTCATGATAACGTCGACGTTGCCACAACAATTCTCGGGTTGGCGAGATACTCGGATGATTACACCAGATCAGCCGGACCATCAATGATGTTTGCAAAGGATATAACCGACAGCCCCGAGAACAGGAATGTAACAATGAATAATGCCGGTGACGCAGTTGCATCGATGAACGAAAATTTTAATTTGGGTTTTGCAACACGTAGATCGATGTTAAGTGGAGATGAAGAGTTCTCAGGTGTGATTCCATTGTCTCACATCTTTGGATTCTGCAGAGATGTCCACAAGGTCATATTCGGTGCCAAACACACAGTTGTACTTGTGCGAAAACCTGATGATAATGACGCTATCTGGCGAGATGCTGCTGTTGCCCCTGGTCAGGTAATACTAACTAAACTGTGGTTGTGGATGCCAGTGTTGTCTCCGTCAATCACCGAAGAACAACGACTGTTGTCTTTCATGGACACGGGCGGTAAATCACTGCTATCCTGGAAAACAACAACCACAGACGTTATTCAGGGTGATAATGGTGGGTTGTTTACATGGCATATATCATCGCAACAAGGAGTATCAGCACCACGACATATTTTCATTGCATTTCAATACCGTGCTAGAACAGATAGCCAGGAAAGAAATCCAATGGTATTTGATACACTTGGAGTTTCTGAAGTTTCGTTGAGAATAAATGGGCATCAGGAGCCATCTGAGGATATATTAATAGATTTCGAACATCATCGTGTCGCACGCGCGTATCATCGTCTGATGTCATTTATGGGGCGCGACCTTAATGTAGACACTGGCCTGCAAATATCACAGCGAGACTTTATGAGTTTATATCCGATTTATTACTTTTCGCTGGAACATCTTGATCTGGTTAAACAATCTGTTGTCGACCTACATTTCCGAGCTCGTGTAGGTGTTCCTGCTGGTGGTTACAGAGCGATTGCTGTCATACTCTCCGATAAAGCAATGCTGCTTGAAGGTGTTGGCGGACGAATGAGGGTCATCGACGCTCCAATCGAGAATATGTAACGCAATTAAAATCAAACTTAGGATATAATGTCATACAGTCATGTTAATGTCACCTTGACTTCCGGTCAAACGAAGAAATTGCAATCAAAGAACGCAAGCACGTGCGGGACATCAATAACACTAAAACGAGATCAGATTACTGGTGGTCCAAACAAATTGTCGTTGACTAATACTCAGCTTAAACATTTTAATAAGGCACTAACAGCAAAAACCGGTGTCCGACTTGATTTCTCTGCTGCAGCTATCAAGGACATGACTAAAACCGGTGGAATATTTCCTCTTCTCGCAGCAATACCGGCGTTGATTGCCGCGGCAGCACCAGCCGTAGCAAAAGCCGCAGCACTCGGTGCAGTTGGAACTGCAGCTGGAATGGCACTAAAAAAGGCAACGGGAAAAGGATACAAGAAAAAAAAGGGACGCGGTCTAAGACTACCAGGAACTCCACCATCATGGTATCCAAAAAAATTCTAACGCCGTTGAGCAATTTTGATTTACTCGATGCTGTTAAAAAATTGCGTGTAAAACATTTCAGAGGCGTATTTATGCGAGATCAATTACCGCAACGACCGAATAATCCAGAAACTGGCATTATCAATCTCGACAACAAAGATGGTCCGGGAACTCACTGGGTTGCTTACGCGATCGATCCACGTGGAATTATCTATTTTGATTCGTACGGTTTAGCACCGCCAGTTGAGTTTCTCAAGTATGTCAGCAGATTTTCTAATGTTCCAGTGTGGCAGTCGACGTTACCAACACAAACATTAATTGATCCGCCCATTTGTGGGAGGGAGGTTTTAAATGTTCTTGATGCAATCTCAAGAAATCCAGCAACTCCTCCTCATAAAGTAGTGTATGAATATACCGCATCGAGAAATGCTAGCATTTGAAAAACAGCAATAAGAATAATGGTGGATATTTACGGAAGACCTTTCACACGAGGAGGTAAACCAAGCACAGATGCTGATCTCTCAAAATATGCGACCAAAGATGAAGTCGATAATCTTTTGAATATAGCTGGAGTTGACCCAGATGAAGTTGCTATTTTCCAAGACAGGCAAGGAAAACTAAGAACGAGCAACATTAAGTGGAATGATATAATTCGCAGAGTTCTTGGAGCTACCAAGGATAACTTCGTTGCATTTAGTGATGGCGGCCGGATCAAGGACTCGAATATATCAATCGCAAGCATCAAAGACAGTATTGATAAAGGTGTTGATAAATGTGTGAAAAAAGCCGGTGACACGATGACAGGCGAACTCAGCATGAGCGGCAACAAAATAACCGCGTTAGCGAATCCCGAATCCGACCAGGATGCGTCAAACAAACAATACGTGGACATCGTCAACGGTAAACTAAATACGCTGCGTGCAGAGCATGATGTTCACGTGGGCGCGTTTACAAGATTTCGAAGAAACTTCGTAAAAACTGATGAGGTCGTGGATAAGTTCTTTGGGACTCCTCCAGTCGTCGATGTAAAACTCGCTGATGTAAAGACCGACATTAACACGATCAAACAAACACAGCAGGATATCGTATCGGGTATTCCTGATATCGTTAACAAAACCAGTTTGATTAAAGTTCCCACTGGAGTTACTCCGGGGCATATCACCAACATCGTATTCACGGTATCATCGGGATTCGCAACATGGTCACGACAAAATAACACTATCAAATATACAGCAACAGCCACCGGTGTTTACAGGTTGTCTGTGTTTTCAGCCGCTAAATTTGAAATCTTCACAACATATCCTTGGAGACATTCCACCGATAAGTATTCCGGGGTTTGCACTGTAATACTAAACAGCGGAACCGAGGAAACATTTATGCTTGAAGCCGAGGACGATAGTTTAACAGCAACATCTTACTGGTTTTGTTTGGAATTCGTCGCTGCAACGCCTCAATTGGTTACCGCGTAATTGAATAATGTCAACGACGCCAGATGCTCAACAATATCGATACAATCAAGTCCGTGAGTGGCAATCTGAGTTAAAAACTGTCATCGAAGTAACTAGTCAAAAAGTAAAAAAATACAAGCGCCGCATAACAGTGCTGGATATTATGGTTTATTCAGTATCTGCCGTTGTTGCATCTGCCGGAGCAATACTATCAGCGGTCACTCCGGTAACTGCAGCAGTCGCCGCCACGATCTGTGTTTCCGCGGCCACAACAACAGCTGGAGTTTTCGGCATCATAGCAAAAAAAATATCATCATGTGCTAACACAAAATTACACGATTACACGACAAAATTAAATACAGCCACGACCGCATATCAGAAATTATCATCGCTGATATCATCATCGTTAGACGTGCAAAGTAGCGACGCTACGATATCAGATTCTGAATTCAAACTAATGTCAGATGCGTACAATGACTATTTGAAAACTAAACAAATAAATAATGTCAATAGAACTGCTTCAACAAATAGTCACAAACACAACACCGGTAAGGACCACAATGATCTCAGTGTCCTCGACGACACCAGAATTCGGTATTAATTTTCGAACTCCAATTCCAGTGAGTGAAATCGCGTTAGCAAAGCTCAGTGTGTATCACAGCTGGCCCAATGTTAGGTCGGCATCATTTGGTGGTCTGCAGCCAAATAATTCATTCGTGTTCGGGAAAAGCAAAGCCGACTCCGGCGAACAGGGTGAACTTGACTGGAATACAATTACACTTCCCACTGGGAGTTATCAGATCGAAGAAATCAATAATGAGATACAACGCCAAATAAAACGAATCACCGGCAAGGAAGCCAAAATATCTATAACAGCTCATGAACCAACGCTGTCTGCGGTCATTGAAATCTCAACGCCAGGATACGCCGTGGATATTTATAACAGCTCAATCCGAACATTATTAGGATGGCCAAAGGCCCCCGAGGTTAAACCTCGTCCACCAAAACCTGAAAAATCGGATTTTATGACCTATAAAGAAGCACTACACGACCTCGAGTACAATTATTATTTACTCCTTGCAGATCAATTACTAGCAAGAAAAAGTACTTTAATGCCCGATACTTGGAGTATAGAAGCTCCACGTGTTAAGGGGGGGCAGGAGCTCCGTGTTTACCGTCTAGATGATATAGAATCTGAATTATTTATTCCGATCAATCTAGTACATAAACAACAGCTACAACTCCTGCGAGTATATTTCCAAGATTATATTTCTGATTTAACAAGTCCGCGTGATAATATTATCACAACCATAGAAAAACTAAACAAACTCGCATCGGCCATGGAAACTATAAATCTAAGAATAATTCAGGCTTTACTGGATCTTAAAGACTATATCGATGATAATTATAGACAGATAGCCAGAGCAGATTTTGCAATTAAATATGGTATTCAAGTGAATGATATTTCAGATTTTAAATTTCCTGGATATAACGTGCCCGAGCTGAGAAAATCAGTCTCTGATCTCATCGATCAATCTTTCGAAGATATTCTTGCCGCGTACGAACGAATAAAACCACAACCTGTTATTCTCAAGCACGACAACAGTACAGCATCCGATGGCAGACACATCTCACCCGGGATCGTAAATATCACAGATGTTATTGCGGTCAATCTTGTATGTGACGTCATCGATGGCAGTTACAGCGCATCAGATACTACGACGGCACAACAGGGGTTTATCCTGTATACGTTCACACCAAGAGACCCCCCTGGTTTTCTGATTGTGCAAGAACCAATCAATCCGGTCTATCTACGGTGTCATAACCCGTGGTTGTCAACGATAAATTTCAAACTCACCGACCAGAGGGGGAATTTGTTGGACCTGCGTGACGAGACTGTTAGTATAAACTTACTGGTGAAGTCCTAAGTCAAGGGATCCATAATATTTATAATAGTTTTTTTTTCTGCACTGATCCATTTTCGTCATTTTATCGTGCAAATACCCTATCAAAACCAGCATAAGTTATCGTTGAAAGTGCTAGCACGCATTTAAAAAAAAACGGTTGTGTATAATGTATCAACCCGAGTACATTCATGCACGAGTTCATATTCATGATAAGCAAATTCTTTACGAGGCAATAAAAACCGCATTTCAAATACAGACATTCCCAGAACAGTATTTCCCCGTTAAAATAGTTATTGACGTGTATGGTGACGAAGACTTCTTGTTAACTCCGTCACAATTAACAGAGCTACAGCAAAATCATATGATCATAGTTTGGTGTCAACGAGAACAGATTATGAACTATTCTCATTCCTGTATTGATGTTGAAACGCTTAAGCAAATCCTGAAAATCTGAAAGCGCCCTTCACTTGAGAAACTCTTTGAGTTTCCAAGGGCAAAAAAAATAATACACTTTTTTTTTTACCCGTGGAAATGTGCTTTACACTCCAAGCGGGGGGGGGGGGGGGCGCTAGCGTTCTCAGGTTCTACTTTCACTTTGTGCTGTGAGTCACACGCTATGCGGTTTATACTTCCTTGTCGGCCTCGTAGTCAGAAACACTAGTATTTTTGTCAGAAATGCAAGGCATTTCCGTGTCTAGATTCTTTATATAACCTTTTAACCGTCTCACCCTGGTGCTAATTAATTTTCGAGTCTCATACTCTTGTGACAATCCAAGACGAATCTTCTCAACTGCACGGCACAGTGGAATAAATTCAGATACCTGATTTTCAGTTATCCCGGCAAGTGATCTGTAAACACGATCTTGCAAACCCTTAATGAACCTATAACGAGCAGGGAGATTGTTCTTCCCCAAGCGTGATAGCTCATTCAAGGATTCAAAATCTGACATAATTGTTTCAGTGTCTAGTAAAATATTAAAACCTCGCTGTTGTAATTCTTTAATTTCAACAAGTATGGTATTTATATTTTCGTGATTCATATTATTATATATTTTTATATTTTTAATAGAAACACTTTGCATGAGAAACGCTAGCTTTCCAAAACAAAACGAGACAGTCGGAAACATTTATCCCCTGCAAGGGCCTAGATCGTCAAATAACGTTCTAGAACCCCACGAGGACTGCTTCCGACATGACAATACAACATGTAACACGAAACACTTTATCCCCTGCAAGAGCCTCTAGATCGTCAAATAACGTTCTATAGGCTCAAGAGGACGTGTTTAGTGAATTGACAAGGACAAACATATAACACGTAACTTATCCTAAGGACGGACCCCTCTGACTGCCAAGTGACTCAGAGGCACATTTATTTACAAGACGAGACAGCCCTGGCTTCTAGGATCGAGTTCTCTAGCAGGCCCGGCAAACATTTATTTGACAACACAAACAACCTTTACCTCTGATTCGAGTATCACAGCAAGCAAAGGTACAATGAACATGTAATCTTATCCTAAGAGACGGTACAGAACAGACAACCTTTACCTCTGATTCGAGTATCACAGCAAGCAAAGGTACAATGAACATGTAATCTTATCCTAAGAGACGGTACAGAACAGACAACCTTTAACCTCTGATTCGAGTATGACAGCAAGTAAAGGCACAATGAACATGTAATCTTATCCTAACTTATCCTAAGACCTTATCCTATGACGACACAAACATACACAGGTGGGTCATTTTCTACGGTCAGCAGCAGAGCAAAACCATCCATTGAATCGACCATTGGATGGTGCACAAAAGACACCCGCCATTGGCGGATTAAATTTATGGTTTTGCTTGCGCGTGCTGACTTTCGATCGACCCAAAGGTCTTAGGGAGCGATTTCGTATATAACCCAACTGTTACTTGCGAGTTGGAAATTCGCTCTAGCAGTGGGCGGGACTTGTTTAAAATATTTTAATTGTATGTTTTCTTAAGCGCGGTCATATAACAAGCACAGAAGAGCAAAACAGTCGGATATATTCAGTAAAACGAGGATATTGTTTGTAAAAAATATATATATTCTACGGTAAATAAATGATTACATGTTATGAACTCGATAAAATATTTTATCAAGGTGGCTTTCTTAGGGGGAGCAAATCCTCTGACCAGCAACGACAACTCTGCAAAGCGTTACACACTCTCGGAGGAGTTATCGTCGTTTGTGTCAACGATAAGAGTTATATAACAGAATGAAATCTTCTGTTTGAGCTTCTTTGAAAATGCTGTTTTGTAGATCCCATCTGCGACATGCTGTACAGAAGGTGGACAAATACCGAAATACCTACCGGCTGCGCTCATTGATTGAAATATTATTTCTTCACGAGTCTCAACATTCACAGATTTCACTGCTCTTCTTATAGCTGTTTTACATTTAACTCTTCCTCGTATGGTATTCTTGCTCTGAGTGATCGCTTGAAGGTTTTCAATACTGTTATCAAGTCTGTTCCCGTTAATATGATCAATGACAAGGCCTTTAGGGATCTCTCCGTTAAAAACCTCATAGACGAAACGATGACATAAATACCTCCCTTTCCTAACAGTAAATCTTAAATAACCAGCATTATCAACTGTACCAACTTGTTTCCTCAGCCTGTAGTTTCTCACTATGCCATCTCGGTTTGCCTCATAATTTGGAATAGTTGGATGTCGGACGAATTCTTGATTCATTATACTATAAGCAAATCATTGTCTAATTCATAATTTGTCTGAAAACTTATTTATGTAATCACGCTCGCATTTGAGAGCGTTATCACAGTCTGGATTTTTTTTATCATAATACCGTTTTAGTTCTCGATAGCGTTTTCCCCCACACGCTGAACATAATTGCGTTTTTCCTCGTACTCCAATGCCGCATCTGATACACGGTATCGGTCCTAGACTCCCACCGCGGACCTGTTGAGCATGTTGTCCACAGTATTCGCCTCTGCAGGGTTTGCTACACGGCGCTGATGAATTTAGTTTGATCCACTTGCATTGGTTCATCATATAATATATTTGTCTATTTAAATATTTGTCTTAATTATAATAATGGGTTTTGAAAGACTATCCAGAATAAAACCCATATCAGGTTCTAGATTCGATCTTGACCGGTTAACCGCTGATCCACGACGAAGAGAGTTAGCAGAGGTAATTGGTGTTATCAAGAATGCCAAAGAAGAGTTTCGTCGTGATGGTGCCGCACACACGTGGTCTTCGTATAAAATTATCCTCGGAAACGCGAGCGTTTCTCGGGAAATGCAAAGCATTTCTCGTGACCGTATCATTGATGCTACCATGAACGATACAATCGCGCGTAACATAATTGGGTATCTCGACGATAGAAGATATTTCGTACAGATAAAATTTATTGTTGGAGTCGGCGAGGGAACGTGGATTATCAGAGACAAACTAGACCCTGTTCTTGATGCCAGAGGCGTTCGTGGAAAAACCGTTCTGTTAAGTAAAGACTCAAAACCGGGAGTACTTGTTGGGATTGATATACCATATTATGCCAGAGCGTATCCTGTGACCGCAGTTGTTTATGGAATTTATCCGATGAAGAAACCACGCGTTGATAAACTCAAACCGATGAAGGTGTCGGTGTTGAATTGTGTAGCTGAGCGAGTAATGGAACATTTTAAAAATGCAATGCGAGGAAACGGCCTAACACCGCTAAGACAAACTAAAATAACAGCGTGGGCGACACGAGTAGCGGATAAAGGAGCGTCAATAAATGATGTTGCTGAGCTAGAGCGATTACTAAAATTTCCTATAACGGTTTCATCGTTAACCGGTGAGGTATTGTATGAGTGTAAATACAATTCCCGTGGAACACCAATAACTATTATCGATCATAACAGTCACGCCTGGACTGACTCGGTTAGGATATTTCCGCAAGACCGTGTTGTGAAGTATTATCCGGAATTGCAAAGCAATTCTGGGAGCATGTTTGATTTTATTTATCAGATAAGTAAAACCGATCCAGTGTCTGTGTGGTTATTCAGAAGTAGCGAAGATGGAGAATATGATCAGTTTGTGAGACCCAACGGGGAAATATACAGAACAATGGCGTTACAGCAGGAAATGAAAAAACTCGCAGAAAAATATCATGCTGGCAACACTGATACGTTACTGACACACTGTTTTACTGTCCCGGGTGTTGTCGCGCATGTAGCCCGGGAACGAAATTCATGGAGACCAACTCCGAAAAGTTTTCTTGCTGATATCCAGCAGAGCTGTGTCGAATACGGACACGGCGGTTTGTGGAATACTCAGTATGATCACCGCGGTATGATATCCGTGGACATGACGGCGTGTTATCCAGGAAGTTTCCTTGGGCGTGGAGAATGCAGCGAATATTTTAAACGGTTTGGCCACGCTGGCAATACCATGACAAGAGTAGCTGTCAACGGTGTTTTACCCGATTTTGACTTGACCGGATTTGCTTGTGTGTCGTCGTTTAAATTCGCTAAGGATTTACATCCTGTGTGTTATGTTTGGTTTGGCAGACATTTCGTTGAGAAGCGATGGGCACCGATAGTGTTATTGCGATACATGCTTGACAGTCGAATACTGTTGTCGCTGACGGTCAGCGAAGCGATTATATGTTATTGTCGTCAAACCGAAGTTTGGTTGCCAACTCCAACGCCGGTTACGTTAGAAGAAGTCATCGAAGATTGGTCACGAGAATATCCAGAAACTTCTATCGACGCTATCATCAAGAAAGCTCCTGAAGTACTTAAAAGCAAACTCAGAAATGATGAAAGCACAGCAAAAGATCTAGGACGAAGAATAATAGGGAAATTCACTCAAGGTGGAGCGTATGATCATAAACAACATCACAGTCGATTAATCATGGACAAGACTGAATTGGATCTTATTGTCGCTGATGCAGCCACGAACAACATGTTCTGTAACCGCAAAGATGTGTTTCTGTCAAACGGGGAAAAACTAGGGACTGTTTTTAGTTATATTGACGGAGAATCATCTCAGTACATACATTTGAGATCTTCGATGCTGGCTTATGTATCCATAAATTTGTTGTCGATGATCAATAGATTCCCTGTTGCCGCAGTGAGAGTTGCAACGGATTCATTTTATATTGATAAAAAACACTCAGCGCTGTTGGATAATGTTATATCGGATGATCCATCGTGGGGCTCGTGGAGAATAAAGAATGAAATGTTACACGGATATTGTAAATCGGCTGATGTTGAAATCGAGGATGAGTATCGCAGCGCAGAAATATCTTCGATGGTTTCGTCGGGGGCAACTTCGTTGTTGCCGCCGGTGCACGATCCTGTTACAAGACACAAAACAGTTTATCTGAACGGTCCTGGTGGTTCTGGTAAAACAACTCGAGCGATTGAATTATTTAGAAACTCTGACATGATTGTGCTAACACCCACACACAGACTTGCCAGGGAGATGAGACAACGGGATGTTAACGCGTGCACGTATCACAGTTTTTTCAAATACAGCGGCGGCACGTGGACACCTGAACGAATGGGAACGAAATATATTCCCGAGAAAATCATCTGGGATGAGATAGACACTGTGCCGTTGGATACATTAAAACAGTTTCTGGATTGGCTGCTAAAGAAAAATACCGCAGTGGTGATGTGCGGCGATCATGGTCAACCACCCCCATTTACAGGTGAATCTCCACACGAGTGGCTGAAAACTTTTGTAGATTATTATGAGGAAATAACTAACGATGTTAGAGCACTCGATGAAACGCTGAAAGAGTTTAAGGCACTGATCAGGCTACAAACCAATAAAGTCCAGTGTGAGATAATGCGTGAAATAATTCCAGAGACTTCGCTGAGCGACTTTTGGGAAACGTGGAAACCAGGTGATTTAATTGTGGCAAGTAGAAAGATAGTCAGGGACACACTTCAGCAGCGGTTATTTCAGTTACATCAGAAGAAATTTCCCATGTTGCCAGTGCCGTTGTGTTATAGACCAGCTGATACGCGATTGCAGAATATTGATGTTGATATTCCAGGGCGCCTGACTGCGTCGGGTCCGGAGAAACAGAATTTAGTATTAAATGATATTGTCACAGTTGATGTTGATGCTGTTGAACAGGCACTGAAAATGAGCAAATCCCCGTGGACGCTAGGATACGCTATGACCATCCACAGTTCGCAGGGACTAACTATTTCAGATACAACAGTTTGGATTGTTGATGATCGCATCGAGTGGTCAAATTTAGTTTATTTAGCCGTGTCAAGAGTAAGAAGGATAGGTCAGTTACGAAGAATTGTATTAGATGATGTTGTCAACGACAGCTCAATCGCTGATGACACAATAAGAAAGAAATTAGCCGGTTACAAACAGAGCGACAAAAAAAATGGTAGAGAGTTTGATCCCAAACAAAGTTTGGATGTTGAATTTGTAATACAATTACAACAACAGCAGAATAATCACTGTGCGAGTTGTAATTGTTTATTGCTGTGGCAGTATTCGAAAAACGACCCAAGGCAATTCACCGTAGATAGAATAGATAGCAGTCGCGGTCATACACGTGAAAATGTGATGTTGACCTGTCTTGAGTGTAACCGACGCAGAGGTGTTGCTGCAGTTATTTAAATGATTGAATCACTTCAGTGCGGATCACTTTAGTGATCGGGGTGGTAATTGTGTATCCTCGGGAATCACCTGAAGTTGCTCGCGTTTAAATCCGCGTTGAGGAGCAGTCGAATCTAATCTGTAGATTGCGTTTCTCCCAGTTGATCTGGTTATGCTGGATATCTTATGTGTAGTAACACTCCATGTGGGATCGGTTGCTCTTTTTTTTCCTCCTTCTAGTTCGCCTGGTTCGTATAAATACCTAACGGTGACATTACCCAGCAGTGGGGACGCTAGCGTCCCTGGCTGCGTTGAAACATTTTGTTGCTGTTGTCCGCGTTCACTGACGCGGGGTATATATTTTTTTGTGATTGCATTTACAGGTCTCATGTTTGTTGTTCTGGTAATTTCATTATTCAGTGCGGCTATCACGTTTGGCAGTCTTGCAACCCATTCACGAGATCTCGTATCGTAAATGAATTCCCTCGCGTACTGGTATCCGAATAATCTCTCAGCGAGTGTTCTATTAAATCGCTCAACAATTGCCTGATCCCGATGAATTTCAGTATGTCCTCGTCGTATGGTAACGTTATGCTGCTTTGTCAGTGATGACACCGCGCCCTGAAATTCCTTGCCAGGATCAACTTGTAATAATCGTGGCCAGTTTAGAGGTCCTCGTTGATAAATTCGTTTAAACGCAGAGGCGACTTCGGACGCTGTTTTAGTCGCTAACGGTTCTGCTTCTTTGTATCTACTGGCAACATCAACTACTGTTAGCGCGTATTTGTATATTTTTCTACGGACAGTATCATGAGGCAGGAATAGTATGTCAGCCTGATGAACTTCATTGGGCACACTAACATCAAAATGTGCAAAGTTGATTTGTCGAGGTGGTGGTAAGTAGATTTGCCATATTGCTTGTTTTGATAGCCAATTTTTGGCAACCTCGCGTGTTACTGATGCCGCGTTGGCGAGTTTATTAATTGCTGAGTTACCTCTCCAGTATCCGATTGGGGAATAATAAATCGCTTGCATTTTTATTTAATTATCCAGCGCCTAATACTAATTTAGATTTCATCGCTGATCTTACTAACCAATTAGCGAGTGACTCCTTAAATGATTTATTTTTTATGGCGCTTAGTGCATGAATTAATTTCACATCCGCGATATGCCTGTCTTGTAGATCTTTACTTCGATAAGCAACATCATGTATGTGACACGCTGCGTCGATAGCGTTTATCGGATACTCTCCCGGTTTTGGTTTAGATTGTTCATCAAGTCTGATATCTAGTCGGGTCCCTGGACCGCAGTAATTGTATCCTGGGAGATGTTTTTCTCCGGGATACTTTGCCCAGGGAGTTCCGGGGAGCTTTCCAAGTTTGGCTGCAATGTCACCTCCGCTAAATTCTCGCTTTTTTTTTGAAATCTAAATTTTTTTGTGCCACATCGCGTACACTTACCAGAAAGTGCTTGTCTGTTATTTTTTGTTGTAATGGTTGTTAGATCATTCGTAGGGGTTCGTGCCTTACACTTCACACCATTCTAGATGCATAATTATTATTCTTTATATACAAATGGAAATTACAGATTTTTCTGCGACAAAAAAGAAAGAGCCAGTTAAGCATAATTCAGTGCTACCAAACTCTATCCGCGCGATTATAATTGGGCCATCCGGTTCAGGTAAAACACAGCTGTTGCTGAACTTGATAATGAAGTGGATGAAATGGGATAAACTGTATTTGATAGCTCCATCTGTAGATGATCAACGATGCTATAACGTTATAAAAGATTTTAATGAGAGTGCAAGCGCGCTGAGTAAAGACGGTGAGGATGTTGTTGAATTTATCACTGATATCGAAGAAGCCCCCAGCGTCGAGGATCTTGATGAATCAATTAACAACCTAGTAGTGTATGATGATGTTATGTTGGACAAGCAAAAAAATCCCGCAAGAATATTTTCCCGGGGACGTCACAAAAACACTGATGTGATTTATGTTACTCAGCGTTATACACAAATTCCTAAAGTAATCAGGGATAATTGTAATCTTCTTGCGATATTCAATGGAGTTGATACACATACACTGAGAAATATTCATCAAACCTGGTGTGGTGGCGATATGGATTTAAATAAATTTAAAAATTTCTTCAGTCATGCTCAAAGAAAACCTCACGGATTTGTGACAATAAATTTACACGATCCCAGAACAAGATACCGTATTGGACTTGATACACTATTTGCAACATAAAAATGTTTTTCCTTGGAAACTCATTTCCCAGAGCAGCAGAGGGGATGGACCCGACCCATGGATTTTTCAATAACGACCCCGCCACGGAAACTGTTTCAGATTTATTGAAGTAACCCAAGTTGTCAGTGCAAACTCAACGAGTTTGTCCCTGGAAACTCTTCGAGTTTTCGGGGGACATTTTTTTTTGTCCTGTATTCTGAATAGAAGGGTTTATTTCGTCGAAATAAGCCCTCTATCGAGGAATAGTTTCCTGGAGGGGTTTATTGTGCAAAAAGTTTCGGTCTGTACAGCCCCTCTGCTGCTATTGCTCTTCGCCGACGATGCAGCCTTGACATCATACACGGAAGATGGACTTCAGCAGCTGGTATGCCGCCTCTCCCATGCTTGTAAGGAATTTGGACTGACCATCAGTTTGAAGAAAACGAACGTCATGGCGCAGGACGCAGAATCCCCTCCCTCTGTCACCATCGATGGGTTCAACTTGGAAGTTGTCGAGAACTTCACATACCTCGGGTCTAACATCTCCAGCTCACTCTCCATTGATTCTGAGGTGAACGACAGGATTGCCAAGGCAGCATCAGTAATGGCTAGACTTAACCAGAGAGTCTGGAACAACCCCAACCTCACCCAGAGGACCTGTTATATGAGGAGTTAGCAGAAGGTGCACGACCAACTGGACGACCACATCTGCGCTACAAAGATGTTTGCAAGAAGGATAAGAAGACGGCAAACATCAAGGTCAACGACTGGGAGAGCTGTGCAAATAACCGTTCCAGCTGGCGTCTAGCTGTCAGGCAGGAAGTTCAAAACGCAGAGGAAGAGAGAAAACTAAAACAAGCTGAAAAGAGACGGATGCCAGGATGAGATCGAGAAAGGAAGTATTAAATTGTAGAATATATATATATATATATATATATATATATATATATATATATATATATATATATATATATATATATATATATATATATATATATATATATAAATTTAAAGATTTTGAATTGTGTTGTGTACTTCTATCAATCTATAATTAATGGATCACTTTCATGTCGTTGCATTAATGTCGTCCTTTTATGTACTGAAATCAAAAGCATGACTCGGATCAATGAAGGATCAGAGATATTCTTGTTTTCACTAATACTGTTAGTTACTTTTCAAAACTGTTTTGGGTTTGACTTACAAAGCTTTTTTAATTTATCTTTTTTAATTTATCGATAATCTTAACCTTGTTTTTGCAATGGACCTAGCATTTTCCTTTTCTTTTATAAAGTTTACTTTAAAATCGGTCGGTGTAACCTTCTTACTGAACGGTGCGTACTGTTCGCACTTGCCAAACAGTCTAGAACGCGTGTCCTTAACATTTCAATATTTCTCTTTAAAAAAAGGTTTCCTTATCCAATATTTCAAATAATAATCTAAAACCATAACAAAACCATATAAAAGACAATATCAAAACCATATTGAAGACAATATCAAAACCATATCAAAGACAATATCAAAACCATATCAAAACCATACCAAAGAAATATCAAAACTATATCAAAACCTTATCAAAGACAATATCAAAGACAATATCAAAACCATATCAAAAACAATATCAAAACCATATCAAAGACAATATCAAAACCATATCAAAACCATATCAAAGACAATATCACAACAATATCAAAACCATATCAAAACCATAACAAAGATAATCTGGTCTGCAGAATGAGCACATGCTAAATCGTTTATTAGATCTTCAGTAAGGTTAATGTTTGCTCCGAAAATATTGTTACAAATGGCTAATGGCTCAAATTCATAAAATTAGAAATCTAATCAGGGATCGTCTCATTTTAATTAATCTATAGCCATATGTATTATTATTAGTATTCGTTGAGTTCCGAAAGAACGTAAGGAATAACAAATGTATCTAGGATAAAAACTGATTTGAAAGTTATGTCTTTAGTCTAATTTTCTGACAAACGCTCCTAAATAAATATTCTTTTAAACAGTTGGACGATAAAGACAAACATCTAACAACAGAGCATAAATTGATATAAACAAGAGCTTGTAAAACTTTTGCAGAGCTCAATATCTAGTATACTATTTCAAGCCCCGTCATGAAATCAATATTATAACAGCACACACAGCAGTTTTCGAGCACAATTAACCTGACCTTTCAATTACTGATACAGCCAATTAAAATCCATCCAAGTTAAAGTCCCAGTCCAAGATTTATCCATACTGTGCTGCCCTATGCTGTTGAGATTTCATTCTTAGGGAAATTCATTCATTAGTTACGGTAGATGGTTGGATGGACGAATTAATTGATTAATGAATATGAAATAATGACTGATAGAAAAAAAATGATTTTTTTCTATTACATGCTAAAACCTTAAAATATATGTTACGTACTTTAGTCTAATTTCCAGAATTTTAGGCACATGTATGTATCGACATAAGTGTAATTTCTTATAAAAATGAAAAAAGGTCACTATTATCAACGATGGTCATTCATTTTGTACTTGCTCAAGCCAAGTGTCGTTCTAATTACTAGAGCACATGCTAGGTTTCACTTGAGGGGTACACCTGTCAACTGTCCCATAGGTCGTCTAGAGACTTCCCTAATTTTCCTTTCTTGAAAAAAAAGATATAAAAAGTGGTATATCAAAGATAAAGTATTGAAACTATACATATACGGTAATTATCCCAAATGCAAATACACGTGATATGGTTAATAAACTTCCCGACATAACAGCTATCCAGTCAGCGACGGATCATGTGACATCATCATGCCTCACAGTGGATGATAACCCTGTTTAGTGTATCCCACTACGATGATCCTGTAGAACTTTCGTTACCCTCGTTATGATTTGCATAAGAAAACATCATTCTAATGTATGTTTTATAGTCAAAGCAGCATTCCCAATCATTTTGATTTATATGAAAGTACTAATTTTCCAAATCACGTGGCAAATAAGCAAGTTTACTTGGCCTATAACTATTATCCTACTAGTTTTAACTGATTATGGATACAAAATTGCAGAGAAAAAACATTTCTCTTGTATGTTTATTAATTGTGTATACGATTATATACCCTTCAAGGCAAAATATTTACACAGAATGCAATATAGTTTTGAAGGTCCAAAAGAGTGCTTTTAAAAAGACTGATGCTTTCCGTGCCACATTGTCAAAACCTTCTTAAACTAATCTATTTTTGTGTTCTACTTTTTATATTTGTTTAAATGAAGTAAACGATGCTTTACAACGTCATTAGTTTTCTCAGTTTGATTATTTGAGAAATACAGCAGAAATCGCTCACAAAAGAAAATTTGATAAAAAAATAAGAAAGTCTTAGAAAGTTTCTTTATGTCATTTTCTTATCCTATCAAATGCATTTATATGTACTATTTATTTTACTCTGAGATATGATTGTAACGCAGCTGACATGTACAATAATGCAACAGATAAAGGTATATTCATTTAAAGTGCGAAAGTGTAAGCGATTTACTACTGACTTGTCATGTTGGGGATGATATGGTTGTAAACATGTCACTTTGAGTATTAGAGACATTTGATATGCAAGATTTACTAAAATAACTCTCTTTAAATTGAAATCAGAGGTATCACTATGAATGGACATTACTTCTAAAAAGATGAAAGAAAGTTCTCACGGGCATCAAACTCGAGGAGTCCAGTATAGCAGATTGCTCATGTTTATCGAAAACAAGGCAAACTGGCTCACGAGAATTTTTATTGACCTAATGCTTTGTTTGGGTTTTTCGGATGTCCGTCGCAGCAAAGCAACGTTGATGTTTTTTAATCCGCAAAATAATAACGCCTAAGCTGTCAACCAAGAAATAAATTTAAAAATCGAACATGGTTAAACAGTCACATTCCGATGGAAAAGAGAGCTTTAATTTTCAATAAAATGAATCAGATGGGCATAGTCTGAAATATTATTAATGTTAAGTAAGCAGTAGTTTCTCTTCCTATTTCACAGTGATCAAACTGGTTCTAACAAGCTGAACTTTTCCCATCAGCCAAGTCCATTAGCCAATGACCCATAGGTGAATTTCTATTATCATATAAACATAATCCTGCCATTCTAATGCTAATCACTTAAATTCAACGTCATGTTTTGATAATACTGATGATGGAAATATAACCCATAGACAATGATGAAAACTGTAGATAGTAACGTGAAGTGGTGGTGATGGCGTTGTCCTCATAAGTCTAATCCCAAGTTAAATTAAGTACACAACGTATTGAAAAATGCTTACTCTCTTTTAGGGCTAACTTAATTGATATCCTAACAACACATTTATCAACAGCGGAAGATCAAGTGTAGAAGATAGTTAAGTTTTTAGCGTAAAATGTTTTGAAATCATTAATTCCATTAATTTGAACCATCAATGCTGCATTTACCTTTCATCAATTTTTCCGATGTTAAGCTTTTTTTAAAAAAAAAAAACACAGCTACATTAACATTGGCTTACACTTGCAAATGTCAATGAAAAAGAAATCATCTATATATGTTTCTGTCTCTATCCTTATCTGTGTTTATATCTACGTAAATATCTGTATTTCCGTATCTGACTATTTATATACCTATCTGTCTATCCTTATTTGTCTATCTACCTATTTATATGTCTATCCTTATCGGTCTCAATAAATATATGTCGACGCGTCTGGTAGCCTAGTGGTTAGAGCGTCCGTCTCGGATGCGGGATGTTGTGGTTTCGAATCCCAGCCGAGCCATTCCAAAGACTTATAAAAATGTTACTAACAGCTGCATCGCTTGGCGCTCTGCATTAAGAGGTTAGTGTTAGGACTGGTAGGCCTGGTGTTAGAATAATGTGACTGGGTGGGGCACCATGCTACATGTCTGCGGCATGATGCCCCAGCGCTAGACATCACTATAAACTGCCACACTGCATACATCGTAGCGATATGACTGAAACGTAGCTTTAAACATCATAATCACACACACATATCTGTATATCCTTATGTGTGTATGTATCTGTCTATTTGTCTTTACTTATATGTGTATATACCTATCTATCGGTCTATCATATTTGGTTATATCTACCTGTCTCTATCTTTATATGTCTATCTAACTGTCTATATGTCTATCCTGATATGTCAATTTACCTTTCTAATTGTGTTTATCCTTATCAATCTATATACCTATCTATATACCTATCTATTTGTCTATCCTTATCTGTGTATCTACCTATCTGTCTCTATCCTTATCTGTCTATTTATCTATATATGTTTCTACCTTTTTCTGTATATCTACCAAAATATATGTCTATCATTATATCTCTATCTACCTATCTATGTGTCTCTCCTTATTTCTATATCTATATACCTACCTAGATGTCTTTATCCTTATCTGCCTATCTATCTATGTTACAGATTAAAATCTCCAATACCCCACCATTAGCGTACATTTTCCTTTCTTCATTTTATCCAAAATAGTACAAAATCGTTCGTATTAGTAGATCTTTATGAGAATTACTATGCTATGCTATTTGTCCACATTCCAGATGTGCCTTATTTCTCTCACTTATATTATTCTTTGAACATAGTATCAGGAACTCGGCAAGCATATTATTCTTATTTTTTTCCACTTCGCATTTATTTATCTAACAATTAACATCCTAGATACTAAATCTATTCCGTTCTCTAATTGGTACCTGATAGCGCCAAGCCATGCAATCTGCAGAGGCAAAATATCGACAGTGACTTAAAGTTTCCAGCATTAATTTTATGAAATAGTACACGTTCCATATTGTGAGTCCAAATCAGACCATGAAAGTATTGTGAAGTATTTTCTTTACTGATTAGACAACACAGTGGGAATTTCCTTATCCTAGCCTCTACGAATGTTTTTGCTTTACAATTACTATCACAATTTGGTTGCCATTTTTCCAAATGATTTTCCGAGGGGCATCGGGCAAACGGTTACGTCTGTTAGAATGCAGCCAAAGTACCTCACTGGGGCTCCTTACCAATAAAAAACTCACTGGATCAGTAAATAGAGTTCTCAGAGGAGGGAAACAATGACAGGGACAACACGCTATTCAAAAGACCGGCCTTGTGTAAGTGGTGACATTATAGCGGCCATTTCCTAAAATCAACTGTGCATGGGGCGTTTAATAAAGGACACGTATGTGAGAACATTTCCCACTTACTACACACGGAATCGTTATGAAGAAAAGAGTACGGTTATATGTCTATGGACAGATGGCGGCGGTGGAAAAAGATTTTAACAAGGACCTGAACCTGTGACAAATATTATTTATATTTAATTTGTGTTACTTGTTTTCTTGATTATACGTTTTGCAATATGTATTTTGTACTTGACCTTGTCCAAAATCTTGTCAACAATCAAGGTCATTAATTACCTGACTAGTGACATATTTTGCAAACAACAAAATGCATACCGATATTTCCTTATCATTTTGGATTAAATATTCAGATTATTATTAGTAGTAAACATGTTTATTTCAATTTGAGTTAAAGTTATAGTCTTGATTCTGACCTCAAAAGCTTCCACACCAGAAATTTCCTATCACGTGACAGTGTATGTGCAGAAAATGAAAATTGCGACCTAGGTCAAGTAGATGGGTATATAATCTTGTTTACAATGAAATTATTCATTCTTACCTTATCATATCAAGTGGAATCAGTCACACTCTTGTGTTCAGTTTTAAATTTGGCTGGATTTTTTAAATTCAAATTATTATTCACTACAATTATAAAGTGCTCACTAAATACCCGAACAAAAACGTTGATTGAAATTATGGCGAATACAAACTATTGGGATGCATCAAAAGACTGTTAACACATTGCAAGAATCCAGTCCATTCAAGACAACAGGCACATATTTAGTTTTTCTTTAATTTGTTTCGAATACGATTGGAATTCCAATGGAACTTTGTGTCCGTGGACTTGTAATATAACTTTTAAGACTATTTGGGATTTAATTCACAATACTGTCTGTTTTTATAAAAATTTTAACTTCGTATTCTAGGGAAATAAATTATTTGTTAAATTGTACAAGACTTCTTGATTTTCGCTCTTCTCTGTTGCTTAGTTTTAAACCATAGAGTCCTTTCACATGCGTTATTTAAATGTTAATTTATAGGAGTAAATAAACTAACATCCGTTTTGAAAAGAATGTCGACTATCAACGGACTGAACGTTTGCCAACCCCAACACAATTTGGCGGTAAAATAGTTCCATGTTTCTTTTTATGTGATGCAATTCCAACTCAAAAAGAAATGTGTCTGTCAACCGTTACAAATCAAATAACATCAATATCGGGTCACTAATACATTAAATCTGGAATATCTGCTATTCCTCAGTATAAATATCCAATACCGGATAATGAAATGAAATGAAATTAATTTAGTAATGAAATGGACACGGTTTAGTTTAAACAATTTTAAAGAGTATAATCAGTGTATATAACTACAGGTTAACTAATATAATCTAACACGAAATAATGTTGTGACGTTAAACTAGCGGATTTTTCAGATGAGATCACGTTTTCACTAATTATAATCTGTAACTAATGTTCTATTGACCTGGAAGGACAGTTGCCCTTTAAATTATATTTTGTAAAACAAGTCTACTTTTAAATTTTGCTAGTTATATACCTAAACATTAGTAAAATCAAACTAGCGTCTATATTTTTACGCGTATCAAACGAAACTGCATCGCCTTTTTTCAGAATGTACGAAATTATTCCTTCTTTCCTTATGAACTATTTCCATTAAATACAATGTGACCGAATCTCAAAAGGATAATGATTTAATAATAGATTTATGAAACTCGATGAATAATGTAAACCTTTTGTTAGCCATGGGTAGCAAAGGCTGGACATTATTCAAATCTTTTCATAAATGCAATGTTACATCATTGCCCATTATAGATTTTCATTGTATATTTGGGAGAGGATATACACCCTTGTTGCACACGTAGTTTTTCCATCTGGATTGGTGACTAACACGAACTGTTAGAAAAAGGCATTATAACCCTATTCAATAAACCCAGCACCTGATTTATAATTTACTCTCTTTAAAAGAGAGGAAGCTTGTGCAGTTTCTGTTTAGTTGCTGGGCTGTCCACCGCCTCTATTCAAGGTTCCGCTAGGTCTTTCTTTTCCTAGATCCGTAACAGAGTTTGCAAAAAATAACACTGTACGAGTAAAGAAGTTTACGTATTTCTACTTGTTATTCTGCAGAAAATACTAGTCGATATCAAAATCTTGGTCATTATTTTCAGCAATTTCGTTCTGAATGTTTTGGTCACATAGTTGCTGATCTAATTTCATCTATTTCCTCAAAGGAGACTATATCATGCTCTTAAATGGTATCGCTGGTTTCGTGATTTCGGACGTGGATTAAATATGTGAAGAGTCATTTTCACTCACTTCAGTTCGAACTCTGGCTGACATTCCTCTACAGTACTCACGTACATATGAGATGGACATATGTTAACCAGTCTAGAAATGGATAAACATAAGATAGAGTACATATGTGTTTGGCTGACCAGGATTGGTTGATTATAATAGTTCCATTTGGTAAAAAGAATAATTTGTGCGTTTATCCTATAAGTGACTGAAAAAAAGAGAACTGTTTTTGATGGAATTTTAGTGATTGTACAGACTGGAGTTCGAAAGACTCAATAATGAAATCAGCACCGGACTGTTTGGTGCGGTATTGAAATCAAATGGATTTAACATATGTAGATCCAGAAAATGCCGTGGCTCACATGCTTGCCTTTATAGAAAATCTATCATGAAGAATGTGTCCATACTAATAAATATAAGTTTGATCATGAACACTCAAATATTTCAAGTTATGGAAATTTAAATATCATGGTGTTTGCAATAGTTTACTTTAGAAACCCGATTGGTACCTTGAGTCCTGAGCTTGTATATAAAGTCTTTCTAAACTTCCCACATGCCACAACATAATTTTCCACTAGGGTAGCAATTCTCAATGCATTGGTTTTCAACTGTTTATTTCTAAGTTCACTCCCTTATTTGATATTACATTCACATAAAAATTGACTTTGTAGATGAACTTATCCGGGAGAGAAATCACGAATGTCATTTGTTTCAAACCATGCCATTTATGGCGTCGTGCTAAAACTATCTGACAGCATTCAATTCCCATATTGGATTCATCATTAGCAATACGGATGTTCCAAGGCACAATACCGCTCATGTCCAGAGAATGTCCTATTGCAGAAACGACATTTCTCGCTTGAGGCTTGAAGATTATTTAACAGTAAATGTCAAACTTCTAACACATATTAATGATACCTAAACACCCGTATCAATATATAAATTGCCTATTCGACCAGTGTCCCTGCAACAACAAATCGTTTATAGTCCACTACAGAAGCAATACTTGTGTTGTTGATGGGTGGTATGATCACTGACACTGGTCATGGTTCCAGATTATTTTCTGGGGCCCATTTGCTCTCTCTGAAATGG
Source organism: Sinohyriopsis cumingii (assembly GCA_028554795.2). Classification (NCBI taxonomy): domain Eukaryota; kingdom Metazoa; phylum Mollusca; class Bivalvia; order Unionida; family Unionidae; genus Sinohyriopsis; species Sinohyriopsis cumingii. The sequence continues at coordinate 146,212,874 of CM068828.1, forward strand.
GTCCAGTTTATTATCAGTGCTGCGTTTGGCCATAATTTTAAAGACAAAATCATTTGTTGTGTCGTACCCACTGCCAAAAGTTAGGAATTGACATCCCTCTATTGTTTTCATGTTTCTCTGTGCATAATTGTCCGGATGCCGTAAATTAAAGTTTCTTCTTAAGCCCCTTCAACGACTTCGAAATGCCGAAGGAAAGGTTGTCTGAAAAGCAACTTCACTTATCGAAAACACGACCTTATCTGTTAAGGTTGTAATATTTCCTTTGCTCTGGGTATCATCGTTCAACCGACATAGGTCGATATTGGTTTCCATTACGTTCCGCAAGTGTATTATTCTGAATGCTTGTTCAATGGACTCTTGATCACCTATAATAGCACATTTGGCTAGCCTGGTCTCAGTCCTTAATGGACGTGTTCCATTGTCAGCGTGTCTTTGTCGCTCTAGAACCCCCCCGAAAAACCGTTGGCTTTGCAAAATTTTACATGAATTTGACTATTATCTTCCGGCACGTGGACTGTTCGTAGTGAGCTTATTTCATTTATCTTAATCAATCTTTGATAAACGTGATCCTTAGCTGATCCAGTGTACATGAAAGGACTGTTATTCGACATATTATTTGTAATATATATATATATATATATATATATATATATATATATATATATATATATATATATATATATATATATATATATATATATATATTTTATATATATGCGTGTTTGTGTGTATCATAGCATGTTTAAAAATAGTTATTTAGGATTGCATCTCCGTATAAGTCGCACGTACTAACAATAATCGTAGTATTAATCTCGATTATATTCCTAAAGCATGCAAACGCAATTGTCTTTTGTATCATAGAGGTCACATTGATTAATTAATGCACCTACATTATTTGTTACACTGCTAATAACAGGCATATGTTTAAAGAATTCATTGCCAAGCACAAAAAGGTAATATTCATTATCATATTCCAATAGCTTAATTATATAGTTGTGCATAATTCGACCTCTCAGTTTGTAACAACGGCATCCCTCATTTAGTTTATGATTATTGTTAATGTTTTTCATTGTGTAATCTCTGTTTCAGTTGCGATAAGTCAGTCTGTCAGTTATACACGCATCCATATCTACATACATTCATACATACGTACATAATTACCGGCGAATAAATAGTTGCACAACGATCGAATAAGATTGCTGTTAAACGGACCATTAACGTTGCTGTTGACCAGAGCATGTTAAATTTCTACGCTGTCAAGCAAATATTACGAGACTAACAACCAGTTGGGAAACAACAAATGTCATCATACAGTGTAAGTGAAAATTAAACAGACAGTATAAACCATGCGATTTACATGCATATGGGAACTTAAACATTTATAGGAAATGGAAACCCTTGAATAATTGACCTTATTTCTATTCTAGGTCTAACTCAGAACCATGATAAAGAGATTACTTGCAATCATGTTACATTTTATGATACACTGTGTCCAAGCACAAGATGATATTAATACTACGGGACTCGATCTCAATTCAACGCCAAAGGCAGAAACCATCGATGACACTATTACTGCTGGAAATACCAAGTGTCGGTCAGACAACATATGCGGATATCATGGTGGCAATGGCTATTCGTGGTGCTACACTGACTATAGCAACTATTGGGATTACTGCTGTACTGGACCATGCGGTTCTTTAGGACAGTCGTACTTATGGTGTCAGTCCGGATCTACATGACAATATTGTGGTAATTTTATACTGACTATAGTGACAACTGGGATTACTGCTGTACTGGACCATGCGAATCTGAAGGAACTACATACTTATGGTGTCAATCTGGATGGCAATACTGTGGTAGTAATCTATACAAAGATGTCAAAGGAAGACCATGCCTTCTTACACATCAATGTGGTCTGTACAACGAAGAGGAAGACATACTCGAATATTAGTGCTATGTAGATTTGGATGGAAACTGGGGCTATTTCTGTGCACCGTTTAGTCCTTACGGAACACATGGTTCGGGCTATAATTGGTGCTACATCGGGAGATTCACACCGGGCGCTACATGGAGTTATTGTACAATAAAGTGGTTGCAAAACAACCATTCAATAACTGACATAAACTCCTAAAACATATCAAAGCAAGATATATAATCTGACCATACAAATTCTTTATATATATATATATATATATATATATATATATATATATATATATATATATATATATATATATATATATATGCGTCTGTGTGTGAGTGTGTGTTTCTGAAATTGCGTGTGTGTGTCTGATTTAGTTTTTAACGAAGTTTTAACAATTTCTCGGTCATATCGCTACGATGATTGCAATGTGACAGCTTATAGTGATGTTTAGCACTGAGTGTATTATTAAGACCACTTTCTAACCGCTGCTTCGCTATATCCTATAAAACAGAAGTTCCGGTCGCAAATGTACGATTAGGCAGCATTCACCTAAATATCTTAACTGATACAATTATTTGGTTGCCAGTGATATATATTGGTACGATTCACTGCATACTCTGCATTATTAGGTATCAATCGCTTACTAGCCATTCATTATATGCAAGAATCAATACTACATTGTTCTGAGTCGGCGAAAGAAATGAGTTTGAGACACATCGACAGAAGCAACTGCATTCATAATTTGTTCCGAGTCGATAGAATCAACTCGTTTGTTATGTATAGCCATGTCAAACAAGTTGTTTCCTCAGATTTGGAACGAACGCTTATTTCTATTATATTACATGGACACTCTTTTATGTTTACGAGATAATATAGCATTTCTCTAGGAATGAAATTGAAAACGATTTGGGATTTATAGACGTTCCATTCACTGCGTCCAAAGAATCTAGACGCGGACGTCAAGTCATTACCACAGTAGTTACGAGCTGGGTATATGTATCGAACACTCGATCAAGTAGTTAGGATTAAGTTGGTATCATAAATTAAACGATCATTTGGTCTTGAATAAACTTAATCAACGTATTTCATGATTAGAGGAAACATACTGTACACATGTTGATATTGGATGCATTAAATAAGAACATAGGTACAGTTCGTTTGTTGTAATTAGACCGAAGAATGGAGACTCGTACTGAGATGATATTGCTGTCCTAGTTAGAAAACAATATTAGACCGTGTGTGCAGTCTAAGCCAGTAGTCTGTAATGAATATATGTTCCTAATGTTTGCTTTTTTTTTCAGTGGCATTTAAATTTGTGTAGCATATCTCGCAACATTAAAAGCAACCTACGTCAAGAATAACACAAATGGTACAGACGTGGTTGGTGATATAGGTTGACTTTAGCAAATGTTATGTACGTGGTAAAGTGGTTTTGTTAGGAGATCTTATTCTTCTATGTATGTTGAAAATGATTTGACATAAAATAATAATGATGCTAATTTGTGTTAAATGTGCCAGAGTCATCACAAGGTCGAACACATAGGTGTCAAACAATACCCGAACTAGTTACTAAAACGAAATCTTTAACCTAATTCACTAAACGTGAAATATAGGTTTCAACGACCACGTAATATTGTAATCATCTAGACGTATCTATTTAACACGGTGGTATAATTTAGAAGTAACTGGGTCTGAGAAACTTACTTAAACGCAAAGCTTAACCATGTCTGACAGTGGTACATATGGACGGATAAGGGCAACACTATGTGCCCTTCAAGTTTTGTTCTGGAGCACGAAATATAACAGCATAGATTCACGTCAGGGTGAAATGTGATGCGGAGAATTGGGGTAGTGAAAAACCTTAGTGCTATAATTCTATAAGAACTGTGTGTTTGGAATACCTAACTATGTCAGATTCAAGACATGGAGATAATACGAAAATGATGTATGGCAAAGCGAATCATATTTAACAAGACAGAAAAAATGACAACAGTTCTAAAGAAACCATATGCTATTCTCATTAGCGGGAAAGCTAGTCAGGTTCAGAACCGTCAGATTTTTAAAAAATAAAAGGCAACCTTAACATATGTAAAACTCAAAAGGATTTGTTGATTGCATTTGCCAATGACTGAGAATTCATTATAAAGAGCAAAAGAGCTAGTGTTAGTTACTCGTGATATATATATATATATATATATATATATATATATAATTTCTATCAAATAGTGCAACTATTCATGAAATATAAAATTGTAGTGAATACAAGCTGTAAAAGCAGCTTTTTTCATTTTCTACTAAAATAACTGCAAAATGTGCATGCTAAGTACTTTTAAAAATATGAACGATGCGTATCATATATAGGCTAACCAGCACCCTCTCTCTGATTTCCTGAGGTATAGTATAAGGGCGGCAACTCCTTAGGTCAACCATAATTTATGTTTGTAAACTGAACTACATCATTTGCGAAAACTGAAACAATGAAAGTCTATACCCAGAATCACCCAATCCCTGATAAGACACTATTTATGTAAAATTTATTTTTAAAACACTAAGATGGTCACCTTTACGTAATTTGCATACTGCTAGCTAATATTGTTCCCGAAGCTGCTGCTATCTTTTTAGAGACGTTTATTTAGCTAGTGAGTGTAAAATGTCTACAGCCAAATCTAAAGCAAATATAAAATTATGCAAAATAAATCAAAATTGTGCAGAATTTTCTCGAATAATTTATAATAGGTTGTTAATAATATTAGAGTTCAAAAAATGAACAAATGTTTTCCCTCTCAAAATACATCGAAGTACAACATAAAACATGTTCCCGAAACTTACATCAGATACATAAAATGGTGTGAAGGACTCCAGAAATCGGAATAAAACTGAATGATTAATTTTCTCCTTATATACATATATATGGCGACTTCAAATCGCAAAGACCCACGTGAATGCATATGCTATTGCTTTGTAACGAAATAAGAACATTCACATGACCACACGCAACCAATGGAACACCAGAAAATTATTCTAGAAACTCCCATAACCCATCAGTTTCCGAGAAACTACGCCATAGGCGCCATTTTGAAGTATTATTATTAATTATTTTATTAATTTTCTACACGTAACGTAAACATCTATTAATTCATCCCACATAAGTTGCCTTTTTAACAGATTCAAATCAAGTACACAATTTATAACATAAAATATTATACACAGCTTACAAGTTTGAATACAAATTCCGAAAAGTTAATGAAAACATCAACAATCATTCTTTTTAAAAACACATATACATAGAATCTACATGATGAGAAAAAACAATCAGAGACTCAAAGAAATCGAAAACATCGGAGTTGAAATGAGGGTTTGAGTGTGTAAGAGTGTGTGAGTGTGTATTTGTGTGTGCTATGCGTGACAAAGACAGAATCTTGATTGTTCTATAGGAGTTCCTGGTCTTTAAATTTTGATGATGTATTTGATTCCAAAAAAGCAAAAAATTAAATAATGACGGAAAATATGTGTTCGATTTGTGGTGTTTGATTTCCTTGCATATCGTCACAGTCTGGACTTTTGCGGTCATAAATGACTGGCAAATTTTAACTGAAATATAAAAGCGATTCGATCCATGATCGAATAATGTGAGAAAAAAAATGTGTTGGAAGAAAGGCGATTTTAATTTTCTGATAAATTCAAAGTAACAATTGTCGCGCTCGATCAAGAGAGAGATTGAGAGAGAGAGAGAGAGAGAGAGAGAGAGAGACTGGCCGATAGACAGACAGACAGATAGAGGGGGAGATGATTATCTGCAATTCTTTGCTTTCTTTGCATTTTGAAGACAATATGGGATTAAACACCGGAATATAGATATTTCAAATCTGGATGGTCGTAAAAATGAAGAACATATCGATTTTACAGTTTGATAACATCTTACATAAATCCATGGTCATATTAACTACAAAAACGTTGTCAAGGCTATGTGATTACAAAATATGTTATTAAAATAATCGCCACCTGTCTCTGTAGATGGGATCTAGAAGTCAATTTTGTGCTTCATTGTCCTTTATTGGCTTACGATTGCATCCTTTAGATAAAATAACCTAAATAAATCTATGTACTTGAGAATGACTAGCGGATTGTAAATGTGTCGATGATTCCTAAAACTTTTAAAATATATCGTAATACACCAGATAATTCTGAAATGGGATCGGGCTAACTATGATCTCCTTGGTGACCGTTGATCTCAGGGTCTTCCTAGGATGAAAACATATACTCGCAAAGTTGTTTTGTAGATTGTTAAATCCTAATGGGTCAGATATTTTAGGTATATCCATATTGGGTGCTTAAATTTTGTCCATGATTGTAGATTGTAACGTAAAATAAATATTTAGAAACGTGATGAAATCATGACTAACTGACCATAGGCTATACATTGGTTATTTATGAGCACAGAATATTCTAGAAACTAATTTGTTGGCAATATGATTGGAATTATTTTTTAAGAATTACTCACAGACAGGTCAATTGAAAATGTTATTATGTAGGGACTTGGTAAATGAATAATTTATTCTTGTTTTCAGACCTGCTTGTTGGAATGATGTACAATTGGTTTGTGATTCTAGCGTAGTTCGTTCTGTACAATATTCATTGAAATAACAGTACACATTGACTTTGAATTACCAGATTTCTTTAAATTATTATTGTTAGCAAAGCAAAGACATTCTGGACTGCATCATTGTAGTAAATCAGATATTCAAAAATATTGCATTAAATCGGAACATTCGATTCTTCTTGACCTGTGAAATGATATAAGTATTTGAGATTTAATTCACTGTGCTGTAAGTGGCTTTCGAATCTTCACTTTGTTCAGTAGAGAAATAACATTTGTTTATCTCGCTTAAAAGAGTTGGTTATCCTTTCTTGCAGTTACACAATTTATCTCCCCTAGTCTTAACAAACGTTATACTCGAGTTTCCACAACATGGTTCGAAATTGTTTAGACCATAGACGACAACATGACGGTTCTGCAACGTTCATTAACAAATATTTAGAATGTATATTTTCTATTGTTCCGTTCGTACATACAAAACAAAACATCTAAATTTATATACGAACTATAATTGCGCATGATAGGACCGGACTTGAGAATGTCTGGATGGATTTTCGTTACGCTGCTAGGGGCTAAGACCAGAAAACAATGTTTCATGTGGAACCAAGTAGTTATATCGAACTTTAAAGTGTGGTTTGACTGTGTCTTTCACTTTGATGTATTCATGACAAGGACTGATTTTTACCATAGAATGGTGGGGAGGGAGTCATTCTTTATTTTGAGATTCTGTGGCGAAAGCGCACAGGAAAAGTAAGCATGACATATGGTCAAAAATTGTTTTCATTAGCACGGAAATAAAATCATGACCCCAGTAGTCTTTTCACCACTGTAGGTTGCAGTGTGTGTTAATTTAGTATAGTATAATGGCACTGTCACCACTATTGTCATTGGAATGTTGGTTTGAGTTATGCTGGGACAAATGCCTGTAGATAATATTAAGCACGAGGTTAGTGACCTCACCCTTGACAGTGACAAGGCTTGCTGACAGTTAAATAGCCATACTTGACAGTGACAAGACTTGCTGACAGTTAAATTGCCATACTTGACAGTGACAAGGCTTGCTGACAGTTAAATAGCCATACTACCAGCAGCACTGCATATTCATGCATGCAAGTAGTAAAGGCGGCCACCCTACGTGCAATAGGAATTAGCATTACAGAGACCCCTGGGCCACTCTACGTACAAGGGAAATTTAACATGGCGAAAAATCGTGGGCCACTCTACGTACAAGGGAAATTGAACATGGCGAAAAATCGTGGGCCACTCTACGTACAAGGGGAATTTAACATGGGGGAATAGAGTTTGGGCTTGTTTAGGGACAAGGGGAATTGAACATGGGATTTTTTTAAAAAAAAATTTTTTTTTTAAAAAAGGGGTAGGCAATTGAAAGGCTATCTCTTTTCGAGAAATATGGGGGCCCTGAAAAGGGCCTTTGGGTTTTCTTCTTCTGCTTCTAATTTCTTCTTTTCCTCCACCAACTTCTTATTTTATCTCCAACACTCTTTCTCTTCTTTTCTTTCTTTTTTTTCTCCTCCTCTTCTTCTTTCTTCTCTTCCTCCTCTTCTTCTTTCTTCCTCTTCTCATTTTCTTCTTCTTTTTCAATTTTTTCGTTCCATTTGCGTATTCTTATTCTTTCCTCTTCATCCTCCTTCTCCTCCTTTATCTCTTTCATGACACCACTAATCTTGTCCTTTGCTTTTCTTAAGTTATTAATTTCCATCTTTACACGATGGGGACTATAGGAATAATGGTCTTCAACGAGTCTTATTAGCATCTGTTCCATTATTCCTAAGTTGTCTAAAACGTCTTGCAAGGTTTGTATTTTGTCCATTTGGTTTGACGCCATCTTCTTTTTATTCTTTGCAGAATGGTTTGAACAACGAACACTGTGGGTTCTTATAGTGAAAGCGAGGACGTGAAGGAAAACATCCCCCTAATAACATAAAATTGATCTTACCTAGATCATGACCTAACATCGCGCGTACGTGAAGGAAAACATCCCCCTACTTTCTCATTTCATATAATATAACCACAACTATACTCTCTACATACGCTAATAATCAATAAATAAACCCATAATCTACTATTCACACAAACTTACTTCAGCATTTACAAACACAAACACACAAACTTACTTCAACATTTACAAACACAAGTACACAAACACATACACTTCCACTCTTAATAAAGAGTTAGTGTTTATATTCACACTACTCTACCTACACACATTGGCAAATCGATCGTTATTTCTTTTCTAGAGTATTGGGTAGCCCTGAAAAGGGCTGTTTTGTTTGGAACTTCATGGACACCTGGTTAATGGTGGCACCTTCCAGGCCTTGCGCCACATGCACATCTTATCCCCCAGTTACTTTTTACCTTTTGGGGGGAGAGAGCAGAGGCAGGATATGTCGCTTCAGAATCCCAATTTTCGCTCTCTGGGATTCTGAAATTTTTTCTTCTCTGCTTTTCCTCCTCCTCTTCTTTGTATCTTCTCTCCTCCTCTTTGTATCTTCTTTCCTCTTCTTCTTTATATCTTCTCTCCTCCTCTTCTTTGTTTCTTCTTTCCTCCTCTCTTATCCTTCCCTCCTCGACAATGGCTTCCGCGGCCAGTTCATTTAATATGCGCCTGGCATATTCCAGATGCACATGAAGTTCCAACAGTTTCTCCAGTCTCGTGTTCATTTTTGGTGTTGATCAATCAACAAGGGTAGCTGGACTGCCGAACGAGTTTCAATTTATAGTGAAAGCGCGGACGTGAAGGAAAACATCCCCTAAAAACATAAAATTGATCTTACCTAGATCATGACCAAAAAAACAACGCGCGGACCTAAAAGAAACACTCACTCACTTTTTTATGCTACCCATCACTATTTTAAAATTTTTTATAAATCACTTCAATAGACTATCCACATACGCAAAGCAATCCAATCTAACCCCAAATATACACCTCTAACAGCCAAAAAAAAAAAAAAAAACAGCATTTTAATCTACTATCCATACCAACTTACGTGAGCACTTACAAACACAAACACACAAACACATATCCTCACAATTTTTTATAAAAGAGTTAGTGTTTATTTTCACACTACTCTACCTACACACACTGGCAAATTAATAGTTATTTCTTTTCTAGAGTATTGGGTAGCCCTGAAAAGGGCTGTTTTTTTGTTTGCTATGGCATTCTTTTTAGTTTCTAAGAATGCGATGTCCTCTGAGGATTGACTTTCTGGCGATAGGTCTGCTTCTTCGGAAAGAGAAGAAGAACTCTTTGGTGTCGATACGACAATCGACAAAGCCTCTGTCAGCTTCAGGTTGCTGCTGCTGTTGCTGTTGCTGCTGCTGCTGTTGCTGCTGTCTCTGAAGTCTGTACTTCTCTGTCCATTCTTCTTTTTCCCTGTTCATTTCTTCTCTGAAGAGCTCTTCTATCAGGTCTTCAGTGATTTTTAACATTCTCACATTCTCTATTTCTTCTGGCTTCGGTATCAGACTGTGTCTGACCCTATGCAGATTCACGTAGGCTTCGTTGAGCTTAGCTAGTTTGGAGCACATCTTCTTAGGAGGATGAGTCGACAATGGATGGTTAGACTGGAAACAACCCCGGTTCTTAAAGTCAAAGCGCGGACGTGAAGGAAAACATCCCTCACACGGTTTTCGAGCCGCAACGTTCAGTGAGTGTCATGAGAGGGATAGTAAGAAATGAAAGAGCATCAATCCAACATTCTTGTAGCTAAACAAACCACAAAGGCATTTTTTTCAAAACACAACATTTTTTATTCAAAAATCACTTAACACTAAACAACAACAACTCTAACATTTTTAACAATAATCCAACACTATAACATCAAACAATTTTTTTTCAAATCACAAACATTTTTTTCTCAATGGACAATCTACTTTAAACAAGGCTGACAACGTTGTGAATGAAATCGTGATTTCCACTGTTGGAAATCATTAGGCCATTGATGGACACTACGTTTCCTAGCTTGAGACAAAAGATAAGCATAATGGTCACAAAACCATCGATCTACTTTCACATCATTTCTTGAAGAAGAACGAGGATCAAAATGAGTCACTAAATGTTCTAAGGAATAGCCCAGGCTGCGATGATGCAGAAAATACACACAATATTGTCCACACACCAAGGAATCTGTGCCTTGTAATTTCACATTATTGAATCGGGTAGTCTGAGCATTTCTTCTCATAAAGTCGATGATATCGTCTTCCAAAGGGGGCAATCCGTACGAATCGAAATATTCCGCACATCCTTTTTGAGGAAAGTAGACGGCTACCCAATGGGTTCCTGGGAGATGACTGTCGTCCATGTTGATGACATAAGCTAGATGGTCTTTAGGTTTGCGATGAGGGAGTTCATCTTTAGCACAGACGACAGGATTCCAAGAAGCCGTATACGAACTGTGGTTCAAAAGGTAATAAAGTTCCCAGGTATCCATTGTTTTGTGTTTTTTTCTTCTTCTTCACAGGTAATAATAAGTTGTCAATTCGATCCTGACTTTTTGCTTGAAAATGTCTGACGAATAAACGGTTATTCGTTCTGTTTCTTCACTCTGATTCAGGAGAGCTTCGATACGATGGATCTCTTGAGTGGTTAATGGTGGACAAGAATGTTCACGCAAGTCTTTATACCACTGATGCAACACGTCTTTGTTCGAGATGAGACTCCAAGCTTCGTCCAGATACTCGTCCAATTTTTCTTCTTGACTCAACATTATGCATTTATCGTGTTGAATTTGACTGGGATGATCGTTTTGACATCCATAGCAATTTTTCTTGATCAATTCTGTCATTTTATCGACCAAGTGTTTGGCAAAACAGGAGACTAAATGGGCTTCTTGTTCTGGCCATCTCGACTTCATCATGATATCTTCTTCGTCTTTATCTTGGGATTCTTCTTTTTCCACGGTCTCCTCACATTCCATCTCCAAAGTTTCTCCACTTTGTAAAGAGGGATAACAGTCTTCCATGACTTCTAATAGTCTAGAATGACTTCTCTCGAACTGTTGATTTCTATGGTATTATCGAATTCTGCATACAGGATGACGTTCACTGTCTTGTCCAGTGGCTTTGCAAACTGAAGTTCCACACGAATCTGGCCGGATTTTATAGGGTGGAAATGTCCCTCGTCGCTGCCTTGGTCTGGAGTGAAATCGAAAGCCCACAAAGCATAGCCTCCTGCATAATCCTTGTACTTAATGCCGTGACTGGTGTTGGTTCCTAACTGGCCGGTGGCTTCGTACAGGGACAAGTACGATCTCAAGTAATTCATCTTCGTGTCACTAAAGTCAGGTTCGAAAGGTCGGGTACACAAGGTATTGCCATCACGACTGACTTCGATTTTCTTCACGTTGAAGTGTTGAAAGTTGAAAGGATTTTCAGGGAAGGCTCCGTTGAAGGCTGAATTCGAGACCATACCAAGGATCAAACGCTTGGGTAACTGTCCTTGAAACAGATGATCTTCGATCATGGAATGCTGTCCAGACGGAATGGTGAACGTTTTCACTTCCACACGTCGTATGGGATACTTGGCGGTCGTTCTGCTCAACGTCTGACTGATGTCGTTACCCACTTTGGGTAACACTTCTACGCGTCGTACGTAGAGTTTGGCCTCTTCGATTTTGCTTTTAGGAGCCTTATCAGTCTCAGCCTGCAAATGGAAAGCGGTACTGCTGCGATTCAGTCTCAAGCGGACATTGACTCCGTTCAGCAAATATTTCTCTTGCAACCACATGTCCAAATGCAAACGATCCATCAGTTCTAAACTCCTCTTGTTTAAGTTTTCTTCTTCTCTTGCCTCAAAGCCGGAATTGGTTCCATCCAATGCGTCGAACTTGTTCGCTACGTCAGGTACCCACAGCACACAGGCATTGAGATGACTATCCTTGGCATCTATTCCGTACGTCAAGAGATTTTCCAGGTAGGCACGGTAAGGGTAAGTATCCATGCTGCTGCTGACTAGTTTGTTGTTCAAGTACAAATCCACTGAGCTGAACAAGGAATGCATGAAATTGTTGACGGGAGCTATTTGTTCAGCGTCATCTACTCCACCATCATCCTTATCTAGAACTTTGACTTTTAAGTACAAGTAACTGCTATTCAGATCGATGTAATCTTCGGGCTGTCCCTTGATTTCAAACTCGATGGGAGCGGAATCGGTCAATGAGGAGACGGGATGAAATTCCACCCATTGGGATTCTTGCATGGTCATCATGGTGGGGGGCATGGCAAACAGATCCAGTTCCGTCTTGGAACAGGCGCAAGACTCTCGGTGCATCATTTTTTTGTCTCTTTTCTCAATAATCGAAAACGTCTAAGTCTCGAACGGTTCTTCTTTTCTTGGCCTTTCTCGCTTGAAGTCTGGTGAAAGGATGTTTTCTTCTTCGTCGTCTCTTTCTGCCTTGTCCTTGCTGAATGCCTGACTCGGTAGCGTGCAGGGCATTTATAGGTGTGTCTCGTCGGCCTAAAATGTCTTTACCCGTTTGCAGCAAGACATTTTTGCCAGCCCTCATGAAGGCTTCTTTAGGGTTTTGTTTGTCGATGATGACATTTTGGAGAAATTCTTTGCCTTGCGTCAGTGCCGCATCTTTCAAGGCGTGCAATCCGCGTGTCACCATCGGTTTCAACACCGGGGCCACCGAACGAAAGGCCGATTTTAACATATCTCCTAAGCCGTGTCCTCGCTGTCGAGCAACCCCTCGGTACACTGGATACATGACTTACTTACGAGTCGTGAGAGAACCGTTTTCGAAAATGGAGTTTCACCGTGACTTTTCCTTTGGTGAATGGAATATTTTGTCCCAGGTCTCCTTTTATAGCAATGTTGACCGTGTCCAAATACGACTTGCTGACCGGCAAATAGTGAGGATGGACAAATTCGCGGTGGACGTGGTAAGTGTTTCCACCTTCCTCGTCAGCGTTCGCGGCAGAATCCACTTTGAAAGGAATGACACGCAGTAACGGCACAGAGGTGTGTCCCACCACGTTGTACTCCACCACATCGGAGTACACGAACGTCAAATTCAGTCCTTGGTTTAGTTCTACTGGAGTACGAAATAACTTGCTAAAAGACTCGTTGTCGTAAACGCCGGGTGATTCTTTGTTCTTGAGTATGGTCATTCTCATGTTCATGTCTCCGCCCAACATGTCAAACAATTCAGGACAAAATAAAATGGACATGATTTTAGTCCGTTCAAATTTTATTAAGAAGCGACGAGCTACTTTGTGGTACTCCATGGTGACACTTTTGTTCTTGACAATGTCAAAAGCTTTCCCAAACACGCCATTAAACTTGGCAGCTATGGTGTTGACCAAATGTTGACCACTGAAATAATAGCCTGGGAGAATGGACAAGTGGTAGGTGGTCGTTTTAGTTTTCGCATTATAGGTTTTAATGTCAGATATGGTTCTCTTATCCAACTCCTGTTGCAAATGATCGTCAAGAACTTCCACCGTAAAAGTATTTTGATTGGGAAGGACATTGAGGACTTGGGTCGGGTGAATCATTTCTACTAAAGCCACTTCCCAATGGGCTTCGTGATCTAAGGGGATGGCTTGAGGTAATTTGGCCGTGTAACAGCACAACGTGTTGTGGGGAAACACCTCCATGGAACTGTCACTGGGTAAGGTCAAGTAAAATTGGTTTTGGTGACTCATAATTTTAGAGTTCTGTGGCTGTCCGAGGGGATATTACTGGACGTCAGAGGCGTGTCTCCGCCCAAAATGGGGTTCTGGTTGTGGTTGTTGGAGTGGTGACTGGCACTGGCACTGGACACAACGTTCCCGTTCGAGGAGAATTTCAGGGAGGGATTGGGAAGCAGGTAACCGATGCAACTGCTCAATAAAATGGTCCACAATTGTTTGTCTCCTTGTTGCAAACTCAAATTGGCGATGGCTGCCCCGATGACACAATACACCACGAAGATTTGGCAGAAAAAGACGATTTGCGTTTTAGGCACACGTTCTCCACACCACACCCACAAGGGTTGTTTTTGTAAATCTTGCACAGAAGAACTAGGTGAAGAAGGAGTGGTCGACGTAGCTGCGTCTGCTGTGTGAAAGGGCATGATGGTCACTTCTTCTTTTTATAGTCGATGACTTGCGAAGCGTCGATCCAAGAATCAAAACTGGGTGGATATCCTTTCCAACGTACTTTGACTTCTTTGACACGTCGTTTGCCCACTTTACGTGTTCTGCGTTCGAGAATGCTTTCGATGTCGTATACGTCGTCTTCTTTTTTGGTGACACGTTGTAACTCGGGCAAATAAAACGTTCCTTTGAGTACTTCTCCGTTCATGTCTTCCAATTTATAGACGGCAGGATGACGGCCATGCACTCGTCCAGTGACGCGAAACAATTCGGTCGTCCAGTTAGGTAAGTAACCTTTGTCGAAAGTGCGTTTGGTTTTGCCAATGCGCACCCAATCTCCTACGGCCAACTCTCCACTTTTCTTGGGGACAGCCCTCGTCGGGGACGTACCAAACAGGCGCTCAAACACCAACACTTCGTTGTCGGGAGTCACGTCTTGCGGGGCACGTCCGATGCTTCGATGGTAAGATTGGTTGTACGCTTGCACCAGGTGCGGTAAGATGTCGATGTACTTCAGAGTGTGGTGATGCGTAAAATATTTCCACATGCGTTCTTTCAAAGTGCGTTGAAAACGTTCCACGATGCTGGCTTTGGTTTCGGGATTCTCGGTGGTAAAAAAATGAATGTCACGTTTCTTTAATTCTTTTTGGAAAGCTTGGTTCAGAAATTCGGTGCCTTTGTCCGTTTGCCATCGAAGAGGGTGACGACCGCTTTGTTTCAACACCCGTTGCAGGGCTCGCACTAACTCGCTGCTCGATTTGGTAGTCAAGGGCACGACCCAGGCAAATTTGGAAAAGACGTCGATGACAGAAAACAAATATTTATAGCCACGATTGTAGCTGGCCAAATGAGAGACATCGGCTAAATCGGCTTGCCATTGATGATCGATGCCTTCCACTCGGGTGCGACTTCTGGCAAACTTGCGTCGAATGGGTTTGTGTAAAGTGTAGGTAGCTTGTTCTTGTAACCATCGTTGCACTTGAGGTAAACGGAGACTTTTCAGCCGCGTTTTGGTAGCACGATACAATTTTTGAACTCCTGCGTAACCTGCAGGATGCGAGGGATCGTAGTAAATGCTGGCTAAGACTTTTTCCATTTTTTGTGTGTTAATAAGTCACCCACTCTTCGGTGATGCTACTTTGGGTGGGACGAAAGGGTGGTTTGGAAACGGATTTACGTGTCCGATGTGCTACGGGAGTAGAAGTCGAAGGTAGTGGTGGTGGAGGTGGAGGTGGCAATGGAATGGCTTTGGTTTTCTTTTCTTCTTTCACTTCTGGTTTCCCTTCTTTCTTTTTCACTTCTGTCGAAGAAGGCGTGGACATCATCTTTTTAACCCAAGCTTTCATTTGTTCTCGTTGGGGTGTGGGGGACGGGGTCAACAAGGATGCTGCAATCTTACTCGAAATGGGAGCTGCTGACGGTGTTTGAAACACTTCGCGCATCTCTTCTTCCTCAGGTCTTCGTGGGGTAGCATCTCTGGTGACCCTTGGGGATGGTAGTGGTGGTGGTGATGGTAATGATGATGGTGCTGGACTTTTCATCAAGGTCTTAAAATCTTTCAGAGTGGGTAGAGGTGTTTCGTCTAAAGCTTTCTGGTGAAAAAGTTGCAGTCTTTGCAAGAGTTGACCGTACTTTTGCGATTTTTCTGTTTCGGACAGATCTTGGCGATCCATCAAGGACTGCAATTCGTGTTGTAACTGGGACATCTCGCTCAAATTGGGATTGGGAGGTAAATGCGGGGTGCGTTGTTCTTGCCAACGATGGTATTCCATCCATCGTTTGTAAGGCACTAAAGCTAGTTTTCGTCCTTCCATGGGGTTGTCAGGGGTGGATTCTGAGATCTTGGGACTTCCGAGGGTCTTTTTATCTTGCTCCCACCAGTCCTCCCAACATGGTTCCCAAGACTCCTTTCAGTATGGGGCCTAACAAGAGAGGTAAAATGCCTCCACGTTGGACCAACATCTTCTTTTTTTGACGAATGGGAATTTTCTTTTGAACCATTTTCCGAAGAACGTGACGATGTTTGCCTAAGCATTGTTTCTGGTGTTTGGACAAAGGGATCGTGCCTTTCAAAACGTTCAAACAGCATTCGCACACGGTATCGATGACCTCTTTGGAGGCCGTTTGAATGAGTTTTTTTCGTAGAGGTGGAGAAGCTTTGGACAGGACAGATAACGTGTCCCCATGTTTGGCTAAACGTGGTGGCAGTCCTTTCCTTTTCTTTCCTTGGGGTTTTCTGGAGGGTGACATTTTTGCTTGTGGGTTCCGGGACATTCACCGAACAGACACTAACGTCGATGACTTAACGCACACCCTTTTATCTTTTTTTTGGGACTATCGCTTTGTCATAAAGGTGACAAAGTTTTTCCCAAAATCGCCAAGGAATCCTCCCCTTTGTTGACGCCTCTTTTTCTTAGGGTAATGTCGATGCTTGGCTAAGCGCTTTGTCGGATGACGCGTCTGCCTTTGTCTCTTTCTTTTGTGGCTTCTTGGAGGTGACATCTTTTACAAGTTCACTGATACCCTGACTTGGTCACAGGCCTTTTTTATACTGGAACGCGTCGCCACTGATTGTCTTTACGTCGTATCAGTTTGAGGACAGGCATAACACGTCGTGCAGGGGTACGCAACGGACTAAATCGAGCCAGTTCTTGCTTGGACAAATCCAGTAAACTTTGTAACATGCCCGATCTTTCATGGACTTTGATTTTGGGAGAAGGTACTTTGTGAGCAGCAGCCACTGCCGCTAAATTGGAGGGTCCTGCCACTGGAGAAGTTCTTTTGGGGGTCATCAACGGAGAAGTTCTTGGTGTGATCAAAGTCTCCAAGTACTCTTCAGTTCCTGGTGACATCAACGGAGAAGTGGACAAACGTGAGGCTGCCGGAGACGCAGTCACTGCCGTGGCAGATCGTGGTTTGCGAGTGTAAGGTTGCGTCCTGGCCGAAGTGCCTCTCTTGCTACTAGTTTTCTTCTTCTTTGGACTTTTCTTTTTCTGGGGACTTTTTTCTGTTTCTTTTTCTGGGGGCTTCTTTTCTTTTTCCGGGGTGGTGTCTGGTAAGAGGAGGGTCCTGCCACTGGAGAAGTTATTCTTCTTGGGGACCTGGTCTTTTTCTTTTTCTTCTTGGGGCTTCGTTGGACTTTTGTCTTGGGGATAACTTTGGGGGCATTAGGATCCCATCTTAAGAGTGAGCGAATGATGACCCCTCCTAGAGTACCGCTCCCTCCAGGTTTCAAAATGATTTGTTTTTTGGTTTGAGTGTCGATGCGGGGATCGGCCAGTTGGACCAAAGCGACTTTGTTTCGATCGAAAAAGCGTTGGGTTTGATGAGGAATCTGAATGATTCCTTGGAGTAATTGACGTGCCGTCACCGTGAACCATCGTAAGACTTCTTTGAGACTAGCTTCTAAGACACGAGCTCGTGTTTGTAGATCTTTTTCTCGACTGATGCCATGCAAGGCACGAATCAATTTGACGGGAAGATGCGACTGAAGGGACGTCATGTTCGCACTGTGTGAGACAGACGAAAAAGGGTCTGAGGTTTTTATAGATTTTTTTATGGGGAGTGAAATGAAGTCGAGGACGGAGACGTGTACAGGACAGGCCCTCCGTCTTGGCACCAGTGGTGAAACAAGTGGTACGAAATCGCAAATCCTCGGGAGTCGTAGGTTTCAAATCGACGAGTAAATAGGCGTGTGGCGTTTGAGTGGCATCGTCGTACGCCTAAGTCAGCCAAGGCGTTCCTAACTGTTTGGCTAAGACTTGCACTTGCGATTTATCTCGAGGGCTTTTAAACAAGACCACGTAATGCGCATTGAGACTGATAGTGCGATGGGCTTTACTTTGTTGAAACAAATTGTGGGTGATGTAAATGACACTGGCATTACGGTGATGCCCTTTGCGCGTGAACCACAGTTTAATTTCTTCTTCCTCTTCTCCTAACATGTCGTCGAAAATGACCAAATGGGTTTGACGGGAGTCAGAGACGATACCGTCGTCTTCTTTAGGAATGCCTTCCACAAACACGATGGAATCGCCTTGACTTTCTCGCAAGAGGCTGTACGCCGATTGCCACTCTTTGTAACACCACACGATCCGTTGAGGTGGCCGATCGATCAAATGATGTTTATGTTCGATCAAACGTTTGACGAATTCGGTTTTGCCTGAACCGCTCGGTCCAGCAATGAGCATGTTAAAGGGATGGCGAAGATACAAAGCCTCCCAACTGGCACGATCTAAGTGTTCGTCGATGACTTTGACAGTAGAGGAAGAGGGAGCAGAAACAGCAGAGGTAGCCATGGTGTGAGAAATGTCACTTGTGACACTAAAACAAACAAGACAAGAGTTTATATACTTTTTCAGAACACGTTTATTGAATGTTTTTTTCAAACATGAATACGAAAGACAAAAATACATAAAAGCCAAAGGCTTAAGTACAAGGATAAAAGGCACATGATAACTATGAACGTGGAATAAACACAAGTGTCTGTACAACAACCACATCTTTTGGGTAATGTTCTAACCAGTTCAACAGGGGGTAAGGTCACACAAGTGTCCTCCCGAAAGGGTCTTTCAGGCCTGTCCACAACAGTCCCGTCCTGGGTGACGGGTTCTTCTGGCACCGTCACTAACACGGGTTGAAAAGTAACTTTTTTCCTTGAACAACTCTCGTGCATACTGGGCCACTTCTTGGGTCCAAGCCTCAAAACCCCATTCTTTCCAGGCACGGACATCTGTCCAATGGGGATGTAAGTCACAAGCTACACACACATCGTCATACACGTCTTGGGTAGCTAAAAGTTGACGAATCTTTTTTTCCTGTTGAGGTCGAGAAGTATCCAGATGAAACCGCAAGGCTTTGAGCAAAAGGAGTTTTTCGTGACCATTTAAGGCCATGAAGGTGGTAAGTACTGATCGTAAAGAGTCCACAAAGAATCGGCTGGTAAACGAAATCCCAGAAAACAAGTCACTAAGACACACACCACTTGTCGTCCCAAATTGAATGGATACCGTTCTTGTAATAATTGATGGTAATGATCCACGGTTTGAATATGATCATTGAGTTCCTTCCACGGAATCTGTTGGATGACATGTGACATAAACCGTGGCATGGCAGCCTGTTTTTATATTCTCTTTTTTTCGGATGCAATACACGTACTTTCTAGCCAGAGATCTTCGTTCTCCAGTAGGGAATCTAAATCTTGCATACTGTAACCGAAACGTCAGAGTTCGTTTAGGTGTTTCCTCTTCCGCTAAGCAGATTCCACGTAAAATATGTTTGTAATCCTTTAACTTGTCTTCCTCAATGCGTTGCACTAGGTGAATCTCGAAGTAACCATAATCATGAACATGTCGATCATTAGCGACCTCAAAGTTTTGAACAATGTCTGACCATTGAAAGAATTTCTGACGAATCAGTTCTCTTATACCATTCAGGTACCAGTGGTTAAAGATCTGGTGACGTATCGGATGCAATTGTTCTTTACGTTTGACTTGTATTTTGACCAGCTCTCGGTAAATGCATTCTCTCAATTCCACAGGCAAGGCACGAATGTTCTCTAGCAAAGTATCCATGAATAGGTCATACTGAATCCTCTTTGGTCTGACACAAGAAATGCACTGTTTGCACAAACATGGTTTTAATTCATTGTCGAATCTAAATCGTTTCACCACTAATCTACACATTACAATTCGTTCAGAAGTTTCCTCTTTCACCAAGTTGACATTGCGTGAAAGATGTTGGTAATTCGTTAACTCTTCCTCTGGAATGCGATGCAGTACGTTTACAATGTAGTAGATAGAATCGTCAATACCAAACCATTCCTTTTTATAACCAGGAGGTCGTTGATCAATGTCTGTCCAATGGAACACTTTCAACTCAATCAGTCCTTGTATAGCCTTCAGGTACCAGTGGTTCAAACACCGGTGACGTAACGGATGCAATTGTTCTTTACGTTTCACTTGTATTTTTACCAGCTCTCGGTAAATGCGTTCTCTCAACTCCACAGGCAAAGCACGAATGTTCTCTTGTAAAGTATCCATGAACAGATTATTATGGTAAGAAGTTACTTCAATGTCTCGGTCCCACTAAGGGTAAGTAATGACAATTCGGTGACCATCGAGCATGTTCTACGTAGGCCGAATCTTGCGGTTCCCAGTGGTGAAGTGACACACCGCAACTGAAGCACTTGACTTTATCTCCTTCGCCCAAGTAGAAAAATCCGGCTCTGGTTAATTCTTCGGGGGTCGGTCCTCCCAGATACTTAGGCCATTTTCCTTTGAACGATTGAAGACGATTTTCAAAGTCACAGTATTCCGACAAACGCACAGGAAACGAATATTCGTTTTTCACAGGTTCGTTTCGATGAGGGTTGGGTGACAGGAACAGGAGTTTGCTCAGGGCTGGATGACATCCGTAGGGAGGTAAACGTGAAGGTGAACATTCCCCTTTAAAACGAAACCCAGTAAAATGTCCAAGAGGACGAGCGGCATCACTTTCGCATCCCTCAGATTTGACACGCACAGCATCACTTTCCATGATAGGGGTAGGGACACTAAAGTTCCCATGATGCTTTACGGCATCGCTCAGGTCACAACGTACAGCATCGGTCCCATCGCAAGGCTCACAATCGCACTCGTCTGCAAACTCCGTTACGCAATTACAATGGTAACCACATGGGCAATCGCAGTTTCCTTCCGGACATTTTCCGTCGCAATGCATGGGTCTTATCCATCCAATATTAGTCACACTAGAGGAAGATACAACCTTTTTACAATCCCCAAACTGGAACGATGCCTCTTTCAAAGTATTCATCTTGTTCGCTTGGTCTTGGTAGTCCCAATGAACTATCGATCTTGCCTAGGGTTCCTTTTTTATATACAGACCAATACCGACGTGACCGTACGGTAACGTAAAGTGATTGGGAAGTCTCACTCGCTTCTGGTACACGATTTGATAGACTTTTTCCAAGGGACGACTGACGATGTGATGAGTGGGTAAACGTACAATTTTGTTCGGTTGATAAGTGGTCACTTTAAAGTTTCCATCCTCTCCCGATTGCAAGGCTTCTTTCAATACCCCAAAGTTGACCACTCGACTGGTACGATGATTCAGAGTCAGTCCTTTCACTTTGCACGTCGTGTGCACTTCTCCTTGTTTGTCACGGTATTCGTAGCCGTAATTTTTGGGACCACCACTGACGAAACTTAGAATCGTGTCGTCGGGATGCTCGTCTGTCCAGGCTCCTAAACGGTCTCCTTCGATGTTAGGGTGATGTTGAATCGGGTGATGGATGTAAATGCAACTGTCCGTGTCAAAGTACAGGACGCGTTCTTCTAACAGTTCTAAAGCTTCGTACAATTTTAAGCGAGCATGGGCTGTCACGTAAGCCGCAATGATGACATTTCCAAAAGGGTCGTCTTGTACAAAGTCCAGATCTTCTTCGTAATTGACCAAGATCAAATCCTCTCGAACGACGTCCACGTGTTTCATGTATTTGGTTTTGTCGTGAATCATCTGGAAGTTGCGGGAAGGTTCTGTCAAATATTCCGTCTTGGGTAAACACGGTCGTTGTGCCATTTTACCCCACAAGCAATTTAACATCACTTTGGCAAACGATCGCCTGCCTTCGTTTTTCTCGATGTGGTCTAAAGAGATGCCTTCTTGTTCGTAGTATTTCTCTTTGAATTTTATTCGGTCTTCGGGAGTGTGACACCAGGAAGGATAGCCGCTGGCTTCTTGTTTCAGTTTCAAAAAGGCATCCACGTAGTCGGCGAAAATGCCTTTCTGACTGGGATCACCCTTGTGGTATTGTTGTGTCTTGGGAAAGTGGCAAATTTCGTACACTTCTAACAGTTGGTATCCCATGTCCAGAGCTTTGAACAATTCTACGCTGACCCAGGTTCCCGTCAAGGCCCGTTCTTCCTGGCTGTGCTGACAAGGTTGGTCTTGGTTGCACGTTTCGGCACAAGTACGGCACAAGGGAAACATCAGTTTGCCTTGACAATGGTGAGGTAAGACGGGATGGTATAGGTTCGTGGGAGGCAAAACTTTACACTTGATTAAGCCTTCGTATTGTCGAATGTTTTTCAGGTCATTGTGTTCCGTGAACAACTGCGGATGCCCTACAGGAAAGCGACAATATTTGCACACGTAGGGATACAGCGAACACACGACCAAGTATTTGATTTCTTCTCCTTTCTCTTCGTCGGCTTGGTACAGCAAACAGGTGGCATTGGTCCTTCCTCCGTACAAACTATCCCTCGGGTTCAGCGGGTCCATGAACTGGTAACTTTCCACGACACGTTTAAACTCGGAATCGGTTTTCATACGGTGATCGTACTCGTGTTCCCACATTTCCACCACTTGGTATCCTTGCTGTTGTAACTTCAAGCGTCGCTGACAAGTGTCCTGGTACAAGTCTTCCATGGTCCGTTGTAAAAACTGATTTTTAGTGTCACGGTCAGGGTAGCAGACGGGACATCCGTGAAATAAGCAGCCGTTAAACTCGTACACGATCTTGGGGTTTTCTAAGTCCCAGCCATCGACCGAATACGTTCCGATGGTCTTTTCGCCTCCTCCGTTGCGGGCATGCTGAATCCATTTGTCTTCCTTGTCGCACAAGTAATGTAACCAACGTAGGGCTTTGACCGAGTATTGACGCTTGACATAGTGGGTCGTTTGAGGACTGATGACAGCCACGGTGTTTTCAGGCATGAATCATTGTCGATACACTAAGGAACACGCTTTGGCAATGGTGCAAGCTTCTTTCAAAGGATCGACCCCTCCGTGTTCCATGAACAGTTCTCGAAATTTTCCACAGCAACGTCGTAAAATGTCCACGTCGGAACGACAATACTTTAGCATTTCTTCCTGAAAGTCGAAAGGGTCCGAGGCGTGAGCCTGGTACCAAACGTAGAAAGCTTCTCGTTGTTCGGTACGCATGTTGTCGGGGTCGTAATAGTGAGCCTCAGGCAAATGGGGTAGAACGGCGTGTTGATTGGCTTCCGTATTGAAAAAGTGAGGAAAGTACCCTTTAGCCATTTCTGTCATTCCAAACGTTTTAGGCATTCGACTCAAAGGCATGGCCAAATAGCTCATCGTATCTTTAAACTGTACTTGTCCCACTTGCATGAAAATGATTTTGGCTCCGTTCAAAGTCACTTTAGGACGTTCGGTGCCTTGTTCTGTATAGTATCTCAAAAGAAACTGTCCATCGTATCCGGAGAAATTGTGAGCCATCACCGTGGCATGACGATGACAATCTCTGTAACGTTCGATGTCCTCTTGGCTCCACGTCTTGTCGATGGGGTCTAAGACCCATTGGGCAAAATCGGCTAACGTGTTCGGTCCCCGAAAGATTTTTTCACGCCCTCCAGGAATCTTGCTGCAGTGAGGGCAATGACTGAAGATAGGTTCTTGAATGCACTTCTCGCACGCTCGATGAGCCACGCAAAAATTAGGAATGTGAATGCCGGTCTCTTGCATGCATTCGAAATCGAAAAAGATGAAATTGCCTTTCTTCTTGTGACCGTCCTCTTTCTCTGGTGGGGGTTGGTATTTTTGCACGTAGCATTGGTGTTCCAAGTCCACGATGTGGTGACAAATGTGACATTTTTTCTTTCCTCGACATACGTGTGCCTTGGCCTTACTGGTACGTATGACTTGTTCACACGTGGGGCACAATCTCAGCAGTTGACAAGCACATTTTTGCTGTGAACCTTGTGTTTTCAGATGTTGTTGGTAACAGGTAGGACTGACAAACGTGCGCTGACAAGTTGAACAAGGCACTGGTTTTTCGCTCAGACAGGGTGAAGAGGCCAAACATCCTGGGCATTTCCATCCACAATGCTTGTGTTGCTCTCGATTGTTATAACCATAATCACATTTCTCACAGTAATATCTGTATCCCAAGAATCCAGTGATACTGGTAATGGTATCGAAATGTTCATCGTGATAATAGACATGAATGTATTTTCCGTCCTTAAAGTCTTGGCCTCGAAACAACAAAGACCCGCGCATTTCTTGAGGGTGCACTTTCAAGGTGTATCGTGGAGCTAGGACATCTTGCAATTTTTGCATTTCAGGAATGCCACAGGGTGTGTCTTTGGACAGTCCGGCTTGTTGCAACAGGAGTTCTGCTTCGTTTCGTTGTTTGGCTCGATTGGAACGTTGAATAGTGTTCCAGGTTCTTTTCCATTCTACCGTGTCGTTCTTGTTGGCATAGGTTCGTCCCACCACGATGGCTCGGGCTAAACACATCTGGTCTTGAGGGTTATTAATTCGGACGAGACTTGTTTTGGTGTTGCGAAGGTCGTCCACCAATAACATCTTTTTGCGTCCTGTCCCTTGAGGAAGAGAGACGTGAGCCATTTTCAGTGTGGCTTTACCATCGGTGATGTCAAACTGGTCATTAGATTGTTGTACGTGTTGAATCTTGTCCATGATTTTGGAAGGAGTTAGTTCTGCGGGTCTGCTAAACTCGATCCAAACAGGGGATTTCAAACCGTCGTGATCTATGGATAGTGTCAAGCGATCGTCTTCTTTGGGTTGACATTGTCGCTTGAGTGAGGTGAGCAAAGAATCCCACATCTCGGTGATGAACCCTTCTGCTTTCTCCAATGGTACGTCGGCCTTGAAATCTTTAAACTTCACCGTGTAGGTGTAAGCCGTGGTTCTAAATTTTCTAGAGGAGCGCTTTTCCGTCTCTCTAATGGAATAGTATTTTTCAGGGTTGACTAAGGGTGACGAACTTAGTTTAGAGGTTTCAAATTCTGGTTCACTCATGTCCTCTTCAAAATCACTGGCATGAATTTGTGCCAAGATTTCAGCCCTGGTACGAGGCGATAGATCACGTTTCTGCCTCTTACTTTCTTCTTCTTCTTTCTTCTCGAATGAATTAGATCGTTTCATCTTGACTCAAGTTCAAACACCATGAGCTACTTTATAGTCATAGCAGTCCAGCGTATATAAAAGGGTGTGTGTCTTGTCCTTTCACTATTCATTTCACTCTCAAGCCGAGCACAACGATGGAAGAGACTAACCAGATGGAACGTTTCGTCAGAGCTTTGCGAGGGGTCATTAGAAAATTCTCTTCAGACCAGCCTACGGACTACTCTCCTTCCTTTAGAGATAAAAGTCAAGATACTTGCTATATCTGTCAGAAGAAAGGGCATTGGTCTTCAGAGTGTCCAGACCGTCAAAAAAGAACAAAAACAGGGGCTAAAAAAGACAAAAGTCAAGATACCTGTTATTATTGTAAAGAAAAAGGACATTGGTCTCCAGATTGCCCAAAAAAGAAACAAGAGGAGTCAGAAGAAAAGAAGAATTCTTCAGAAGAAGAGAGGGATTCTTCCGAGGAAGAAGAGAGGGATTCTTCAGAGGAAGAAGAGAAAGAAAGAAGACAATTCTATTTAGAAGAGGCAAAGAAACAGGAGAAGAAGAAAAGAAGAAGGGAAGAAAATGAGGAAAAGACGGTGAAGAAATTTAGAAAACAGAGAGACTAAACAAGGAGACAGAAGAAGTCAATGAACTTTTAATTAAAGTGTTATGATGTGAATTGTGAATTGGATTGTAAAAAATGGAGAAAAGAATAAATTAATGATATAAGGTAAGTGTCTTTGAGTTGTGATTTTAAAATAAGAAGCTACACTCACGCACTCATAAACAGACACGTACTATAAGGGTAAAATGGATGGTTTTTTTTTTGAGTTATTGGCAAATTGAAATTGTATTTCTTTTCGAGAAATGTGGGTGGCCCTGAAAAGGGCCTTTTTTCTTTATGGTGTAGGGGTGAGTTTAAGCAATCAACTTTAACTGCCTTAAGCCATTGCCACGGCCAAGGCCTACTTCTGGACTGCGTAATGATGATGATGATAATGATTGGGTTGAAATCACTAAGGGTGGTACGGTAGGCTTAGTCACAGGGTTGACGTGTTTAGCTCGGGAAGGTCGTATTCTCTTCGGTCGTAATAAAGAAGTCTGATACATTTGTTTCAGACTTCTTAACTCCGCTAAAATGTCCAACAGTACAGTGACCGTTTGATTTTCACCCTCTTGTTTCTTTGCTGCTACTTCTTCTTGCTGTTGTTGCTGTTGTTTTTTTCTTACCTCTTCTTCTTGCTGCTGTTGCTGTAGGAGAAAAGCCTGTTCCGCTTCCTTTTGTCGTTGTATAAATTTCTCCAATTCTTCTTTCTGTCTCTGTCTAAAATTCTCCACTTGCGGTAATGAAGAAGGTAACGCAGGTTCCGGAACAAATTCTTGCGAGGAGAGAAAATCCACAAAATCCCAATTCACCTCTTCTGAAAGTAAGTCCGGGTTCCCTTGGGCAGTCTCCCCTGCTGGTGCACCCCAATGGATCGTTTTCTGAGTTTCCGTCATGTTGAATCACTGTTGCATAGATTGACTGCACACAAGCGCTAGCGAATCTATATAGACTACGTGACGTCACAGACTGCTCTCTTCGGATTGGATGCGGGCTGACTGAATTTTGTAACGCATGTTCGGATTGGTGAATGAACTCAATCCGTTTCAATCCTTCCTGTACCTATAAATAAGCGCAGTTCACTGCATTGATTCACCTGTTCTCGGCGCCTCAACATGTGGACCGATGTGCACTCTTCAACGCTTGTGTCAACGATGATGTTCAGGACGGACATGCTCATGTATGTCCGATCGAAGTGGACCATTGTCCACAGGACAAACACCAGCCTGTGGATACGTAGGATCTACGTTGAAAGACAAGGATGCCTGAAAAGAGTGCTAATTTACGGGCCAACAGTGAGACGCAGCCTAAGGACAAGAAGAAGACCAATGCGGTGCCATTTATGTTAATGAATACATTAACATAAACCCAAAGGCCCTTTTCAGGGCCCCCATATTTCTCGAAAAGAGATAGCCTTTCAATTGCCTACCCCTTTTTTAAAAAATTTAAAAAAAAAAAAAAAAATCCCATGTTCAATTCCCCTTGTCCCTAAACAAGCCCAAACTCTATTCCCCCATGTTAAATTCCCCTTGTACGTAGAGTGGCCCACGATTTTTCGCCATGTTCAATTTCCCTTGTACGTAGATGGCCCACGATTTTTCGCCATGTTAAATTTCCCTTGTACGTAGAGTGGCCCAGGGTCTCTGTAATGCTAATTCCTATTGTACGTAGGGTGGCCCCCTTTACTACTCATGCAGCTTTACACATTTGTTCTATATAGCTATAGCAATACACTTAGAAAGTGTCAATGTCCAATTTTGATTTCAAATATGTATTTTTTTAAGCATTGGAGACTATTAAAAAATTTATTTTTTATTTTAAAATTTGAACTTAGTTTTGCTATGTGTTAACAGAACATAACAAGTTGTGGTTTTGTTGTTTTATACAAAATTTCCTGTTCAAAATTTAACATGGAAGGGTTTATTTTCAAAATTTCGAATTCCTACATTTAAACTTGCTTTTAAGATCATATGCCATCTCAGGCCCATCTTAACGTCCTGATTAATTTATATCTCTGTTAGTGGACAATCGGTACCTGCCTCTTGTTGACCATTTTCATCATTTATGTGCTGTTTAATAGTCGCATTCTCTGGTAATTGAAAAAGAAAATATGTAATGTCAGTTTTTAAAATTACTATTAATAATGGGGGGAGGGCGATAACGATACAAAAAGACTCATCATTAAAATAACCCCTGGGACGATATAGGGACAAGATTTATAGGGACAATGGGAATTGAACATGGGGAATTTCATCATAGGTGGGACTATAGAGGGATAAAAAAGGTATTGGGCCTGTAGAGGGACAAGGGGGAAAAATTGAACAGGTGGGTGACGTTACGGTAGTGGCTACTGACAACAATGTAGCAAGTGGCTGACCTGAATACGTGGTGTCTTACGTAAACACTTCTATAACACAAAACAAATATTTTAGGCGCGAAAGCAAACATTTTAGAGGTAATGGAGATGGACCCGAAAAGGGGCTTTGGTTTTTATGTTAACATCATTCCATTAACGCAGAGGTCATTTCATAGGTCATATTTTCATCCTCAAACTTCTTATGACTTCTTTGCCGTAGATGAGGACTCGCTTCAGACAACCTTGTTACTCCACATAAATTATTTCTTTCCCAAGCGCTCGTATATGTGATCCGCATGATCGTAAATGATTATTTAACATACATGGATAAGTCAGTGCGGAACAGCATCCACGTTACGAGGGTGGAAGTTTCAACGTTAGTCTACATCTTGCGACACGAACAGGTGAAGGGAAAATTAAGTGAACTGCGTTTATTTAAAATGTAAGAGCGGATCGAAACGGATTGAGTTATTTTACCAATCCTAACACACGTTACAAAATTCAGCTATAGTGCGGAGTCTGTCTTTCAAACCGAAGAGACCTGCCTGTGACATCACATTCTCTAAATGGGTGCGCTAGCGTCTGTAGACAGTGAATCAAGGCAACAGGGTTTACAAACATGACGGAAACTAAGAAGCCGATGAATTGGGGTTCACCGGCTGCGGAGACGAGAATCATTGGCATAGCAGTGGCTACCAACGGCAACACAGGCCTACTTCCAGAAGAGGTCGATTTTAATTGGGATTTAGTCGATTTTATTTCTTCTTCGCAAGAATATGTTCCGATACCAACACCTTCGCCACCTTCTCTTTCCTTAACAGACATAAAGGAACTTGATACGTTTTACAATAGCAGAAAAAAGCAGAACAATATTTTCTCTTTCTACAGCAACAACGAGAAGAAGAAGAGGCAAGGAGAAGGAAGAGAGAGGGAGAGGAAGAAGCAGCAAAGAAGAAGCAATGTCTAAGAGAGAAGGAAAACAATGAAAGTTAAACGGTGACATTTCTCTTAGTTCATTAGTCTGAGACAAATATATGAGATTTCTTTAATACGACCCAAGAGAAGAAGAAAAACATCCTTCCCCAGCCAAGCAGCCTTACCTTGTTCCAACGCCTGAGATACCCACCCTATTGATTTCTACCAAATCATCGACAGGAGCAAGTCCAGAAGTAGGCCTTGGCCGTGGAATAGGGATAAGGCAGTTAAAGCTGATTACGTCCCATTCCTGATATGTTATAGATAGAAAAACAAACACCCAACGGTCCTTTTCAGGGCCACTCACCTCTCTCAAAAAGAGATAGTATTCATTTTGCCTAAATCAAATTAAACTAAAAATCGCTTTATTCGCCCATGACGAACTATGTGAATGCGTGAGTGTAGTACTTTATTCTAAAAAATCAAAACCAAGAGGCACGTATGTTTTCTGTCTGGTCTATTCTAGCACACGTATTACAATCCAATTCACAACACAACACTTTAAATTGTTCATTAACTTCTGTGTCTTTCTTCACTCTCTTTTTTGAATATCTTCAGTTTCACAGTCTTTTCCTCCTTTGACTCACTTTCGACTCATTTCTTTTCTTCTCTGTTTTACCTTTCTCGACGTGTCGGACTTCTTCCTTTTGGGGAGGGTAACCTTTTCTTCCGCCTGCTTCTGTTATTTCTTAGGGCAGTCTGATGACAAATGTTCTTTCTCTTGACAATGATAAAATGTATCTTGACTTTTGTCTGTTGTAACGTCTGTTTTGCTTTTTGACGGTCTGGACATTCTGTAGCCCAATGAACTTTTTTGGACAGATATAATAATATTAATTATAATAATACTGAGAACTTTGTATAGCGCCTAATCTTTAGAAGCTCTAAGCGCCTTAAAACATTACACAACACCTATAAGATAAAACACATATAATGATATGATTACAAAACAAACACCATGCAATTAGAAAACAAAAAAACATGCTGAACATAATTAAGTTAGGGAACATTATTAGGTCTTTAAGTTTGTTCTTGCAGTCGAAGTGAGTTTTAAGAGCACTCGTAAATGGGATCACTGTGTCTTTGTGTCTTAGTTCATTGGGCAATTCATTCCACGTTGCTGGGCATTGTTATGCAAAAGAACGTTGTCCATATGACTTCGTTTTTGTGGTGGAAATAATGAGTATACGACTGTCAGGGGAGGAGCGTAAATATGTTGCTAGTAGGTACACATAGGTGAGGTCGGATAGGCATGCTGGACTAGAGTCCGTCAGTGAAACGTAGCACAGAGAACAAATTTTGTGTTTGATTCTCGATCGAATGGATGGCCAGTGTAGGGTACAGATCAGCGGGGAGGTGTGCTCTGATAGTCGTATTCTAAGTATGATCCGGGCAGCTGTGTTTTGAATTTCTGAGGTAGATATTGAGATCAACCAGCTAATGGAGCTGACGCGTCTCAGCTCAAGATATGCAGTCTTACATATGTACATGACATGTTGGTGCAACGTGAAAGTACTGTCCAGAGTGACAGCTAGGATTCGTGCGGACTGTGAATGTAATGTTGGTGTTACTGATATTTATTGTTTGAGGTAAACGATGTGAATGAGAAAGTCTTTGTGTTTTGATCAGAATGACAAGTATCTTGACTTTTATCTCCAAAAGTCGTTCGTCGGCTTTCCCAAGAAAACCTTCGTACGACACCTCGTAAACCGCTGGTCACAAGTTCGATCTGTGTTTTTTCTTCCATCGTTCTGGTCGGTTTGAGTGTGAAATGAATACTGGGACGCAAAACACTGCCACTTATATAGGGAAGACACCTGTCTGACATTGATTTAGGGACCCATAGAGTATAAAATGTAGTCTTTGACTTGCTGCGGTCAAGATTAAACGATCGCATAATTTCTTGGAGAAACAAGAAGATCTTAAGAGGCATAAAGATGATGTATCGCCTCGCACAGTAGCTGCAGTTTTGGCTCATATTCATGCCAGCATATTTAAAGATGACATGAGTGATCCCGATCCAGATCCAGATAGTCTACACCCAACCGAATCCCACCCCCGCCACCAGTAAGCACTGAAAATTACTACCACATTCGAGAGATCCTCTAGAATATATAGAATCACGGCCTACACGTACACGTTGAAGTTTAAAGATTTCATGTCTGGCTTACCGCTGGAGAAAGCAGAAAAAAATTATGACCAATGTATGGGATTCTTTGTTATCTACATGTAAACAGCACTGTTAAGCCAAATAAGACGATCGCTTGAGAATTTCCATTCATCACGACAGTTTTATGTCCATGTTTGGATCGAGTTTAGTAGCCGTGAAGAACTGACACCTTCCACAATCATCGACAAGATTTAACACGTGCAACAGTCCAACTACAAGTTGCACATCACCGATGGGAAAGCAATACTGTTCATGAACTACTTGTTTCTTCCCAAAGGGACCGGACAACAGAAAAAGGTGTTATTTTTTATGTGTACGTGTGCTTGTTTTCTTCTCTTAGTAAAAAACTTGACCGTTAACAAAGAAGTGTATGTGTGTGTTTGTACGTGTTTGTGTGCGTTCGCGTACCTTTGTATGTGTATTTGTTTCTTCCCTTAGCAAAAGCGTATCCCTAGTAGTATAGGGGGACGATTCAACGGCAATGGGAATTAGCATTAAAAACACCCCTGGGACTGTTTAGCGACTATGTAAATTTAACATTAACCACCCTGGGACTGTTTAGCGACTATGTAAATTTAACATGGACGAAAAATCGTGGGACTGTTTAGCGACAAGGGAAATTAACATGGGAAATAGATTTTGGGACTGTTGAGCGACAAGGGGAATTGAACATGGGAATATGGGACTGTATAGCGTCAAAGGAGTTTAAACAGGGTGGGACTATATAGCGTCAAGGGAAATTTAACATGGGATTTCTTTTTAAAAAAATAAAAAAATAAAAAAAGAGGGTTGGCAATTGAAAGTCAATCTCTTTTCGAGACCAATGAGTGGCCCTGAAAATGGCCTTTGGGTTTCTTCTTCTTCTTCTAATTTCTTCTATTTCTCCACCAACTTCTTATTTTCTGTCCTACACTCTTTCTCTTCTTTTCTTTCTTTTCTTCCCTTTTTTCTCTTCTTTCTTCTTCTTCTCCTCCTCTTCTTTCTTCCTCTTCTCATTTTCTTCTTCTTTTTCAATTTTTTCATTCCATGCTCTTATCCTTATCCTTTCCTCTTCATCCTCCTTCTTCTCCTTTATTTCTTTCATCAGAGCACTTATCATTTCCTTTACTTTTCTTAAGTTATTAATCTCCATCTTCACTCTATGTGGGCTATAAGAATAGTGATCCTCGTTTAACCTCACTAACATTTGCTCCATCATACCCAAATTGTCCAGGACGTCTTGCAATGTTTTCATTTTATCAAGCTGGTTCGAAGCCAACTTCTTTTTTTATTCTTTGTAGAATGGTTTGAACGGCGAATACTGTGGCTTCTTATACTGAAAGCGCGGACGTGATGGAAAACATCCCCTAAGACATAAAATTGATACTACTTAGATCATCACCTAACAACACGCGTACGTGAAGGAAAACATCCCCTACTTTTCTCATTTCATATGATCTACTATCCACATACGCGAACCAGCAATAAACAAACCCCAAATCTACTATTTACACACGCAAATCATTAAAACGAAATCCATAATCTACTATCCAGACAATCGTATGTGAGCGGTTACAAAACCCAAACTATATTCTCCACATACGCTAAAAAACAATAAACAAACCCATAATCTACTATTCACACAAACGTACGTGAGCGCTTACAAACACAAACACACAAACACAAGCACAAACACATACACTCACACTATGAAAAAGAGTCAGTGTTTCTATTCACACTACCCTACATACACACATTGGCAAATCGATTGTTATTTCTTTTCTAGAGTATTGGGTAGCCCTGAAAAGGGCTGTTTGTTTTTGAACTCCATGACACCTGGTTAATGATGGCACCTTCCAGGCCTGGCACCACACACACATCTTCTTCCCCAGTCTCTTTTCACTCGTTTTGGGGGAAGAGCAGAGCCGGATAAGTGGCTTCAGAATCCCAATTTTCTGTCTCTGGGATTCTGAAATTTCCTCTCTCCTCTTCTTTGTTTCTTCTCTCCTCCTCTTCTTTGTTTCTTCTCTCCTCCTCTTCTTTGTTTCTTCTCTCCTCCTCTTTCATCCTTCCCTCTTCTACTAGGGCCTCTGCAGCCAGCTCACTCACTATACGCCTGGCACATTCCAGGTGTACATGAAGTTCAAGCAGTTTTGCTAATCTGGTGTTCATTCTCTTGATCAATCAACAAGGGTAGCTAGACTGTCGAACGAGTTTCAATTTATACTGAAAGCGCGGACGTGATGGAAAACATTCCCCTAAAACAAAATTGATCTTACCTAGATCATGACCAAACAACGCGCGGACCTAAAAGAAACACTCACTCACTTTTTTATACTACCCATTACTAATTTAAAAATTTTCATTAATCACTTCAATATACTATCCACATACTCAAAGCAATCAAACCCCAAATCTACTCTCCCACACGTCAAACAGCAAAAAAACAAACAAACATGATCTTAATCTACCATCCACACAAACGTACGTGAGCACTTACAAACACACAATCCTATACACAAGCAGATACTCTCACACTATAAAAAAGAGTTAGTATTTATATTCACACTACTCTACCTACACACATTGGCAAATGGATTGTTATTTCTTTTCTAGAGTATTGGGTAGCCCTGAAAAGGGCTGCTTTTTTGTTTGCTATGGCAATCTTTTAGTTTCTAAGAATGCGACGTCCATGAGGATAGACTTTCTGACGATAGGTCTGCTTCTTCGGAAAGAGAAGAAGAAATCTTTGGTATCCATACGACAATCGACAAAGCCTCTGTCAGGTTCAGGTTGCTGCTGCTGTTGTTGTTGTTGCTGTTGATGCTGTCTCTGAAGTCTGTACTTCTCTGTCCATTCTTCTTTCTCCCTGTTCACTTCTTCTCTGAAGAGCTCTTCTATCAGGTCTTCAGTGACCTTTAACATTCTCACATTCTCTATCTCTTCTGGCTTCGGTATCAGACTGTGTCTGACCCTATGCAAATTCACGTAGGCTTCGTTTAGCTTAGCTAGTTTGGAGCACATCTTCGTAGGAGGATGAGTCGACAATGGATGGTTTGACTGGAAACTGCCCCGGTTCTTAAGTCAAAGCGCGGACGTGAAGGAAAACATCTCTTTACGGTTTTCGAGCCGCAACGTTCAATGAGTGTCATGAGAGGGATAGTAAGAAGTCAAAGAGCATGAATCAACATTCTTATAGCCAAACAAAAGACAAAGGCATTTTTTTTTCAAAACACAACATTTTTTTATTCAAAATCACTTAACACTAACAAACAACTCTAACATTTTTAACAATAATCCAACAATATAACATCAAACATTTTTTTCAATTTACACATTATTTTGGACAGGGTTGGCAACTTTGTGAATGAAATTGTGATTTCCACTGTTGGAAGTCATTAGGCCATTGATGGACACTACGTTTCCTAGCTTGAGACAAAAGATAAGCATAATGGTCACAAAACCATCGATCTACTTTCACATCGTTTCTAGAAGAAGAACGAGGATCAAAATGAGTCACTAAATGTTCTAAGGAATAGCCCAGGCTGCGATGATGCAGAAAATACACACAATATTGTCCACACACCAAGGAATCTGTGCCTTGTAATTTCACATTATTGAATCGGGTAGTCTGAGCATTTCTTCTCATAAAGTCGATGATATCGTCTTCCAAAGGGGGCAATCCGTACGAATCGAAATATTCCGCACATCCTTTTTGAGGAAAGTAGACGGCTACCCAATGGGTTCCTGGGAGATGACTGTCGTCCATGTTGATGACATAAGCTAGATGGTCTTTAGGTTTGCGATGAGGGAGTTCATCTTTAGCACAGACGACAGGATTCCAAGAAGCCGTATACGATTTGTGGTTCAAAAGGTAATAAAGTTCCCAGGTATCCATTTGTGTGGTTTTTTTCTTCTTCACAGGTAATAATAGGTCATCAATTCGATCCTGACTTTTTGCTTGAAAATGTCTGACAAATAACCGTTTCTTCGCTTAGTCTCCCCACTCTGATTCAGGAGAGCTTCGATACGATGGATCTCTTGAGTGGTTAATGGTGGACAAGAATGTTCACGCAAGTCTTTATACCACTGATGCAACACGACTTCGTCCGAGATAAGACTCCAAGCTTCGTCCAGATACTCATCCAATTTTTCTTCTTGACTCAACATCAGGCATTTGTCGTGTTGAATTTGACTGGGATGATGGTTTTGACATCCATAGCAATCTTTCTTGATCAATTCCGTCATTTTTTCGACCAAGTTTTTGGCAAAAAAGGAGACTAAATGGGCTTCTTGTTCTGGCCATCTTGACTTCATCATAACTTCATCGTCTTTGTCTTGGGATTCTCCTTCCACGGTCTCCTTACATTCCATCTCCAAAGTGTCTCCACTTTGTAAAGAGGGATAACAGTCTTCCATGGCTTCTAATAGTCTAGAATGACTTCTCTCAAACTGTTGATTTCTATCGTATTATCAAATTCTGCATACAGGATGACGTTCACTGTGTTCCCTGCATCCAGTGGACTCGCAAACTGAATTTCCACACGAATTTGGCCGGATTTTATAGGGTGGAAATGTCCCTCGTCACTGCCTTGGTCTGGAGTGAAATCGAAAGCCCATAAAGCATAGCCTCCTGCATAATCCTCGTACGTAATACCGTGACTGGTGTTGGTTCTTAACTGTCCGGTGGCTTCGTACAGCGACAAGTACGATCTCAAATAATTCCTGTCACCAAAGTTAGGCTCAAAGGGTCTGGTACACAAGGTCTTTCCATCGCAACTGACTTCAATCTTGGACACATTGTAATGATGAAAGTTGAAAGGATTTTCATGGTAGGCTCCGTTGAAGGCTGAATTCTTGACGATACCAACAATCATACGCTTGGGTAACTGTCCTTGGAACAGATGATCTTCGATCATGGATCGCTGTCCAGCAGGAATGGTGAAGGTTTTCACTTCCACGCGACGTATGGGATACTTGGCGGTCGTTCTGCTCAACGTCTGACTGACGTCGTTTCCCACTTTAGGTAACACTTCCACACGACGTATGTAGAGTCTGGCTTCTTGGATGATGGTTTTGTAAGTGGAACCATCAACAGCCATCAAATGGAAAGCGGCACTGCTGCGATTCAGTCTCAGGCGGACATCCACCCCGTTCAGCAAATACTTTTCTTGTAACCACATGTCTAGATGCAAGCGATCCATCAGTTCTAAACTACGACTTAGATGAATTTTCGTTCGTCGTTCTACAAATCCCGTTGTATTTGAAGCATCCCCGGCAAGTGTAAGGCCGTTGAACTTAGTCGCTTTGTCAGGTTTCCATACCACGCAAGCATCCAGATGAGTGTTCTTGGCTTCTTTTCCGTACGTCAAGAGTTTTTCCAGGTACGCTCGATAAGGGTAAGTATCCATGCTGCTGCTGACCAGTTTGTTATTCAAGTACAAGTCCACTTCGCTGAACAAGGAATGCATGAAATTGTTGACGGGAGCTACTGCATCATCATTGTCTAGGTTAGCGTTGGGTGGTTCGATCACTTTCACTTTCAAGTACAGGTAACTGCTATTCAGGTCGATGTAATCTTCGGGTTGTCCTTTGATTTCAAACTCGATGGGAACGGAATCGGTCAATGAGGAGACGGGATGAAATTCCACCCACTGGGATTCTTGCATCGTCATCATGGTGGGGGACATGGCAAACAGATCCAGTTCCGACTTGGAACAAGCGCAAGATTCTCGGTACATCATTTTGTTCTGTGTCTCAATAATCGAAAACGTCTAAGTCTCGAACGGTTCTTCTTTTCTTTGCCTTTCTCGCTTTAGAAGTGTGAAGTCTGGTGAAAGGGTGTTTTCTTGGTCGTCTCTTTCTGCCTTGTCCTTGCTGAATGCCTGACTCGGTAGCGTGCAGGGCATTTATAGGTGTTTCTCGGCGGCCGAAAAGGTCTTTGCCCATTTGCAGCAAGACATTTTTGCCTGCCCTCATGAAGGCTTCTTTAGGGTTTTGTTTGTCGATGATGACACTTTGGGGAAATTCTTTGCCTTGCGTCAGTGCCGCATCTTTCAAGGCGTGCAATCCGCGTGTCACCATCGGTTTCAACACCGGGGCCACCGAACGAAAGGCCGATTTTAACATATCTCCTAAACCGTGTCCTCGCTGTCGAGCAACCCCTCGGTACACTGGATACATGACTTACGAGTCGTGAGAGATCCGTTTTCGAAAATGGAGTTTCATCGTGACTTTTCCTTTGGTGAATGGAATATTTTGTCCCAGATCTCCTTTTATAGCAATGTTGACCGTGTCCAAATACGACTTGCTGACCGGCAAATAGTGAGGATGTACAAATTCGCGGTGGACGTGATAAGTGTTTCCACCTTCCTCGTCAGCGTTCGTGGCAGAATCCACTTTGAAAGGAATGACACGCAGTAACGGCACAGAGGTGTGTCCCACCACGTTGTACTCCACCACATCGGAGTACACAAACATCAAATTCAGTACTTGGTTCAGTTCTACTGGGGCACGAAACAACTTGCTAAAAGACTCGTTGTCGTAAATGATTGGTAATTCCTTTTTCTTGATCATGGCCATTCTCATGTCCATGTCTCCGCCCAACATGTCAAACAATTCAGGACAAAATAAAATGGACAGGATTTTACTTCCGCCAAATTTCATCAAGAAGCGACGAGCTGCTTTGTGGTATTCCATGGTAACACTTTTTTGGACACTTTCCAAAGCTTTAAGAAACACGCCATTAAACCTGGTGGCTATGGTGCTGACCAAATGTTGACCACTAAAATAATAGCCTGGAGGAATGAACAAGTGATAGGTGGTGTACTTTTGATTTTTTGTGCTAGGGGTTTTCTTGTCATATTTGTCATAGGTATCCAAGTACTGTTGCAATGGTTCGTCATGAACTTCAACATCAAAAACATTTTGATTGGGAAGGATGAATGATTTCTACTAAAGCCACTTCGCAATGGGCTTCGTCATCTAATGGGATGGCCTGAGGTAATTTGGCCGTGTAACAGCACAACGTGTTGTTGGGAAACACCTCCATGGAACTGTCACTGGGTAAGGTTAAGTAAAATTGGTTTTGGTGACCCATAATTCCAGAGTTCTGTGGCTGTCCGAGGGGTTACTGGACGTCAGAGGCGTGTCTCCGCCTAAAATGGGGTCGTTGTTGTTGTTATTGGACTGGTGACTGGCACTGGCACTGGACACAAGGTTCCCGTGGTTCCCGTTCGAAGAGAATTTCAGGGAGGGATTGGGAAGCAGGTAACCGATGCAACTGCTCAATAAAATGGTCCACAATTGTTTGTCTCCTTGTTGCAAACTCAAATTGGCAATGGCTGCCCCGATGACACAATACACCACGAAGATTTGGCAGAAAAAGATGATTTGCGTTTTAGGCACACGTTCTCCACACCACACCCACAAAGGTTGTTTTTGTAAATCTTGCACAGAAGAACTGGGTGAAGGAGTGGTAGCCGTAGTAGCTGCGTCTGTGTGAAGGAGCATGATGGTCACTTCTTTTTATAGTCGATGACTTGCGAAGCGTCGATCCAAGAATCAAAACTGGGTGGATATCCTTTCCAACGTACTTTGACTTCTTTGACACGTCGTTTGCCCACTTTACGTGTTCTGCGTTCGAGAATGCTTTCGTTGTCGTACACGTCGTCTTCTTTTTTGGTGACACGTTGTAACTCGGGCAAATAACACGTTCCTTTGAGCACTTCTCCGTTCATGTCTTCCAATTTATAGACGGCAGGATGACGGCCATGCACTCGTCCAGTGACACGAAACAATTCGGTCGTCCAGTTAGGTAAGTAACCTTTGTCGAAAGTGCGTTTGCTTTTGCTAATGGGTACCCAATCTCCTACGCTCAACACTCCACTTTTCTTGGGGACAGCCCTCGTCGGGGACGTACCAAACAGGCGCTCAAACACCAACACTTCGTTCTCGGGAGTCACTTCTTGCGGGGCACGTCCGATGCTTCGATGGTAAGATTGGTTGTACGCTTGCACCAGGTGCGGTAAGATGTCGATGTACTTCAGAGTGTGGTGATGCGTAAAATATTTCCACGTGCGTTCTTTCAAAGTGCGTTGAAAACGTTCCACGATGCTGGCTTTGGTTTCAGGATTCTCGGTGGTAAAGAAATGAATGTCACGTTTCTTTAATTCTTTTTGGAAAGCTTGGTTCAGAAATTCGGTGCCTTTGTCCGTTTGCCATCGAAGAGGGTGACGACCACTTTGTTTCAACACTCGTTGCAGGGCTCGCACTAACTCGCTGCTCGATTTGGAAGTCAAGGGTACGACCCATTTAAATTTGGAAAAGACGTCGATGACAGAAAACAAATATTTGTAGCCACGATTGTAGCTGGCCAAATGAGAGACATCGGCTAAATCGGCTTGCCATTGATGATCGATGCCTTCCACTCGGGTGCGACTTCTGGCAAACTTGCGTCGAATGGGTTTGTGTAAAGTGTAGGTAGCTTGTTCTTGTAACCATCGTTGCACTTGAGGTAAACGGAGACTTTTCAGTCGCATTTTGGCAGCACGATACAATTTTTGAACTCCTGCGTAACCTGCAGGATGAGAGGGATCGTAGTAAATGCTGGCTAAGACTTTTTCCATTTTTTTTGTGTTTGTGTGTTAATAAGACACCCACTCTTGGAGGATGCTACTCTTTTTATCTTGGGGTATTTTCTTGGATTGCAATGCTTTGCGTGTGCGACCGGCAATAGGTGTCGAGGAGGAGGATGTGTGAACAGGGGATATCGGTTCTTGTTTCACTTCTGTCTTCACTTCTGTCTTCAATTTCTTTTTCTCTTGTGATGAAGAAGGGATGGTCATCATCTTTTTAATCCATCCAATTCTGGAGGTAGGTGGTGTTGTTAACTTGCGCACTTTTTCTGGTGGAGTTTGAAACCCTTCTTCTTCTTCTTCTCCTTTTTCTGTCTTGGTCACTGGTAGTGGTGGTACTGGTACTGGTGATGGTGCTGGACTTTTCATCAAGGTCTTAAAATCTTTCAGAGTGGGTAGAGCTGTTTCGTCTAAAGCTTTCTGGTGAAAGAGTTGCAGTCGTTGCAAGAGTTGACCGTACTTTTGCGATTTTTCTGTTTCGGACAAATCTTGGCGATCCATCAAGGACTGCAATTCGTGTTGTAACTGGGACATCTCGCTCAAATGGGGATTGGGAGGTAAATGCGGGGTACGTTGTTCTTGCCAACGATGGTATTCCATCCATCGTTTGTAAGGCACTAAAGCTAGTTTTCGTCCTTCCATGGGGTTGTCAGGGGTCGATTCTGAGATCTTGGGACTTCCGAGGGCGTTTTTATCTTGCTCCCATCAGTCCTTCCAACATGGTTCCCAAGACTCCTTTCAGTAAGGGGCCTAACAAGAGGGGTAAAATGCCTCCACGTTGGACCAACATCTTCTTCTTTTGACGAATGGGAATTTTCTTTTGAACCATTTGGCAAAGAACGTGACGATGTTTGCCTAAGCATTGTTTCTGGTGTTTGGACAAAGGGATCGTGCCTTTCAAGATGTTCAAACAACATTCGCACACGGTATCGATGACCTCTTTGGAGGCTGATTGAATGAGTTTTTTTCGTAGAGGTGGAGAAGCTTTGGACAGGACAGATAACATGACCCCATGTTTGACTAAACGAGGAGGCAGTCCTTTTCTTTACTTTCCTTGGGGTTGTTTAGAAGAGGGATGTTTTCTGGAGGGTGACATCTTTGAGTCTTCAGGAGCACGAAAAACACTGATACCCCGACTTGGTCACAGGCCTTTTTTATACTGGAACGCGTCGTCACTGGTTGTCTTTACGTCGTATCAGTTTGTGGACAGGCAAGCAGCAGGGAAGTTTAACAGACCTTTGCGTTCCACCAAAATAAAGCTTCCTACGAGAACTTTCTCCGTAGAAGCCTCAGAATTCAAAAATAAAGCCTCCTACGGAAGCTAATTTTCATGCATTTCAGACCGAGTGCATCGGTTGGTCGCGCCGGTGTGTTAGTAAATATAGCGTCCGAGACAGGAAAAATAAATGTCAGGGAATAATTTTTTGTTTTTTGTTGTCATTAGGGGCTGCTTTTTCATGAATAAATTTGATCGAGACCAATTCGATACCGACTTCGTGGATCATGAAGATTTATCGTGATGAAACCATGCGGCGTTGCCTGAGCGCGGCTGAACAAATTCTTAAATTTATTTATATCCATGTCGCCGTTGCACCAGGTCTGATGGATATTTCTCAGTGTGTGCGTGTCTACGCCATTGAACACCGATAAAATGTTGCAATTGTCCCTAATCACCTTTGGAATCTGCGTATATCTCTGTGTTACGTAAATAACATCGGTGTTCTTGTGTCTGCCACGCGAGAATATCCTAGCCGGGTTGGTCTGCTTGTCCAGCATAACGTCATCGAATACAACAAGATTATTAACATCGCCGTCCAAATTTTCCACGGATGGAGCTTCATTGATGTCTGTGATGAATTCGATTGTGCCTTCGTCGGTATTGTCACTAAATTCCTTTAGCACTTGATAACAACGTTGATCATCAACAGATGGTGCAACCAAATACAATTTGTCCCATTTTAGCCATCGCATGATCAAATTCAAGAACAATTGCGTCTTACCAGATCCAGATGGACCGATGATTATCATTCTAATCGAATTCGGTAATGCCGCATGATGTTTCACCTGCTCGCGTCGTTTCGTGGCTGAAAAATCAATTACATTCATGTTACTAGAATACATGGATCTATATTGTGTTAAGTGTCGCAAGCACACAGCTACGATAAATCCAACCGAAATCGTCACACGCAACAACAGGAACGCAATTGCAGGAGAATGCGAAGTTTGCAAGACGCGCAAGTTCAGATTTGTAAAAAAAAAAACTAGAACCGGAGGAGACATCGCAGCCTCCTTGTCAAATCTACCCGGAACTCCCTGGGCAAAATATCCCGGAGAAAAGCATCTTCCAGGATACAATTATTGTGGACCCGGAACGAGACTCGATATCAGACTCGACGATAATAACCAACCGAATCAAGGCGAAAATCCAGTAAACGCAATCGATAACGCTTGTTACTACCACGATCTTGCATATCGCAGCGGAGATTTACAGCAAAGACATCTCG
Source organism: Sinohyriopsis cumingii (assembly GCA_028554795.2). Taxonomy (NCBI): domain Eukaryota; kingdom Metazoa; phylum Mollusca; class Bivalvia; order Unionida; family Unionidae; genus Sinohyriopsis; species Sinohyriopsis cumingii. Next base: position 146,255,597 of record CM068828.1, read on the forward strand.
CTGATATCAAGCTAATTCACGCACTAGACGCAATTCCTGACAAAAGTTTCAAAGAAAAATTTGCATCCTGGTTGATAAAAGGCGCGATGAAAGGTAAATTAGTATTCGGTGCTGGTAAATAAATATGGAACAAATATATTATTCACCGCGAGGATTTTGGCGAGGAAAATCAGCGATTGCCAAACTCGCTAAAGCCGCTAAAGTAAAACAATCCACCGCTGAATCGTGGCTATCGAAACAGGCAATTTGGCAAATATATCTTCCTCCACCTAAGAAAATACCGTATGCGAGTTTCACTGTCAGCATCCCTAATGAGGTCCATCAGGCTGATCTAATGTTTCTTCCTCACGATACCGTTGACGGCGTCACGTACAAGTATGTCCTGACAGTCGTTGATATCGCTAGCAGGTATAAAGAAGCCGAGCCATTATCGAATAAAACACCAACGGAAATCGCTAAGGCGTTTAACGAAATTTATTCCCGATCCGCGTTGACATGGCCGAATCTTCTCCAGGTTGATCCGGGTCGAGAATTTCTTGGCGCGGTTACTTCATTGATGAAAAAGAATAATGTTAAAATCCGTCGCGGTATTGTAGGTGTTCATCACAATCAAGCTATCGTCGAAAGATTCAATAAAACGCTTGCAGAACGATTATTCGGATACCAATACGCGTGTGAATTTATTCAGAATAATCGATCTCACGATTGGGTATCAAGATTGCCTCATGTAATTAACGCGCTGAATAATGAGACGACTCGAACAATAGCAATGAAACCCGCAATTGCAATTACAAAATCGAATATACCCCTAAAGCGAGATTCCACAATTCAGCCTGTACTAGGTAGTGTCACAGTCAGATATTTATATAAAGAAGGCGAGGCCGAAGGAGGCAGAAAAAGAGCAACCGACCCAACCTGGAGCGTTACAACACACAAAATATCTGCCGTTACAAGATCGTCAGGAAGACCAGCTATTTATATCCTAGATTCGTGAGCGCCTCAACGCGGATTTACCAAAGAAGAATTACAAATAGTGCCAGAAGATACACAACTACCGCCAGCGTCACTAAGATAATTTACTCGAATTCGTCCTAGTTGAGATAATTTTCTTACTCTCGACACGGCCAAATATACCAAATTTGACCAAGAAATTCTATCATCGACGATCCAAACTTGGCCATCTACGGTCAATCCCTGCGATGAGTGTATCGTTGTTGCGTAGCCTAATTTCCACGGTGATTTTTCTGCATTTATCGCGTCATTGACAAGATTAATATCAACAAAGAAAATATCATTTAGGACCAAAATCTTTTCCTTTTCGCATGGCAAAATAATATTAATATTTTGTCGTCGAGTATTAGCGGGCCTGTAGCATAACGGTACCTGCAACGTTGGAAATTTCTCACAGTGCAGCTTGAATAACATTTCCTGAATAATATCGCGAACAATTTTTCTACTAGCGACGATCAGATGATCGGGACGCCACAAATTTAGAAAATCGCTCATCGGAGTTTCGTCGATTATTTTCCTCATGACGTCACATTGAATCTTATTCGGTTGTAATCGAATTAATTTTTTGAATTCGGTCAACAAAATATCCGTAGATCTATGATCAGCGTCGATTTCCTCGTAATAATCAACGAAGTTTCTGAGCCATTCGTGAGGCGATTCGCCATCGATAGGATTAGGTTGGCCGTGATCTCCGCACATTATCACAGCGGTATTTTTCCCTTCCAACCAAGTTAAGATCGATTTTAAAATATCTAAATTCACTGTGCAAATCTCATCGAATATAATGATCTTGTTGACATATTTATCTCCCATTCGCACCGAGTCCCATGATCCACCGCTGTATTTGAAATAACTGTGATACGTGCACGAATTAACGCCACGCTGCTTTATTTCTCGCGCTAATCTATGTGTCGGAGTCAATACAATCATGTCAGAATTTGCAAATAAGTTTATTGCTCGCGTTGTTTTACCGCTACCACCAGGTCCATTCAGGTAAACGAATTTGCTGCGTGAAATTGGGTCAAACGCAGATGCTGCTGCCGAAGATTTTTCAAATCTACCTCGGTGGAATTCATCGCAATCTTCAACATCGGCGTCCTCACAATAATCTAGGATATCCTCGTTTTTTATTCTCCATGTCCCCCAGGAGCTACCATCGGTGATTAAATTTTTCAGCCTACATTGGTATTTTTTATCGATATAAAACGAATCCGTCGCGACTCTTACCGCGATATCAGAAAATTTGTTTATCATCGAGAGCAAATTTATACTAACATAAGCGAGCATCGATGATCGTAAATGCGTATATTGCGCTGATTCTCCGTCAAGGTAGCTAATCACGGTACCTAACTTTGCTCCATCAATGATAATATTCTCTCTGTTGCAAAATATTCCTCGTGATACCGTATCGGCGATTATAAAATCCATCTCGGCGTCGTTGATAAACAATCTAGCGTGTCGATGTTTATGATCAACAGATCCACCTTGAGTAAATTTACCAATTATTTTTCTTCCTATATCTTTCGCGTTGTCACAGTCCGTCGGTAGCCACACATTAGTTTGTTTTCTGTAGGATATAATCGCCTCGCTCACCGTCAACGACACTAACATCGACGAATCTAGCATATATCTCAATAACACCGTAGGAAACCAACGACGCTGAGATAAATGCCTACCGAACCAAATGTAGCAAATTTTATGTAAATTTTCAGCAAACTCGAACGAAGTAACACAAGCGAATCCGGTCATGATAAAATCAGGTAACGGTCCGTTAATCGCTACTCTTGTCATCTCGCTGGTAGGATGGCCGAATTTAGCAAAATAATCGGCACAATCGCCATATCCAAGGAAACTTCCAGGATAACACGCGCTCATATCAACGGAAATCATATCTTCGAAATCGTACTTGGTATTCCACAATCCGCCATGGCCGTATTCGATACAACTAAGTTGAATATCAGCGAGAAATTCGTTCCTTGTAGGTTTCCACGAGTTTTTCTCTCTAGCGGCATGAGCGGCCACAGACGGAACTGTAAAGCAATTCGTTAGCAACTGGTCGGGATTCGACGAATATTTCACCGCGAGTTTTTTCATCGACTCGTGTAATATTTCGTCTCTGTAAATATCACCGCATGGCAAAATAAATTGATCGTATCTTTCCTCGCTCGAGAATAACCATATCGATATCGGATCGGATGTGCTTGATTTTTTGATAAATCTGAACATGGCATCGGAATTATTATTCTCCGCATCAACAGGATAAAATTTGACAATACGATCCCGCGGAAATATCATTACCGACTGTGACCACGAGTGAGAATTGTGATCGACAATCTCGATTGGTGCTCCTCGGGATCTATACGGCGACGAGTATAATATTTCTCCCAATAACGTTTTCACCGTAATTGGAAATTTCAGTTTTTTACTCAACACAGCTACATCATCCACCGATGCACCATCAGCGACAGTCTTTGCCCACGCGTTAATTTTATTCAACCTCAACTGGGTCAGACCAGATCCACGTCGGGCATTTTTCATGTGCTCGATAACACGCTCGGCCACGCAATTTATCATCGGTGATTCTTTCATCGCAGGTAGGTTTTTTACGTCCGGATTGTTATTCAGCCGATAAATTCCATAAACAACTGCGCTGGCTGGATAGGATCTAGCATAATAAGGGCCATCGATTCCCAGTAATAATCCATGCTTAGAGTTTTTATCGAGAACAACGTTTTTCTTACCACCACGCACATTATCTCGTTTATCGCGAATAATCCAAGTATCATCAGGCATTTGTGCGATAAATTTTATTCCAAAAATAAATCGCTCTTCTTTGTGTTCGGTTTTTATATGCTCGATTATTTTCTTGGCTCGTTCCAGATTCATCGTAGCATCGATTAAATTTGTTTTCCACGTCGACCAAGTGTGAATCGCTCCATCATCGAAAAATTCTTTTTTCGCTCGGTCAACTTCAGGTATAATATATTCTGCCTCATCAAGATCAAATGCATCCATTGATTATATTTTAGACAAATGTTTAAATTATAATGAATCAATGCAAGTGGATACTAATCGGCTCAACAAATAATTGTGATAAATCCTGTAGAGGCGATTATTGCGGCGCTCACATACACGCGATTCGACGTGGCAGTAAAGGACCACAGCGATGTTTAGTTTGTCAAGTTGGCACGCGAGGAAAAACTCGGTTGTGTTTGGTTTGTGGAGGAAAAAATTATCGAGAATTGCGGAGATATTACGAAAAAAGATCCTCGTCAGTGATAACATGCGAAGAAGATTATATTAATCGATTTAAGGCAAATAATGATTTAGACATATAATTATTATATAATGAATCCAAAATCAGCGATTCCAAAATCAACAATGACACACGAGTTCAAATCTCATCCAACGATCACTGGATACGAGGCATCATCGGATGGTGTTGTCAGAAATATCATAACAAAGAATAATGTGGGTTTCGTTTGTAATTCGGGCTATCTCATGTTCACAGTCGGTAAGAATAAAAAACAAAGAAAAACGAAATATTATATTCATAGATTTATATTCGAAGTTTTCAACGGACCAATAAAAATCGGTCTTGTTATCGACCACATCGACGGAAATAAGCTATATAATAAAATAATCAATCTTCGGGCGGTAACTCCTAGTGAAAATTGCACATCCGGCAATACCGGCGGTGGACGGCGACTAGCTAAGGCGGTTAAATCGATAAATCGAGAAACAAACGAAGAAATTGTGTTCTCATCGATGAGTGTCGCTGCAAAATATTTCGGTATTCAAGTAGCATCGGTGCGTCGTGCGACAGAAAAAATAATCAACGCGACGTTTTCTTATAAATTCGGAGTGTGGATCGAATTTTATTACATTCCAATAATATTCGATTCGGAAAGTGAAATCGAAGATTTTTGAAATTGAAGATTACAAAATATAATATAAAATGAACGAGGAGAATATAAATAACATCATCGAAGCTATCGAGGATCTGAAAAAAAATGTAAATTTATCCTCAGATTTGGACACAGGTAAAATCCGGTCCGAATTTGAAACGATTATCCAAGGAAAGCTCGAATACAGGTACACGCTACCATCTGAATACAAGTTCATAAAGAAAATCCAGATTGCGATGTACCAATTGCTTGCGTCCGTCAGCGATGATCAAATCGAGGATTTCGTTAAATTATCGACGCTGGTAGAAAATGTTAGGTCGAGTTTGTCTGACGAATATGAGTCAAGAAAAATTACCAGCTCGCGCGTCAGGCAGCTAAAAAAGCTGGTCGATGAAAGTAAAATTAGCGTCAAAGATTCTTAAGATTCTTAAAAATCTTTGATTTTCATTCTTGCCACAAAAAAAAAAAAATTTCAAGAATCTTGAGAATCTTAAGAATCTTCGATTCTAATTCCAATTCTAATTTTTATTTATTTTACTGAAATTGTGCAATTTGCTTGTTTCTGACTACCATTTACCCTAACAAATTTACGAAATTATATAAATTGCACAATTTGACGGGTATTTACCCCAGCAGATTCACGAAATTATGTAAATTGCTCAATTTGACGGGTATTTACCCCATCAAAAACATAAAATTACACAAATTTCTTAATTTCACTGATTTTTATTATTTATTTTTATTATTTACTAAATTAATTTATTTACTGAAATTGTGCAATTTTCTTAATTTTGACGGGTATTTACCCCATCAAAAACATAAAATTATATAAATTACTCAATTTGACGGGTATTTACCCCAACAAATTTACTAAATTATATAAATTACTCAATTTGACGGGTATTTACCCCATCAAAATTAAAAAAATTTACTAATTTTGAAAAATTTCCTGGTTTTTATTTATTTTTTTGGCCATTTTTCTTTGGCGGAAAGATAAAAAATCTTCGATTTTCACGATCTCACCAGCAAGTTGATACTTAGTGTTTCCCCGCGTATATCAAGTAAATTTCCGTTTTGATCCGTCAGTTTGAAATTTATCCTCGACAATAATCGATTGTGACATCGCAGATGAAACGGATTTACTGGCTCTTTTATTATCAAAAAACCCGGAGATGCGCTAGGTGAAAACGAATATAAGATAAATCCCTGCTGTGCCTGCTCTGACACAGACGCATCTGCGTTGTAGCTACCTTCAACGACATCCGCGTGAAGATAAATCGCGATAACTTCCGTTATGTTAACAATACCTGGCGAGATATGCCGCCCTTGCCCGGCAGGATCATTATTATGTTTGAGAATTGATTCCGATTGTATTTTTTTAGTCCACGCGGCATGTAATTTCGGAAATAAATCATCGATGGTATCAGTGACGGATTTTCTCATTTTATCAACATCATAATCGGGAAATTTGAAATTTGGTAGCGTTTCCTCGGTTAATCCAAATACTCTCATGAATTTTTGTTTTTCTCCTGAATTTCTGATCAACTCGAATTTGCTAATAGGAAGAACATAATCGGCAATTGATATATCGTCGATTATCGCCCGAATGAACATACCATGATAATATTCAACATCATTCGCGAGTTGATTTAAAATCTTCACGCGTTCGATAATTTCGCTACATGAACCTGATTTATTTAAGATGCATTCATGAAAGGATTCCCGCAATAAATTTAATTGTAATTTATGTTCTTGAATAAATTCGTCGAGGGTTCTTCTTATCAAGATACCGTCTATGGGGAATATTGTCCTGTTAATGTTGGTAGCGTCGAAGATTTTCACGCCGGGGGGAATTTTAGGAAGAGGCAACCACGAGAGAATTCTTTCGTCCCTAAAAGTAAAAGCGAATACCACCAGGTTAAATTTGTGGTTATTCATGAGGTTGATGGCGCTGTGGATCAGAGGCTTGTGTTTGATATCTCCGTACCATCCTTCGTCGGTGGTAAAATCTGATTTTTTTGGCTCCGGTAGCTCTGGAGGAGCTTCTTCGTGCCAACCTGGAATAATAAAATCTGGTTTTTCTGGTTTTGCCAGAGGTGCGATTTCGGGCCAACCTAGAACTGTCCTAATCGATGACTGGTAAATATCAACGATATACGGTGATTTTACTTCGATCATCGACGACAATGTTGGATCGTGCGAGGATATTTTTATTCCTGGTGTAGCATCACCGGTTATATTCGATATTCTACTGGTAAGTTCCTTATCTAGTTGCTCAATTTCGTAACTGCCTGTTGGTATGCCAACGACGATCCAATCAGGAGTTCCATCGGGACGGTTTTTATTGGCAAAAACAAGCGAATTATTCAATGATAATCTACCAAATGATTTCGATCTAATATTGGGCCAGCTGTTATAGACGCGTAACTGTGACAGCGCAATTTCCTTGACGCTAATTGGTATTGGAAAATCGATACTAAATTCTGGCCTGGTTGAGCTTGCCGATATCAGCGTCGTGTTTGTCACGATTTGAGTTAGTTCGGACATTATTGATATTTATTTGTTCAATCTCGGAGTAGATATTTACCATCACAGAAAATTCGAGATCGGATATAACGCCGTCGTTGAGACTCTCAGAAAGCAGCGATGATAATTTCGAATACGCTTCGTTGACCTGGGATAATTTACTCGTGTACAGGAATAATTTTTCATTTGTGCATGAAGATATTTTTTTTGCGATAATATTGAGAACACCGGCGATTGTCGTTGTCGATGAGATTATTATCGTTGCTGCGATCGGCGCGATTGTTGTTACCGCGGATAAGATTATACCTGCGCCGGCAATTATTGCACTTACCGCGTACACGGCGACATCGATGGCAATTAATCTGCGTTGATATTTTTTTATTTTTACCTGATACTCGTCGAGGAGCTTTTTTAACGAATCCTGCCATGAACGCGCCTGATTGTATCGGTAGTCCGATGCGGTCATTTATTAGTTAGGTTATCTAACCAATTGCGTGTATTCCGGATAAATATTCGAAAATTACAAAATAATCGGTTGGTTTTATCTGGGTGGAACATCATTCCATCCGGATAAAAACTCGTAAATTGCAAAATATGCAATTGGTCCTGTGATGGTTCTATCTGGCGGTTCTAATGTAAATACTTCCCTGGTATTTTCCTCCATGGAAATAATAAAAATTCCAGGATAATATTCATGAAATGTATGAATTTCATGATATTCGGTTGTTACCTTGAATTTTATCCTGGAGATAAAATATACTCGATATACTCCAGTAATTGGCGCAGTAAAACTCATAAGATTTCTCTCGGGTGTCCATGTGTGATTTCGTGCCTGTATCACAAATGGCACATGACAACGAAGTTTTTCTACTTTTTCTACCTCCGCTGGTATCCAAATACGCGCTAATATTCCAAGATTCATTGACGATATTTTTGTGTTAATATCGCTAATTTTTGTAGTTGCGTCAAGAAGTTTTGTGTTCAAGTCTCGAATTTCTCCGTCGTATAACGATATATCGACTTTTTGACGCGCCAATTCACGTACCACGTTAATATCATCGTTGATTTTGATAATATCCTCGTTGATTTTTTTTGTTTTCTCGCTGAGATCGTCGTGTAATGTTTTATCGCTTTTCTGACTCATTGCGGTATTTATTTCGGTAATATCGGCGAGAATATTAGTAATATCCTCGTTGATTTTTCTCACTTTATCGCTAAGATCGTCATGCGATGCTTGATCGGTTTTTTTCTTTGCTAGTTCGTTTGCGGCGGAGGAAGTATCGCTGGATGTTTTTATATCATCCTCAAATTTTTTGCTAAATTTAGCTAAGGCATCGTCGAGTTTTTTAAGGTCGTGATTTAGCCTGTTAAGTCTTTTTGTCATTCTGTCCTGAAGATCGTCGTGTAATGTTTTATCGGCCTTTAGAAGCAACGTTGCTGATAGCTCGTTGTCCTTTTCTTCCACATCCGCGATATTAGCCTTCAGGGGTAACTTCGCTATAATATCGGCGATATCAGCGATGGATTTTGATACCGAATCTGACAGGCTAGTAAATTGATTAATGCGATCGTTATATTCGTCTCGCTTGATTATATCGGTTATTTTGACGTTGCTGGTTTGTAATCTTCCTTCGCGGCTCTGAAAAACAGCAACTTCGCCAGGATCTACCTCTGACAGCGATAGAAGATTATTAATATCATCCCTGGTTGCGAATTTTGATAGATCGACGTCAGTCACTTCTGCTTCCTTCTTCCTGTAGATAAATCTACCGTAAATATCAACCATGATATTTATCTACGGCGTATTTAAATACGATCCTATGATACGGGTCGGATGATTTTGAAATTGCATCAAGGACATTAATTGATTCAGGACCGCATATCGGTGGATCCATTAACGTCTGCGTCGGAAGTGTCGAATACCAAATCGGAATATTTAACTTTGACACGTAATCGATAAATTCTTTTGATGGAGCTAGTCCGTACGAGTCAAAGTAAACAACTTCGCGAGGATTAATCGCGTAGGCAACCCAGTGTGTGCCAGGGCCGATATTTGAATCGAGATTTATTATTCCTGTCTCGGTGGGGTTTGGTTTTTCTGGTAGTTGATCCCGCATAAATACGCCTCTGAAAAATTTTATTTTTTTATTTTTTGCTTCGTTGAATAAATCTAAATTTGGAAGGGGCGCGGTAATCTTAGGCCGGATCCGTACGGGGGGCGTCTTAGATAAAGGCCGCTTCCCTTTTTTTTACCATATCGCCCTCCCATTACTTTGTGTACTAGTTTGTCGCCTACAGCTCCGGCCGCACCTAATCCTATCGCTTTTGCAATTGCCGGAAGAGCCCCGGATAATAATCCAGGAATAGCAGCTAGGAAAGGGAAAATTCCGCCCGTTTTGACCATGTCTCTGATGGCACCTATACTAAGATTTACATGAACGCCGGAATTCGCTGATTTGGCTTTGGTGAAACGTTCACGTTGATTCTTAGTTAGCGACAGTTTGTTAGGCCCGCCCTGAATTTGATCGGTTTTCAGGGTTAATTTCACACCGCATCGCTTTGCTGTTGCTGTTTGGAGTTTTTTCATCTGACCCGGGGTCAGAGTTACGCTGACGTGTTCGTACGGCATATTAATAATCGTTTTAATCTAAATTTAGAAAAATCTAGATTTTTGTTACATTTTCTCGACAGGCGCGTCGATGACTCTCATTCTGCCGCTGATGCCTTCCAAGATCATTGTTCTATCGCTGAGGATTACCGCAATCGCTCTTGCTGGTCCACCTGTGTTAATTCTGGCTTTGAAATGGATATCAACGACGGATTGCTTTACCAGATCGAGATGCTCCAGGGAAAAATAGTAGATAGGATAAAATTTATTAAAATCCAACTGCGATATTTGCAATCCGGTATCGATATTTTGATCGCGACCCATAAAACTTAGCAAGCGATGATACGCGCGGGCCGTCGAATAATTTTCAAAATTAATTGATATTTCCTCAGATGGTTCTTGTTGCCCGTTTATCCTTAACGACACATTTGTCGCGTTATATGTATCGAATATCATATGACTGTGAGTTTGATCATATCTGTTTGCATTTTGAAGAGCCACAAATATGTGTCTAGGTGCCGAGACGCCTTGCTGTGATGCAATTCGCCAGGTAAATATTCCGTTAATATTAACGTCGATAGAGTCAGTCGTAGTCGTTAGCCAGGACATAACAGACTTACCACCCTGATTCATGAATGATAATAATTTTTCCTCCTCAAACATCGATGGAACTATCGCTGGCATCCACAATGTAAATTTAGTTAGTAATATTTTACCTTGATCACCTACTTCTCGCCAGATGGCTCGGTTATTACCTGTTTCATCTCGAACGAAGGAAATCGTGTGTTTCGCTCCGTAAATGACTTTCCTGAAGTGCCTGCAAAATCCAAAAATGTGAGATAGCGGAATCGCACAGGAAAATCTTCGACTATCTCCCTTTAACATAGCTCTTCGCGTGGCAAATCCGAGGTTGTAATTATCATTGGTGTTAATTATCATGTTTTCGACGTCAACGGGAGCATTACCAGCGTTATTATTCGGTCTCCTGACGATATACTGGACATGATCAGCGTGATCAGAATTATCCTTGGCGAACATCGTACTAGGGCCAGCTGATCTGGTAAAATCATCCGAGTATCTAGCTAGGCCTATAATCGTCGTTGCTAAATCAACGTTACCTGTAATTGACTCTATTTCTCTTCCATCGATCATATAAGTGGCGCTCTTGAATAAAGCCATGATGCCGTTGTTAACGAATCCTACTTTAAAATCTGCTCCGTAGGTGGTATTATCGTGTTTCAGAAGTTCGCCAGTAAATTCGATATATGCCTCAGATGGAAAAAAATATCTTGTCGTATCGTGAACTTGAATTTCAACGCGATTAGGTGCATTTGGTATCACTGCGTCGTACGAGAAATACTGGAAATCACGCACGGATGTGTCTCTACCTACAGGCTCGTCCATGTCGAACACTTCGTTTGACACTTGTGCGAACATTTATTATTAAGAATTTCATCTAAAACGAAGACCGCTACCCGCAAAACTTGTGTTTGCAACTTCCTGTACTAGATCATTTATTTTTTTATTTGCTGCGTCGTTTATAACTTTACTGACCTCGGGGGGCATTTCGCTGGTGCTAGGTAATTTGACGGGCTGCTTTTTTTACGCGTTAAATTTGATATTTTACCTCTGACAAAATCGAAGCCTTTAGTGGCCAAATTACCAATACCAGAAACGACAGTCTCGTCGATCTTTCCTATTGCTTTTGACGCGAATTGCTTAGCTGCGGGTCCTATTTTAGGGACTACCCGCGTAACGAAACTTTTAACGATATCTCCGAGTCCATTGCCGTGAATATATTTGTATACAGGCAATCGAGAGTTAACTATGCGGACCTGTCTAGGTCTGCGCTGATGTTTGTGAACAATCATGTTATTTCAATTGTGTTGTTTTAATCGATGAGTTCATCGACGAGTTCCTTGTAAATGTAAGAGTCGATGACACCACCGCGGAATAATCGCCGACAAATATCTGAGGCCTCGTTGATTATTTCATGAGAGTTATTTCCGGCTCGTTTTCCTCCGATTAATATTTCAAGGCGAGATACATCGTTGACGACGCTGTCAGGGCAAATGGTATATCCGCTTCCTGTTTTAGTATCTTGTGGCGGTGGCGTACCCGGGGGAGGATGAGGTTCTTCCGCTGGTGTCGCGGTTTTTCCAGGATATGATGATCTTTTTCCAAGTATTTCTTGATATTCATCGACCTCCTTTTTAAAATTTGAATATCCGATATCGAGTAAATTCATCGGTTTTCCTAAACTACCAAAATAAATTAACTGCGGCCATGTTCCTGGTCCAAATGAATCAATATACTCTTTTTTCAAGTAGTATCTTTTATTCGACGAACTATAATTCGCAGCGGTTTCTAATCGTATAGCATCATCAGTGAGCTCATTGATACGGTCTTCTCTCAAATAAATATTAGCAGGTTTACTATAATCAACTTTTCCTCTTAAATGAGATGCAATTTCCTCCTCAGTTAATACTCGACCTCCCTTGTCCGCAGGTGGTTTAATTTCGAATGGAGGATATATTGGTTTACAGTCACCCTCATCTTTTTTACTTCTGGTTTTTTTCTCTTTTTCCTGAGGTTGACTTCTTACTTTTGGTCTGGCCCCTAATTCCTGTGGTTGAATACCTTCTTCTTGTGGTTGAATACCTTCTTCTTGTGGTTGAATATCTTTCTTCTGTGGTTGAATATCTTCTTTTAATTTTGCTTTTCCTTTCCGCGAAGATTTAGCCTTTTCTTCTTTCTCCTGTCGTCTTTTTTCTTTCGCTTGTTGCTTTTCTTCTTTCGCTTGTTGCTTTTTTTCTTTCGCTTGCTGCACATTATAAGTATACGTTTCCCTTGCGGCTGTTAAAAATCTTCTGTAATATGGATCCGTTTCTCTCACCTGTGATTTTCCCGTGTAAACTTTATATAACATATTATACCAATTTTCACGGGTTGCGTATCTTTTTTTCCCTATTTCAGTCAGATATCCTCTTCGAATATCAAAATAATTTTCCGCAAATTGACCAAATTGATCTATATTACTATACAACGTCGAGAGCGGCTGTGATATTATTTCCCATCCATCCTCGTTGAAATTTTCTCTTAAATTCTCGAAATGGAACGCTTTTCTTCCTATAGGTGGTTTTCTTACTCCAGGTTTTCCTTCTCCAGGTTTTTCTTTACTTATTTTAAAACCAATTGCAGGTTTTCCTCCTCCTGGTTGTTGCCCGCGTTGTTGTGCTAGTATTGCTAATCGTTCCGGTAATACTCGTGATTGTTCCTCGATACCTTTCAACATGGGATAAATTCCACTTTTCATGATATCCTTATCTCTTTTCTCACCATATACGACTCGCTCGGTTGTTTCGGTAACTGGCTTTAACCATTTTGACGATACCTCGGCAATTCCAAATTCTGTGTCTTCGTGTGCTCGGACATTTTTCTTATATAATTTTTTTTGTCGGGATAAGTTTCTTTAGTGCCGCTAATTGTTCTCGCTCTAATCTAGCAGAATGAGGCTCTCCAACTGTGCTAGTTTTCTGACTCATATTATTTTCAAGTATATTATTTTAATGCGACGTAAAATTGGCCAAAGCAGCCCAACGTTGCAACAAAAAACAAAAATTTATTCCCTGACATTTATTTTTCCTGTCTCGGGTGCTATATTTACTAACACACCGGCGCGACCACCCGATGCACTCAGTCTGAAATGCACGAGAATTGATCTCCGTAGAAGGCGTTATTTTTGAATTCTGAGGCTTCTACGGAGAAAGTTCGCGTAGGAAGCTTTATTTTGGTGGAACGCAAAGGTCTGTTAAACTTCCCTGCTGCTCAGGCATGACACGTCGTGGAGGGGTTCGCAACGGACTAAATCGAGCCAGTTCTTGCTTGGACAAATCCAGTAAACTTTGTAACATGCCCGATCTTTCTTGGACTTTGATTTTGGGAGAAGGTACTTTGTGAGCAGCAGCCACTGCCACTAAATTGGAGGGTCCTGCCACTGGGGATGTTCCTCTTGAGGTCATCAACGGAGAAGTTCTTGGTGTGATCAACGTCTCCAAGTACTCTTCAGTTCTTGGTGTCATCAACGGAGAAGTGGATGAACTTGAGGCTGCCGGAGACGCAGTCACTGTCGTGGCAGGTCGTGGTTTGCGAGTGTAAGGTTGCGTCCTGGCCGAAGTGTCTCTCTTGCGACTAGGTTTCTTCTGTGGACTTTTCTTTTTCTGGGGACTTTTTCTGTTTCTTTTTCTGGGGGCTTCTTTTCTTTTTCCGGGGTGGTGCCTGGTAAGAGGAGGGTCCGCCACTGGAGAAGTTCTCCTTGGGGAACTGGTCTTTTTGATATTCTTGGTGTTTCGTTTGACATTTTTCTTGGGGAGAAGTTTGGGGGATTAGGATCCCATCTTAAGAGAGAGCGAATGATGACCCCTCCTAGAGTACCGCTCCCTCCAGGTTTCAAAATGATTTGGTTTTTGGTTTGAGTGTCGATGCGGGGATCGTCCAGTTGGGTCAAAGCGACTTTGTTTCGATCAAAAAAGCGTTTGGTTTGATGAGGAATCTGAATGATCCTTTGGAGTAATTGACATGCCGTCACCGTGAACCATCGTAAGACTTCTCTGAGACTAGCTTCTAAGACACGAGTTCGTATTTGTGGATTTTTTTCTCGACTGATGCCATACAAGACACGATTTAATTTGACGGGAAGTTGAGACTGAAGGGACGTCATGTTGACGTTGTGTGAGACAGACGAAAAGGGTCTGAGGTTTTAATAGATTTTTTTGTGGAGTGAAATTAAGTCGAAGACGGAGACGTGTACAGGAGACGAAAAGGGTCTGAGGTTTTTATAGATTTTTTTGTGGAGTGAAATTAAGTCGAAGACGGAGACGTGTACAGGACAGGCCCTCCGTCTTGGCACCAGTGGTGAAATAAGTGGGTACGAAATCACAAATCCTCGGGGGTCGTAGGTTTCAAATCGACGAGTAAATAGGCGTGTGGAGTTTGAGTGGCATCGTCGTACGCCTGAGTCAGCCAAGGCGTTCCTAACTGTTTGGCTAAGACTTGCACTTGCGATTTTTCTCGAGGGTTTTTAAACAAGACCACGTAATGCGCATTGAGACTGATGGTGCGATGGGCTTTACTTTGTTGAAACAAATTTTGGGTGATGTAAACGACACTGCCATTACGGTGATGCCATTTGCGCGTGAATCACAGTTTAATTTCTTCTTCGTCTTCTCCTAACATGTCGTCGAAAATGACCAAATGGGTTAGACGGGAGTCAGAGACGATGCCGTCGTCTTGTTTAGGAATGCCTTCCACAAACACGATGGAATCGCCTTGACTTTCTCGCAAGAGGCTGTACGCCGATTGCCACTCTTTGTAACACAACACGATCCGCTGAGGTGGTGGATCGATCAAATGATGTTTATGTTCGATCAAACGTTTGACAAATTCGGTTTTGCCTGAACCGCTAAGTTCAGCAATGAGCATGTTAAAGGGATGGCGAAGATACAAAGCCTCCCAACTGGCACGATCTAAGTGTTCGTCGATGACTTTGACAGTAGAGGAAGAGGGAGCAGAAACAGCAGAGGTAGCCATAGTGTTAGGAATGTCACTTGCGACACGAAAACAAACAAGACAAGAGTTTATATACTTTTTTCAGGACACGTTTATTGAATGTTTTAAACACGAATACGAAAGACAAAAATACATAAAAGCCAAAGGCTTAAGTACAAGGATAAAAGGCACATGATAACTATTAACGTGGAATAAAAACAAGTGTCTGTACAACATGTTTTGGGTAAAGTTCTGACCAGTTCTATAGGGGGTAAGGTCACATTAGTGTCCTCCCGAAAGTGTCTTTCAGGCCTGTCCACGACAGTCCTGTCCTGGGTGAAGAGTTCTTCTGGCACCGTCACTAACACAGGTTGAAAAGTAACTTTTTTCCTTGAACAACTCTCGTGCATACTGGGCCACTTCTTGGGTCCAAGCCTCAAAATCCCATTCTTTCCAGGCACGGACATCTGTCCAATGGGGGTGTAAGTCACAAGCTACACACACATCGTCATACACGTCTTGGATAGCTAAAAGTTGACGAATCTTTTTTTCCCGTAGAAGTCGAGAAGTATCCAGATGAAAACGTAAGGCTTTGAGCAAAAGGTGTCTTTCGTGACCATTTAAGGCCATGGGCGTGTGGTAAGTACTGATCGTAAAGAGTCCACAAAGAATCGGCTGGTAAACGAAATCCTAGAAAACAATTCGCTAAGACACACACCACTTGTCGACCCAAATTGAATGGATACAGTTCTAGTAATAATCGATGATAATGATCCACGGTTTGAATATGGTCATTGAGTTCCTTCCACGGAATCTGTTCAATAACATGTGACATAATGAGTGGCATGGCATCCTGATTTTATAGTCTCTTTGTTTCGGAAGCAATAAAGGTAATTTCTAACTAGACATCTTCGTTCTCCAGTAGGGAATCTAAATCTTGCATACTGTAACCGAAACGTCAGAGTTTGTCTAGATGTTTCGTCTTCCGCTAAGCATATTCCACGTCAAATATGTCGGTAATCCTTTAACTGGTCTTCGTCGATACGTTGCAGTAGGTGAATCTCGAAGTCACCAAAATTACGAACGTTTAGTTCATTCACTAACTGAAAGTGTTCAACAAAGTCTGACCACTGAAACAATTTCTGACGAATCAGTCCTCTTATACCATTCAGGTACCGGTGGTTAAAGATCTGGTGACGTAACGGATGCAACTGTTCTTTACGTTTGACTTGTATTTTGACCAGCTCTCGGTAAATCCGTTCTCTCAACTCCACAGGCAAAGCACGAATGTTCTCTTGTAAAGTATCCATGAATAGGTCAGTCCGTACAATTCACAATCTTCTCCTAGAGCAAAAGTAATCCACATAGTGAGTAATTTCTGACCACTGCCATTCAGGGTAACGTCCAAGAATGTCACTGAACTCTTTTGATGTAAACGGTCTAAAGCGATATAATAGGACGAATGCACACTTAACCCAAAGAAATCTAACACACTGGTTGACTTTTTTCACTTTCCTCTTGTGAATTTCTCGGCACAAAAGTTCTACAGTGACCCATTGAGATTTCACTCTGGCAAGTCCCTGCCAAACTTCTTTGTAAATCTTCTCTTGCAGTTCTTTAGGTAATGATTCAATATCGTTTTTGAAATGAAGTTTAAATACTGGTCTCGTTGATGTCCAACATTTGACTCCTAGCCAAACTGGTTTCTTCTTCGTCAACGACATGGTAAGTTACTTTAATGTCTCGGTCCCACTAAGGGTAAGTAATGACAATTCGGTGACCATCGAGCATGTTCTACGTAGGCCGAATCTTGCGGTTCCCAGTAATGAAGTGACACACCGCAACTGAAGCACTTTACTTTATCCCCTTCGCCCAAGTAGAACAATCCGGCTCTGGCTAATTCTTCGGGGTCGGTCCTCCCAGATACTTAGGCCATTTTCCTTTGAACGATTGAAGACGATTTTCAAAATCGCAGTATTCCGACAAACGCACAGGGAACAAATATTCGTCTTTCACAGGTTCGTTTCGATGAGGGTTGAGTGACATGGGCAGGACTTTGCTCAGAGCTGGATGACATCCGTAGGGGGGTAGACGTGAAGGTGAACATTCCCCTTTAAAACGAAATCCAGTAAAGTGTCCAAGAGGACGAGCGGCATCGCTTTCGCATCCCTCAGGTTTGACACGCACAGCATCACTTTCCATGATAGGTGTAGTGAGAACAAAGTTCCCACGATGCTTTACGGCATCGCTAAGGTCACAGCGTACAGCATCGTTCCCATCGCAAGGCTCACAATCGCATTCCACTTCAGAAACCCCAAACTTGAATTGTGCCTTTCTAAACTTGTTTTGTGTTTCTCTGAAAGTATTCATCTTGTTCGCTCGATCTTGGTAGTCACAATGAACTATCGATCTTGCCTAGGGTTCCTTTTTATATACAGACCAATACCGACGTGTCCATACGGTAAGGTAAAATGATTGGGAAGTCGCACTCGCTTCTCGTACACGATTTGATAGACTTTTTCCAAGGGTCGACTGACGATGTGGTGAGTGGGTAAACGTACAATTTTGTTCGGTTGATAGGTGGTCACTTTAAAGTTTGCATCCTCTCCTGATTGCAAGGGTTCTTTCAGTACCCCAAAGTTGACCACTCGACTGGTACGATAATTCAGAGTCAATCCTTTCACTTTGCACTGCGTGTGCACTTCTCCTTGTTTGTCCCGGTATTCGTAATCGTAATTTTTAGGACGACCACTGGCGAAACTTAGAATCTTGTCGTCGGGATGCTCGTCTGTCCAGGCTCCTAAACGGTCTCCTTCGATGTCAGGGTGCTGTTGACTCGGGTGATGGATGTAAATGCAACTGTCCGTGTCAAAGTACAGGACGCGTTCCCCTAACAGTTCTAAAGCTTCGTACAATTTTAAGCGAGCATGAGCTGTCACGTGAGCCGCAATGATGACAGTTCCAAAAGGGTCGTCTTGTACAAAGTCCAGATCTTCTTCGTAATTGACCAAGATCAAATCCTCGCGAACGACGTCCACGTGTTTCATGTATTTGGTTTTGTCGTGAATCATCTGGAAGTAGCGGGAATGTTCTGTCAAATACTCCGTCTTGGGTAAACACGGTCGTTGTGCCCTTTTACCCCACAAGCAATTTAACATCACTTTGGCAAACGATCGCCTGCCTTCGTTTTTCTCGATGTGGTCTAAAGAGATGCCTTCTTGTTCATAGTATTTCTCTTTGAATTTTATTTGGTCTTCGGGAGTGTGACATCAGGAAGGATAGCCGCTGGCTTCTTGCTTCAGTTTCAAAAAGGCATCCACGTAGTCGGCGAAAATGCCATTCTGCGTGGGGTCAACCTTCTGGTATTGTTGTGTCCTGGGAAAGTGACAAATTTCGTAGACTTCTAACAGTTGGTATCCCATGTCCAGAGCTTTGAACAATTCTACGCTGACCCAGGTTCCCGTCAAGGCCCGTTCTTCCTGGGTGTGCTGACAAGGCTGATCTTGGTTGCACGTTTCGGCACAAGTACGACACAAAGGAAACATCAGTTTGCCTTGGCAATGGTGAGCTAACACAGGATGGTACAAGTCCGTTGGAGGCAAAACTTTACACTTGATCAGACCTTCGTATTGTCGAATGTTTTTCAGGTCGATGTGTTCCGTCAACAATTGTGGGTGCCCTACAGGAAAGCGACAATATTTGCACACGTAGGGATACAGCGAACACACGTCCAAGTATTTCATTTCTTCTCCTTTCTCTTCGTCGGCTTGGTACAGCAAACAGGTGGCATTGGTTCTTCCTCCGTACAAACTATCCCTCGGGTTCAGCGGGTCCATGAACTGGTAACTTTCCACGAGGCGTTTAAACTCGGGATCGGTTTTCAAACGGTGATCGTACTCGTGTTCCCACATTTCCACCACTTGGTATCCTTCCTGTTCTAACTTTAGGCGTCGCTGACAAGTGTCCTGGTACAAGTCTTCCATGGTTCGTTGTAAAAACTGATTTTTAGTGTCACGATCAGGGTAACAGACGGGACATCCGTGACATAAGCAACCATTAAACTCGTACACGATCTTGGGGTTTTCTAAGTCCCAGCCATCCATGGAACAATTTCTGATGGTCTTTTCACCCCCTCCGTTGCGGGCATGCTGAATCCATTTCTCTTCCTTGTCGCATAAGTAATGTAACCAGCGTAGGGCTTTGACCGAGTATTGACGTTTGACATAGTGGGTCGTTTGAGGACTGATGACAGCCACGGTGTTTTCAGGCATGAATCGTTGCCGGTACACTAAGGAACACGCTTTGGCAATGGTGCAAGCTTCTTTCAAAGGATCGACCCCTCCGTGTTCCACGAACAGTTCTCGAAATTTTCCACAGCAACGCCGTAAAATGTCCATGTCGGAACGACAATGCTTTAATATTTCGTCCTGAAAGTCGAAAGGGTCGGAGGCGTGAGCCTGGTACCAAGCGTAGAAAGCTTCTCGTTGTTCGGTACGCATGTTGTCGGGGTCGTAATAGTGAGCCTCAGGTAAATGGGGTAGAACGGTGTGTTGATTGGCTTCCGTATTGAAAAAGTCTGGAAAATACACTTTAGCCATTTCTGTCATTCCAAACGTTTTAGGCATTCGACTCAAAGTTATGCCCAAGTAACTCATCGAATCTTTAAACTGTACTTGTCCCACTTGCATGAAAATGATTTTGGCTCCGCTCAAAGTCACTTTAGGACGCTCGGTGCCTTGTTCCGTATAGTATCTCAAAAGAAACTGTCCATCGTATCCGGAGAAATTATGAGCCATCACCGTTGCATGACAATGACAATCTCCGTAACGTTCGATGTCCTCTTGGCTCCACGTCTTGTCGATGGGGTCTAAGACCCATCGGGCGAAATCGGCTAGCGTGTTCGGCCCTCGAAAGATTTTTTCACGTCCTCCAGGAATCTTGCTGCAGTGAGGGCAATGACTGAAGATAGGTTCCTGAATGCACTTCTCGCACGCTCGATGAGCCACGCAGAAATTAGGAATGTGAATGCCGGTCTCTTGCATGCATTCGAAATCAAAAAAGATGAAATTGCCTTTCTTCTTGTGACCGTCCTCTTTCTCTGGTGGGGGTTGGTATTTTTGCACGTAGCACTGGTGTTCCAAGTCCACGATGTGATGACAAATGTGACATTTTTTCTTTCCTTGACATACGTGTGCCTTGACATTATTGGCACGTAGGCCTTGTCCACAGGTAGGGCACAATCTCTGCAGTTGACAAGCACATTTCTGCTGTGAACCTTGCGTCTTCAGATGTTGTTGGTAACAGGCAAGGCTGACAAACGTGCGCAGACAAGCAGGACAATGTACTCTTTCTTGTCCTTCGCTCAGACAGTTGGAGAGGCCAAACATCCTGAGCATTTCAATCCACAATGTTTGTGTTGCTCTCGATTATTATAACCATGGTCACATTTCTCACAGTAATAACCGTATCCTAGGAATGCAGTGATACTGGTAATGGTATCGAAATGTTCATCGTGATGATAAAGGTGAATGTATTTTCCGTCCTTAAATTCTTGGCCTCGAAACAACAGAGGGCCACGCATTTCTTGAGGGTGCACTTTCAAGGTGTAGCGTGGAGCTAGGACATCTTGCAATTTTTGCATTTCAGGAATGCCGCAGGGTGTGTCTTTGGATAGGTCAGCTTGTTGCAACAGGAGTTCTGCTTCATTTCGTTGTTTGGCTCGGTCGGATCGTTGAATAGTTTTCCAGGTTCTTTTCCATTCTACCGTGTCGTTCTTGTTGGCATAGGTTCGTCCCACCACGATGGCTCGGGCTAAACACATCTGGTCTTGAGAATTTTGAATTTGGACGAGACTCTTTTTGGTGCTGCGAAGGTTGTTCACCAGTAACACCTTATTGCGTTGTCCGGTCCCTTGAGGAGGAGAGACGTGGGTCATGTCCAGTGTGGCTTTTCCATCGGTGATGTCAAACTGGTCATTAGATTGCTGCACGTGTTGAATCTTGTCCATGACTTTGGAAGCAGTCAATTCTGCGGGTCTGCTAAACTCGATCCAAACAGGGGATTTCAAACCGTCGTGTTGTATGGAAAGTCTCAAGCGATCGTCTTCTTTTTGTTGACATTGTCGCTTGAGTGCGGTGAGCAAAGAATCCCACACCCCAGTGATGAACCCTTCTGCTTTCTCTAACGGTACTTCGGACTTGAAATCTTTAAACTTCACCGAGTATTTGTAAGCCGTGGTTCTAAATTTTCTAGAGGAGCCCTTTTCGGTCTCTCGAATGGAATAGTACTTTTCAGGGTTGACTAAGGGTGGTGAACTTTGGTTAGAGGGTTCGGATTCTGGTTCACTCATGTCCTCTTCAAAATCACTGGCATGAATTTGTGCCAAGACTTCAGCCCTGGTACGAGGCGATAGATCACGTTTCTGCCTCTTACTTTCTTCTTCTTTCTTCTCGAATGAATAGGATCGTTTCATCTTGAGTGAAAAACGTCAAATGACTCAAGTTTAAACACCATGGACTAATTTATAGTCCTAGCAGACCAGCGTATATAAAAGGGTGTGTGTCTTGTCCTTTCACTATTCATTTCACTCTCTAACCGAGCACAACGATGGAAGAGACTACCCAGATGGAACGTTTCATCAGAGCGTTGCGAGGGGTCATTAGAAATTTTTTTTCAGACCAGCCGACGGACTACTCTCCTTCTTTTCGAGATAAGAGTGAAGATACTTGCTATATCCGTCAGAAGAAAGGGCATTGGTCTTCAGAGTGTCCAGACCGTCAAAAAAGAAAAGAAAAAAAACAGGGGTTAAAAGGGACAAAAGTCAAGATACCTGATATTATTGTCAAGAAAAAGGACATTGGTCTCCAGATTACCCAAAAAAGAAACAAGAGGAGTCAGAAGAAGAGAGGGATTCTTCTTCAGAAGAGAGGGATTCTTCTTCAGAGGAAGAAGAGGAGGAAGATAGCAGACAGGTGAAGAAAAAGAAACAGGAGAAGAAAAGAAGAAGGGAAGAAAGTGAGGAGGAAAAGACTGTGACGGTGAAGAAATTTAAAAAACAGAGAGACTAAACAGTGAGACAGAAGAAGTGAATGTACTTTTTCAAGTGCTCTGTTGTGAATTGTGAATTGGATTGTAACTATGGATAAAAGAATGAATTAGCTATAAAAAGGTAAGTGTCTTTGAGTTTTGATTTTAAATAAGAACGTACACTCACGCACTCATATACACGTACTATAGGGGTATAATGGTTTTTTTTTGTTGATTTTTGAGTTATTGGCAATTGAAAGTGTATCTCGTTTCGAGAGAAGTGGGTGGCCCTGAAAAGGGCCTTTTGTTTTTGGTGTAGGGGTGAGTTTAAGCAATCAACTTTAACTGCCTTAAGCCTTTGCCACGGCCGATGCCTACTTCTGATGATGATGATTTGGTTGAAATCACTAAGGGTGGTACGGTAGGCTTAGTCACAGGGTTGGCGTGTTTAGCTCGGGAAGGTCGTATTCTCTTCGGTCGTGATAAAGAAGTCTGATACATTTGTTTCAGACTTCTTAACTCCGCTAAAATGTCCAACAGTACCGTGACCGTTTGATTTTCACCCTCTTGTTTCTTTGCTGCTGATACTTCTTCTTCTTCTTGTTTTTTTCTTACCTCTTCTTCTTGCTGCTGTTGCTGTAGGAGAAAAGCTTGTTCCGCTTCCTTTTGTCGTTGTATAAATTTCTCCAATTCTTCTTTCTGTCTCTGTCTAAAATTCTCCAATCGCGGTAATGAAGGTGACGAAGGTTCCGGAACAAATTCTTGCGAGGTAAGAAAATCCACAAAATCCCAATTTACTTCTTCTGAAAGTAAGTCCGGGTTCCCTTGGGCGGTCTCCACTGCTGGTGCACCCCAATGGATCGTTTTCTGAGTTTCCGTCATGTTGAATCACTGTCGCATAGATTGACTACACACAGGCGCTAGCAAATCTATATAGACCACGTGACGTCCAAGACTGTTCTCTTCAGATTGGATGCGGACTGACTGAATTTTGTAACGCGTGTTTGGATTGGTCAATGAATTCAATCCATTTCAATCCTTCCTACCCCTATGAATAAGCGCAGTTCACTGCATTGATTCACCTGTTCTCGGCGCCACAAGATGTGGACCACAGTCGAATCATCCACCCTTGTTTCATCAATGATGTTTAGGACGGACATGCTAATGTATGTCCGATCCAAGTGGACAGTTGTCCACAAGTCAGACACCAGTCTGTGGATACAAAGAGTGTACGTGGAGAGACAAGGTTGCCTCAAGAGGACACTGATTTATGGCCCTCGAGTAAGACGCAGCTTGAGGACAAGAAGATGCCACAGATGCCCATTATGTTAAGGGCATATTAACATAAATCCAAAGGCCCTTTTCAGGGCCACTCATAGGTCTCGAAAAGAGACTGACTTTCAATTACCAACCCTCTTTTTTTATTTTATTTTTTTTTTTTAAATAAAATCCCATGTTAAATTTCCCTTGACGCTATATAGTCCCACCCTGTTTAAATTCCTTTGACGCTATACAGTCCCATATTCCCATGTTCAATTCCCCTTGTCGCTCAACAGTCCCAAAATCTATTTCCCATGTTAATTTCCCTTGTCGCTAAACAGTCCCACGATTTTTCGTCCATGTTAAATTTACATAGTCGCTAAACAGTCCCAGGGTGGTTAATGTTAAATTTACATAGTCGCTAAACAGTCCCAGGGGTGTTTTTAATGCTAATTCCCATTGTCGCTGAATCGTCCCCCTATACTACTATCCCTTAAAAAAAGTGTTTGTATGTATGTGTATGTGTATGTTTGTATGTGTTTGCGTGAATTAGCATACGTTTGTATGTATGTATTTGTGTTTATGTATTTGTGTTTTTTTCTTCCCTAAACGGAAATGTAATCCCTTAACAAAAATGTGTTTGTATGTGTGTGTGTGTTTGTAAGTGTTTGTGTGCATTAGCGTACGTTTGTGTGTTTGTGTATGTGTGCTTGTTGTCTTCCCTTAGCAAAAACCGTATCCCTTAACAAAAGTGTATATGTCTATGCGTTTGTATGAGTATTTGCGCATGAATGTATGTTTGTGTGTGTGTGTGTGTGTGTGTGTGTGTCTTTGGTTTCTTCCCTTAGCAAAATACTTATCCCTTAACAAAAATATGTTTGTATTTGTGTGTATTTGTATCTGTTTGAGTGCATTATCGTAAATTTGTATGTGTGTGTGTGTGTTTGTGTGTATGTATATGTGTTTGCTTTCTTCACTAAACAAAATGCTTATCCCTTAACAACAAAGTGTGCATGTGTTTTTTAATGCATGCGTTCGTTTGTATGTGTGTGAATTGTGTTTGTGTGTGGGTATTTTGTTTGTGCTCTCGTACGTTTGTATGTGTTTGTGTGTTTCGTTTTTTTCTTAACAAAACAACTCTTGTCCCTGCTCAATGTGTTTGTTTTGTGTCAATGTGGAGTGTGTGAATATAAATACTAATTCTTTTACTGAGGTGATTGCAGGTAATGGTGTGTTTTGTGGATGCCAAATTTCCTTCTCCACAATGTAATGATACTAAACAACGTGGATTGTGTTAGCATGAGTGTGTTGTTTGGTATAAAAAAATTATTTTTGATAAGCAATCTTGTAACTATGGATTGTTTAGAAGGTGAGTCTATGTCAATAAAGTTATATGTCGAGCCCTGTCAGGCGTTATAGATTTTTCTCCGTTGTCACTGTTTTGCCCAATTGAGGTCAGCCACTTGCATCATTGTTGCCAGTTTCCAGTACCGTGACGTCACCCCACCTATTCTGTTCCTATTATCCATGTAAAGACCCAATATTTTTCGTCACAATACAGGCCCAATATTCCTTAAAGTCCCATTGTCCCTAAAGTGCCGGACCTGTATTGCCCATGTTAAATTCCCACTGTCCCCTTAGTTGGCCACGACCTTTTTGAATGGGATTTCCATTGTCAGTGAATCCTCGTGTAAAGCTATAACGCCTGGCAGGGCGGGACATATACAGATGTTATATGAAATTAACAATAAATAATTAATATGTATTACAAGAAAATGTTTCATTTTTTCAGTTCTAATTTTGAAGAGTTATATTGTAAATAATGAAAAGATACTGTGTATACAACAACTCGATACGCTGATAAATGAGCCCTTCACTCGTGATGATTTTGATGTTGGGGTTAGGGCCTGATTTCCCCTTTTCATTAAAAGCTGCAATTATCGGCATACGCGTTTGCCTGCACAAATCGGTGTACATTTTAATCACTTAACCGATATTTGTTGCGGATGTTGAGCTCCCGTCGGCTCAAGGGTTCTTTTTGCGACATGCAGAGCATATTTCCGAATCAATTCCCACGTTTAACAGCTTGTAAATCCAAGTAGGATAACAAAACCATAACTAGCGTTAACATTTCTAAATTTCGTGGTCACCATACTGCACAGAGCAACCAATCCGATGCGACTTCAGCTCGTTCGCTCATTCAAAACTTTCGGTACACTTGGTCATGTGTCCTGGCTGTAGCTGCGTGAATGTGGCTATCAAGTGATACAAGCAGACTCGGAGCAAGACAAGTAAGAATACCCTCCGTAGTGTCATTCTCCTTTAGTTAAGTTAAAGCGTGATTAGAAGGAAAAAATGAAAGCAAAATATTAAATAATGACGGAAAATATGTGTTCGATTTGTGGTGTTCACCTGGGTGCAAATCGAGCCAACAAAGTTAATTTACGTGGAAAACTGAAGAGAGAGACAGAAACTGCTAAATATGTACTACATGATCATTTAGGGCTAACATGTGTCCCAGACATACGCTCATATATATGTTATGCTTGTTATATCGTGTTTAGCAAGGTGAAATGCCACACTTCCAAGTTATAAGGTTTCCAATAATTGTGCATACAAATCCAAGTTATAAGGTTTCCAATAATTGTGCATACAAATCCAAGTTATAAGGTTTCCAATAATTGTGCATACAAATCCAAATTATAAGGTCACCAATAAGTGTGCAGACAAATTCAAGTTCAGTGCTTCACAACAAGAATAAAATTGCATGCAAAAAGTGGTGACCCTTTTTCTTTATTTCTTCTGAAGTTATGGAATATTTAATTAAAACATTAATTAAATATTTACTCAATAATCATCATGACACTTCACCCAAGATTAGGAAAGTCTCATTAAACAACGTTGACCCTAAATCATAATGCCTATACAGATTCCATATAATAAACAGCTCTCTCTATCTTTCCCTCCCTCCCTACATCTCTCTCTCTCTCTCTCTCTCTCTGTTATTTGTAACCTTTGACGGTAAATTTCAGATACATATATTAAGAAATAATAGTGAAAGGAAACAATTGATGCTTGTAAAGAAAGAAAGATACAATGTTCATTACAGTTTCGTATGGTTTTAAGGACTGCCCATTGCCTGTGAAAGCTATCAATACATTTGTGACATTTTAATAATCATCATGTATTTCAATAAATAAAAATAACAGCCTTGAACTATAATATTTTCAAGGACAGATTTGTAAATAATAAACACATATGTTATACCTTATTTGTAATTAATACTATAATTGAATTAGATATTTTCATTTAGCACAAGCACATTTTTTTAACAGATAATTGTTGTTTGTGATGGATACAGCAGAGACTGTAAATACGTTATGATGTTTATGGACATTTAGTTGTTGTTGTTGTTGTTCTAGGGTTTAACGCCATTTTTCAGCACAAGATAGGCTATACATGGCGGCCAGTATAACTGGTGGAGGAAGAACCCTGGAAAACCCAGGGAAGAACCACCGACCCACGAGAAGCTACTGGCAGGCTTTCTCACGTACCCACGCTAGCCGAGCCTTGGACTCGAACACACGCAGACAGAGGTGAAATAGCAGTGATCCAGAACGGTGAGCGCTTTAGACCACTTGGCCACTCGGGGCCCCGGACATTTAGTCTCTCATTACATAAATAACAATATGCAATATATTGCTAACAACATTTTATGCTTATTCATGGCAACATGTACTGAATGCATTATCACAAGTGATAATAACATTAATGCAGTTCAACCTCCGAGATTAATGTAAGCATTGTCTAATATACAAACAGTTACATTAGACTTCTGTAATTACTGAAACCTTTACAATACACATATCGTTTAATGTGTTTTGTGTTCAAACTAAACAGCTTTCTGCTGGCAAGAGAATATGGAATGAGACTATCCAGGACCTGAAGGTATCATCTAAGAGGCACATATATGTTGGACAGAAGATACTAGCTACAGCCCCTTCCACCCCCCCTCATCACCCCCCAGCAGAGATAACAATATTTTTTTCTTACCAGCACCCCAATCAAAGTAACCAAAATAATTGTAAGCGTTAAAGAGTTCTTGCAACAGAGTTATATTGAAAAGAGAATTATGAGATATTGAAATGAAAGAGATAAGAATAGACTGATATTTCTGATAATGAGGACATTCAAAAAAATCTCTTGATTTTACTACATTTTACATTTGGGAATTATCTTTTGTTTAATACATGAAGATAAGGTTGGATTACAACTGGCATTACATTTTCTTCCGAATGGCTATAAAAATTTTTTAATTTATTATCACATTAAACCTGTTCTTTCTATTGTATACCTTTCACCCCAGGATCTGATGTTGATAATATATGCACCTAAGAGATCAGTGAAAATTTATATTAAAGACATTTGTTCAGAATATATTAAAACATAACCTTCTGGTTTAGGTTTATCAAGCTTGAATCACATTTTCAGACATGCTATTGCTTAGGTTAATCAAGCTTGAATCACATTTTCAGACATACTATTCCTTAAGTTAATCAAGCTTGAATCACATTTTCAGACATACTATTGCTTAGGCTAATCGAGCTTGAATTACATTTCAAGACATACTATTGCTTAGGTTAATCAAGCTTGAATCACATTTCAAGACATACTATCGCTTAGGTTAACCAAGCTTGAATCACATTTCAAGACATACTATTGCTTAGGTTAATCAAGCTTGAATCACAGTTCAAGACACACTATTGCTTAGGTTAATCAAGCTTGAATCACAGTTCAATACATACTATTGCTTAGATTAACCAATCTTGAATCACAGTTCAAGAAATACTGTTGCTTAGGTTAATCAAGCTTGAATCACAGTTCAAGACATACTATTGCTTAGGTTCATCAAGCTTGAGTCACATTTTCAGACATACTATTGCTTAGGTTAATCAAGCCTGAATCACATTTTCATACATACTATTGCTTAGGTTAATCAAGCTTGAATCACATTTTCATACATACTGTTGCTTAGGTTGATTAAGCCTGAATCACATTTTCTGACATACCATTGCTTAGGTTAATCAAGCTTGAATAACATTTTCAGACATGCTATTTTTTAGGTTAATCATGCTTGAATCACATTTTCAGACATACTATGGCTTAGGTTAATCAAGCTTGAATCACATTTTTTGAGACATACCATTGCTTAGGTTAATCAAGCCTAATCAAGCCTTAATCACATTTTCAGACGTACTTTTGCTTATGTTAATCAAGCCTGAATCACATTTTCATACATACTATTGCTTAGGTTAATCAAGCCTGAATCACATTTTCTGACATACCACTGCTTAGCTTAATCAGGCTTGAATCACATTTTCAGACATACTATTGCTTAGGTTAATCAAGCCTAATCAAGCCTCAATCACATTTTCAGACATACTATTGCTTATGTTAATCAAGCCTCAATCACATTTTCAGACATACTATTGCTTAGGTTAATCAAGCTTGAATCACATTTTCAGACATACTATTGCTTAGGTTAATCAAGCTTGAATCACATTTTCAGATCTACTATTGCTCAGGTGAATCAAGCTTGAATCACATTTTCAGACATACTATTGCTTAGTTTAATCATGCTTGAATCACATTTTCAGACATTCTATTGCTTAAGTTAGTCAAGCTTGGATCACATTTTCCGACATACTATTGCTTAGGTTCATCAAGCTTGAATCACATTTTCAGACATACTATTGCTTAGCTTAATCAAGCTTGAATCACATTTTCAGACATACCATTGCTTGCTATCCAAAACTGCTGATGCACTGTTATCAGTGATATGCCATACTCGGATTAACCTTGACCCTAACTCAGATCATTAATACCTTAAGATTTCAAACCTTTCAGCAATATTTCACTGCCTTCATTAGTGACTAATGTTGTTCACTTCACTTATAATGGTCACATAACACGACAATACTGGTGCTGATGGATAGTAATTCAATCCCCTCGTCCATGTTTAGGTCATGTGATCAACATTATTTACTAATAATCATGAATTATCCAGAGCAAGGAAGGTCAAGATTATGTTGTTGTGCTATAAGTCTAGTCGCAGTCTGTAAATGACATTTAAGTAGAGAAAAATTATTTCATTTCTGTTTTAAGTTCAGCTTTAAAATCATTGTTTACTATGTATAATTTTAGTGGAATCATTTATGTAAAAACAATTAATTGGAATTACAAAGTACTAACTGACATGTTCGAGTAAATCACTATTTTGGCATTATTGGTGAATTCATTGAAGAACATTCTCTATCATATTATTGTGACACATACAGATTGTTAGCAAAATAAGTTCACTCAAAGTTACAGGCACATCAGCACATCCAATACTCAAATTCATTCAGAACTCTCTATACTTTTGGATTTGTGATAGAACTTGGGATTTAAATCGTAGTACTGCAAGTTCCAATTTAATTGTCACTTTATATTCCACGTAATTAAGTATTAATTGAATTTTGCTAAAAATGTTTGATTACCTCTTCTCTCTTACTTCGCTTTAGACCATAAAGTCATAACATGTTCATTAGCTGATTAAATATAGAGATAATTACAAATGTATTCCTACGTACATAGAATGGGGTTAAAAATAAGTAAAATGCCCACAGCCAGGAGGTCAATTATTAAAAATATTTTCTGCCTAAAATAACTATTTATCAAGCACTTATAAATATAATAATTGGCGATGACTTTAATCCATTGAAAGTTTTGTTTTCATATTTTATTGTTCAACCCCTTTAACACCAGTTGAATACAATTTAATAAGTGTCAAACGTAAGTACCTGTAGATCGAGACCAGTTTAGTGTTCATCATTTTTAAGAGAAGGATGCTTGAAAGAAGCAAAAGGATAACAAACCTCTGTAGAAAATATGGACTTTGAATGAACAAAACGGGTCACAGTCTTCACTGAACAAACCTTTTGATTAGAAAGAAACATTAGTATTCCCTCAATGAGCATTTGCCCTATACAGCGAATATTTGAAGATTTACTCAAACATTGAACATGTACATTTGCTATAACAGGTTAGGCAACTTAATTTCAAGCTATATATATATATATATATATATATATATATATATATATATATATATATATATATATATATATATATATATATACTTTTATGTGGGAGTAAAGTGCATGCACGCTTACCCCATAACACCCAACGAATTGCAAATAAACCTGTCAAGATTGGTATTTCGTTCACTTCTAATATAAATTATGCACAATAATATCTGCAAAATACTTTACAATCTTAATAGCTTTAGTTTCTTGTAATTAGAAAATATTCCTGGAATGTGGACATGAAAATTGACCCGAAAAGACAAAAACTTTTATCTATCTTGAATTTAATATGTTATGTTAATTATTACTGAAGAGGTTATAATTACTGCAACATTTGAACTTCTATATTGCACTTAATTTTCAAAAAGAAACAATTAATTTTTACAGATATGAATTAAATATATTAGTGTAAAGAATAATGGTGAAGGAAGAACCAATCAAATGCCTCCTGGATAGAGTACAGGCCAACATTACCCATAAATATTCAGAAGAAGTTGGATAGAAGAGCACAGTTATAAGTAAATATATTCATGTACTGACTTTTAATATTTTGTTGCAAAAGAAAAATGTATATTATTTACATTAGAGCCAATCAAAGTGTTGGCATTGCTTTTTAGTAAGTAATAAAATATCGTTAGTACCTCTGATTGGTTAGGCTTGAGACCTATAGTGGCAAAACAGCAAAGAACATTATGCACTTAGTTACGCAATTCCCAAAATGATTACTTTTCATCTTTTACATGCAGTGGGTTTCCTTTGCTACTGAGGAAGAGAAGAAATCATGTTTCAGTTATGTGATTGCCTTGATGTCTTAGAAGATTTTAGTTTTAGTTTTATTTAAGGATATTAATTTCTTTGCCACTTACTGTTTGTAATTGATTGTATAATTTCTAGATACCTACCAGTCTGAATTATTATTTGTACTTGATTGTTCTTAATTAAATACAAACTAGTCTGAAGCAACCGTTTTTGGCACAGAGAACTATTTTGTTTGAACCTATAAGAATGTTTATTAATACTATAATACAATTCACCATTTTTTTGCAGATTCCACAAGAAGTTTTGGCAAAATATGAGACCAAAAATTACAGACATGGATGATATCATGGTATAATGTCCCATAAAGTTTGAACTCTGACCCCATATCGTGTATTCTTTGTGGTGAAAGGGCAAATGATACCCAAATTGCGAGAAACAATTTGGGGATTTAAGGGGGACCGATTACAAGGACTTGTTACAGCAATACAGGAGTGGCACAAGTGTGGCATAATATTATAGGTAGGATTAGGAAGCAACAAATATGTAATTGCTTGTTTCCAAATTGTTTAATTATTATCATGCTTCATCTAGCCTTTGAATATCATTTGTTGTAAAATGCAAAGGAGAATAAGTAAAATATTCCTTGTTATAATCAATGCTTAATTGAGATGAAATAAATTATAGATCTAAACTCCCATGCAAAATTATATAATATGCCCATGGATTCATGTGACCTCCGATAACCTTACATAGGTCTAAGGATGTTGAAGACTGTTCATATATATAATTATCTACTGAAAGACAAAAGGAACTTTATTCATTCTTGAGGTGTGTAAAATAAAATGCCCTAATTTCCCTGTTATAATATATTTATTATTGTAAGAAAAATTTGAAATCTCATCCGCATTCACACATTTTAATTAAAACTAAAGTATAAAATGAAACTTTGTTATTTGGATGTTGCTTTGTAAAAAATTAAGCAATATTAGCAGAGGGGCATGCTGATTTTATTTGTCAATTCATCTAGCAATACTCACTGCCAGGACCTCACAAAACATACCCAAAATAGCATTTGTTCATTTGCATATGGATATATCTGATCCTATTTCCAAGTTATTATAAACAAAATCTTCAGACGTTTAAACTCTTTTTACTGAATTCAATGTACCAATCTTACTTTTGAAAACAAACTGACTTGCACACACCATACTATAATACCCAACAATTATTTGCAACATGTAAGTAGTACAGACCCTAAACCTTTCTTTTGCAGGATACATTCAAGCTGTTGTATAAACCCCAGAGTGCACGTGGTGTGGGCACGTTTTATTTTATTGGAAAAAGATACCGGCTCCACAATGTCACCAGAAAAGCGAGCGCCTGCTTCAATGATGCCACCGATTTACTATGATTTGCTACATAGGCCTATGGCACAGCCACTTCAAGGTCAATGATAGACAAAGACAAAATAGCTAAAGTCATTGAAAAGTTCTGGTGATAATTTGAGCATATTGCAAAGAGTGTAACAACCTTAGGATTCCATCCTTCAGAGCTACAATAATGTAATGCCGATTCCAGCTATTGTGGCCTGTGCCAGTTAGAAAGTGATAGTGAAGACCTTGTATGTTGTGACAATTACAGATTGTTTCATCTTACATGTTTGGGTTAAATGACAATGATGTTCAAGTTATTGAGCGGTTTTGCTCTGGGCATTGTGAGGTAATGTCAACAAAGAATACCAAAGACTACGAGTCAAAGCTTGATCACTTATTTGAGTAATCCAAGGCTCTTTTACGGAGAGGTCTAGAAGAAATGTCCCATTATGATGATATCAGGGAAAGACCTAAATACAAGTCAGGAAATTGTGTTTCACCTTACATTTATTTTATTCAATAATTTTTTTTGGTCTGTTTAAATGCAACATAATTATCCGACAAAAAGCCAATGATCACTGTCTCTAATTTGATGTAATTCATCATATGAAAACTGAACACTGCAGTGCAAACAGTGCAGTCACTTTAAGCAGACAGCAAAAGGATGGCTGGATAAAAGAGATGGCACGTTTATAGAGGTACAATAAGAATAGAGAATGAAGAGAGTGAAATTTCTACCTTGCTTGAATATAAGAGGTTTTCGTCAGTGGGGAAGGGTGTGTGTATAAGCATTATGGGAGTATGTGTTGAATGTTATAGAAGTTGTGCTACAACAACGTACGTTTTCCCTATTTGTTTCAAGCAAAATAAAATTTTATCTAAATAATGTGTTACCCCTATTTGTACATCTAACCAAGTATCCATTGATTCTTACATCTTACCGCTGCTAGTTGTTGTTGTTTGTATTTGTATGTTCTTTATCAGTAACATTTTAATAGTATGTAAATAGGTCAGTAATATGAGTGTACTGTAAAGAATATGCACAACCACTGTATATTTTGTATTGTGGTGTTGGGGGTTATTTCAGGTAAATACAGCTAGGGACAGGCTTGTACAATAGTTTATACATTTCTTGAAATAGTAATGAATAGACAAATATACTTAAAATATAAGTGAAAGTGAATGGTCGTAAAAATCAATGCCATCAGGTGCAAGATAAACATGAAACAGATATTAAATAAAAGAATGTGGTACCGGTCTGGAAGTCTGGCAATGGTATGGTTGTCCCCAGTAGGACGTGCATGCAAATTCCTCAAATCCTTTTCTACTTTTGCTGTTGCTGTATCAGTAAGGAGAAGAGATGGAATATACTAGAAATGAGTCACCAGCTCAGCCACGTTTCTATACTCAGGTCTAAAGTCAAGTTCCTTGTTAAGGAATAATTAAATTTGCTATAAGAGTGATTGTACTTAACATGCAATAAATGACCCAAGGCATTATGTTCTACATGAGTACATGCAATGCTTGTATGATCCATAGTTAGTTTTCGTTTCCAGCATTTTTATTTTTGTAAATGTCTCATTTAAAGTGAGAGATACATTATCTAATTTTAAATACGAAACTCATAGTTTTTAAACAACACAATTTTATTGCATGGAAACACGGATAATACTGTATTTAATTCCTTTAAATTAAAGACAGTCTCTGTACCAGGTATTACACAGTATTCTAGTATGCTTGTACAATGAACTTTAGTATGAAGAAAATAATAATCATCATTGCGAATTGCAGTGAGCCTCATCAAAATCAAAATAACTTAAGATTTCTTGTATAAAGATAGACTATCATTAGCGTATGATCACAATATCCCCTACTAAATACAACAGTTGATTTATTTCTTTTAAGAATTTTGTTATACCTTGTCAAGGACAAGAACAGAAATCAACATCACCACCCTACTAGATTAGATGTGAAGTTATTCATTGGAATGTATACATTTTTGTCGTACATTTGTATGAACCAATTTCTTTTTCACGTAGTGTATTATACATGCATAACTGTCAATAGAAAATTACCATGAATGGATTCCTTTAGCGTGTCTTTAATATGGCATTGGGCTTTGATGATATGTTTCTTCATTATGGCCTGCTGGTCTAACATCAAGGCCCGTAGAACAGAAGAGGAAGAAAAAAACTGTATTATTTCATACCTTTTGCAAAAATATATTTTCTGAATTGCACTTTATACTGTTTTTGTACAATATCACATTTAATATTTTTGGGTTCCATGCACCAATAATAGCCTTGTCACAATGTTAATATACAGAAACTGTTATGTGATCATCTTTATATTTTATCAATGTATTCTTACTGAATGCAAGTACTATTATTTAAGTTTTCTATGCAAAAGCTCATGATTAAATAATTTAGCATATTCTGATATGTCTAGCATTAAAAATAATAAACTAAAGAAGACTTGATTTACCCTTACTATGAAGACTGAAAACAATTTTGCATGAATTGTGTGGTAATTTTGTTTTATAAACGTATACAGGCATTCATAATTTATATGAATCAATTCATCCCATATTAGGTCTCCATCAGAAGTGGCATACTGTCTGTTAGATTTCTTCGTACATGCCATAAATCAGCGTATCCATCCAACACTTTCCAATGAACATTTGCAAGATTTAAATATAAAAACCGTGAAAAGGACAAAAGAAATTGTTATAATTTCATATCAGTCCTAATAATCCAAAACGATAATAATACTATCATACTGTCAATAATAATAATAATAATAATAATAATAATGATAATAAAGTTTCATTAACAATAATGTTTCATTAATAATAATAATAATAATAATAATAATAATGAGTATGATGGTAATGTCTCAATAATAATAATAATAATAATAATGATAATAAAGTTTCATTAACAATAATGTTTCATTAATAATAATAATAATAGTAATAATAATAATAATGAGTATGATGGTAATGTCTCAATAATAATAATAATAATAATAATAATAATAATATCATTATTATCATTATTATTGTCATTATTATCAACGACTCCTGCTACATAAGACTTTATATCAATATCACAAATCTTGTTCAAATCAAGTGTTATGGTTACCCTTAAATCCTCTTGTTTTGAATACTATACAGTATATAATGCTATCTCACTTTTATCCGTAAAAAGCAATAATTATTACTTTCATGTATATTACTTCTTATACATGTAAATACGATGTTCTTTTGTTACGGACTATATAATATCTACCGTAGTTATACTTAGTACAAGTATAACGAATGGTGCATTAGATTATTCATGAGTAATTAGATATCTGTGTCACTAATGTACACAACTCTTTTTCTTTGGAGGAGGTGAAACTGTTTGGGACATACATGTGTTGCAATTAATATTGATTGTAAAATCACCCCCGTGTATGAAAGACCCTCCAAATACTGACCCTAGTGGACAACCATGTGTTGAACTCTCACGGAATCTTTGAAAATTTATTTTTCTGTCTTGTATATATGGCAAGTGCTACAGTGAAATTCGCGTATGGATAAATTATTCCTTCTGTCTGGTAAGTGCATTATTTGTCATTCAAGATTATACATATTTTTGGATTCAGCTGGGGCACCATGGAGATTTTTAACAAAGTTAGAAGAAAACATGTTTGACATAACACATTTATGGCTGTTACTAGGTTTTATGTAGTTGTTGAGAGAGTTGGGATTTTTTAGGCCGGTAATGTGTATAGCCTGAACGTTCCTTGACTAATAGAATATTTGTTGGGATTTAGGACCAAGACAAGGACGATACAGCCAAGGGGTTATTGTTGTTGTTGTGGGGTTTAATGCCATTTTTCAGCACGCGATAGGCTATGTATGGCGGCCAGTATTAATGGTGGAGGAAGAACCCGGGAAAACCCCGGGAAGAAGCACCGACCCACGAGAAGCTACTGGCAAGCTTTCTCACATACCTACATTGGCCGAATCCTAGACTCGAACCCACGCAGACAGAGGTGAGATGGCAGTGATCCGTAACGGAGAGCGCTTTAGACCACTCGGCCACTTTGTCTTTCAACGAGGCTATGAAGTGTATATGCCTAGTCTATGTGCATGGATCGGTGTTTTCTGTCATAGTTCATTCTACACAGCATTGCGACGTTTATACTATCTGTAGCACAGTCAGTTTTCATGTCAGCTTCATTAAATGTAGCTAACAGTATATAATTTGTTTCACACGAAGTTTTAAAACTAGGTAGGGAGCTTCAGATACATTTAATGACGCTAATCTGAAAATGTACTGAGTTACACCTGCACATAGGTTAAAATTGACCATGCTGTGTAAAACTAACTAACAAAATACCAAATAGCTCGACATCGTGTGCGTGGGTGTGTGTGTCTCTCGAGAACTCATTTTATTATGTGTTCTCAAAATGGATTGACCTTAAGTTACTATGTTTTTGTTATATGTTTGTTTGTTGTCATTGTTGTTTGTTTTTAAAACAACTACGTCAGGCCACAGGAGTCTGACATTTTTAAATTAAAACAAAATCTCTGACAACATGGAATCAAATAGTATCGATAAGGTGATTTCATGTTGTCAGAGATTCTGTCGTACTTTATTGACAAAACTTCAGACTCCTGTGGCCAGGCACAGCAGAAGACAACAAGGTTTTCTTTTTCGTTAAAAGTAGTTCTTAGCGCGTCGACACCTTGATTGAGATGACTGATCTGAGATGACTAAACTCAGATAAGAAAAGTAAGGTTAGCAAAACAGCTAGATTTCTCTGTTTCTCTGTTGCATGGTTGAGAAATAACTTTATATAATGTTTGATGTGGCACGACATGTAACTGTAGATAACGCTTGGCGGGGCGGGACATTTAACTTTATATAACGTCTGGCGGAGCGGGACATATAACTTTATGTAACTCCTGGCGACCATTGTTGCAAATGTCCATCATTCCTAATGTCCCTATGCAAACCCAGCCTATGTTAAATTCCCATTGTCCATCGAGAGGATATAAAATTCCCCATTTTACATTCACATTGTCCTCAGAGTGGATATAAAATTCGCCATATTAAATTCCCCTTGAGGCTAGAGTGGATTTGCCCCTTTTTAACATTAAGGTCCCATTGAGGCTAGGGTGTCCCAATCCCTTGTCGCTATGTTCAATTCCCCATTCACTCTATGTTAAATTTTCCATGTTAAATTTCCATTGTCGTCTAAGTGGATATAAAATTCCCATGTTAATTTCCCATTGTCACCAAAGTGGATATACCCTTGTTTAACAATAAGGTCCCCTTCAGGCTAGGGTTTCCCATTCCCTTGTCGCTTTGTTCCATTCCCCTTGTCGCTATACAGTCCCAATCCCTTGTCGCTATGCTCCATTTCCCCTTGTTATACAGTCCCAATCCCTTGACGCTTAACAGGCCCACCCATGTTAAATTTCTCATGTTAATTTCCCTTGTCGCTATAATAGATATACCCATTTTTAACATTAATATCCATTGAGGCTAAATCGCTTATATTGATCATAGACAGTCACAATCCCTTGGCGCTAGACAGTCCCGATCCCTTCACGCTAGACAAACCTAATCCCCTGAGCAGCTATAATCCCACCCATGTTAAATTTCCCTATGTTAAATTCCCCATTGTCGCCAGTGTTGTCCACGACCTTTTCGACTGGGATTTCAATTAAGGCTAGACAGTTCCACCATGTTCCATGTCCCCTTGAGGTCAGGCAATCCCAAATGCCCATGTTCAATTTCCGTTTGAGGCTAGATAGTTTCACCATGGTAAATTCTAGTTTGAGGTTATATCGTTCCACGACATTTCTGACTGGGATTTTCATTGAGGCTAAATCGTCCCAATATTCCCCATGCAATATTCTCTTGTCGCTAACCAGCCCCATCAACATTTACATGTCACATTCACCTTGTCGCTAAACAGCCCCAGCAATATTTCCCATGTTAATTTCCCATTGTCGACAAACATCCCCAGAACCTTTATGACTCGGATTTCCATTGTCGCTATAGTGGCATGGTATACTACTAAGGACAGTTTATCCTGCAGCGTAATTGCTCACGATTTGACCCTGGGGTCAATTTCACAAAGTTCACGTAAATTCTTTCAGGGCTGACTCGAAATGCATGTCCTTAAATTTTTCTTGTAACCAGATTGTCCTTCCTGCATAGTAGTGGCGAGAAATGATTCACACATTTTCCGTTGGAGATAGGTCAACATAGTATAGCAATCTGCATGACCAGCACTGTATCTTTATTAGGTTTACATAAATAATGTTTGTATTTGTGTTTTAGTGTATTGTACATGGCGTATTGACACTAAAAGTTAGAAAAAAGAACCCGAGTTTTAGGTGAACATAGTTCAACCGGTTCCCCATCATGCCAAACGCAAAATTGAAACAATTGGACCTGCACAACAATTTCAGGACCCGTTCAGGATATTTAAGTTCTCATTGTTTCTATATTGAGTCTGAACATATGTCAAATGCTTTAGAACATATGTCAAATGCTTTAGAACATATGTCAAATGCTTTAGAACATATGTCAAATGCTTTAGAACATATGGAAATAGCTACTCTTTTACTCATGTTTATCAATGTCAACACAGAAGAAAATTGCCCTTTAAGGTTCAAAGGATTTATTTATTTAAATTATTGCTTGGATTTATAAGTGCTCATTAATTTATTCTGACTAAATCACTATTTTAGTATTATGTGGTGTTTGAGCATATTAAGAATCAATTAAAATTAAATTATGAAATTAGTATCTTTAGTCAGTACGTGACACAGAATCATGGAATGATTTAAATATATACAGCTGTTACCAAATTTTGTATATGCTTAATTGATCTTTAAAATTACATCGCATATAGGGCATTAACACCTTAGCATATTATTACCTATCACGAGGGCTAGGAAGGTTTATATTAAGCTAGTGCTATATTATATTGTTAATTAGATTATTGCTGTTTTATAGTATTGTTATATTATATTGCTGTTATATTTTATTATTGTTATATTATATTACTGTTATATTTTATTATTGTTATATTATATTACTGTTATATTTTATTATTCTTATATTATATTACTGTTATATTTTATTATTGTTATATTATATTATTTTAATCACGTATATATTTGACTTACCTTGCATATTATCAAATCGTTACCAACACAATTGATACAAACAGTTATGTTCCTTAATTATAGAAATGACTAAAATGAAAGAGTTTAGATAATTTCTATTATGTTTCATAATTATGACAGTTCGTTTATTTCCATCCATGTGACAATGTCCACATCTCGAATAGGGAAAATGCCATTTCATTTCAGGCATTTTCTATATCCATGTGACAATGTCCACATCTCGAATAGGGAAAATGGCATTTCATTTCAGGCATTTTCTATATCCATGTGACAATGTCCACATCTCGAATAGGGAAAATGCCATTTCATTTCAGGCATTTTCTATATCCATGTGACAATGTCCACATCTCGAATAGGGAAAATGCCATTTCATTTCAGGCATTTTCTATATCCATGTGACACTGCCTTAAAAATTGGAATAATAGTTCCATCGGTTGAATTATATTAACTTTAATTTTAATAAGTGTCAGAAATATCAGAATATTTTCTTCCGATAATATTTGTTACATGCAACTTGCTCATAAATTATAAATATCGCAGCAAGCGTAAAACAGTAATTACAATAATGACATTGTTCAATGCAAACAGATATATAATAATGTGATGACCATTGAAAATAGAATTGTGTGAAAACAATCTTGTCAATAAAAATAGTGAAGACCAAATTAAATATCCGCAAACAATGTATTATTTAATATATAATAATGTGGCGACAGTTTTATATTGAATTGCGTGAAAACGGTCATGTCAATAAAATATTGAAGACGAAATTAAATATTTGTAAATAATTTGTTACATAATATATATATATATATATATATATATATATATATATATATATATATATATATATATATATATATATATATATATATATATATATATATATTGTCACGGAATGGTGTAAATGTTGTTAATTAAATACATGTACTCGGGTTTCGTTTCTTTTCGCTGTACAACGATACCCGAGGGTGATTATATTACGGTCTATTGTATTTTGAAATCGTGAGTACGATTCGTCCTATGCCACACGTGCAAGGTGCCTTCGATAAGGAATAACGAAATATCTAAAGGTATAAATACGTTACTACATGTAAAGGACCTTTACAATACTAATGGTTTTGTCAGCAAGCGGCCTGCTAAAAGGACTCGCACAACTCCAGCTGTAGTGGTAGGTAATTTTTGGGTTTTAAGTGATAACTAGTGTATTACCATATTTACCTTTGCATGTTTGTTATATAGTTTTCTTTATATAGCATAATGCGTGCATTTTTTATTCTTGTTGCGACGTAGTACAGGATTTATATTGGTAATGTAAAGCTACATTTTTTTTAAAAAAGAATTCTTTACTATTGTCTTATCGAGCAGGGTTAGGTTTACTATTGAACCTCTGTATTGTAATTGCCATAATAATATAATCTTTATAACTTACCATGTATAACGTCCTTACGTTATGTCTGTATCAAGTGTAGTACACTGTATCGGGTATATTTTCAGCTGTTTTTGATGGTAGGAATATCCGGGGTGTCCGGTGTTGTCTGAGGGTAGGAATATCCGGGGTGTCCGGTGTTGTCAGTGTAGAAACGTCCGTGTGTCCAGAGCGTTTAAGGTGCCGGAGCGTCTAATGTCTAGCGTCCGGAGTGTCCAGAGTGACTAAGGTGACCCAACTGTAGAGCCGTCAAAGGACCAGGGAGTCCGGAGGGTCTAATATTTCAAGTGTTCGGAGGGTCTAATGTTCAAGTGATCATAGTATTCCGAGGGTCCGGAGTCTATATCAGTTGTGAAATTGGTTCGGAGGAGCTGTGGAGCGGATATGGTGCACGGGTGACGGAGCGCAGCTCCACATTTGTATTTTATTAGCTGTATGCTAATTTTGGGTTAGTAAGACCCAGTGTATTATTCAGGACTGGAAGGATCGATTGTATATCCGTCCTCGTGTTTAGTGACATAATTTCGCTACCTGAGCGAATACTTTTTTTACTATGTGTAAAGACTTACATCGTTTACTATATTCATCTTTCCATTATTGAATCATTTGTGAAATCATTTATCCTTTGTTTTAGGGTTACTGAACTAATTTATATGTATATTTTTTCCATCTTTGAAACTGTGCGTTTTTATGTTAAATAGATCCAATATTTGGATTATAAATACGCACACCTTCATAATCAACTACTCGTATAAATCGCCACATTAAGCCATATATATGTGTCGTCAAAACGTGTTCTGTTGTTAATCCGAAATATCCCACCCGGTTATCTTGTTACATATATATATATATATATATAAACAATATCAATAATTATAATGGTTATTTTCATGTGTCTCACAAAGTATAGTAGATACTATCATTGCTTTTTTACAGAACCTTTTTTAAACCTCGTTATATAGCCAAATACATTATTCCATAAAAAGAATAAAAAATATTATATTGTAGCAAATCTAGGAATGTGTTTTTGTTTT
Source organism: Sinohyriopsis cumingii (assembly GCA_028554795.2). Taxonomy (NCBI): domain Eukaryota; kingdom Metazoa; phylum Mollusca; class Bivalvia; order Unionida; family Unionidae; genus Sinohyriopsis; species Sinohyriopsis cumingii. The sequence continues at coordinate 146,298,403 of CM068828.1, forward strand.
CGTCTAGGTTTATAGCTTTGCTAACTTTAAGTGATTTTTTTTGTTAAAACACCTAGAATACATCATCGTTAGTCAATGTTCCGTTATGTAAACCTTATCTAAATCTTGGTTCACCGAATATATATTTCAATGCTTCGGTTAATTTCCTTGGATGCGGCAGGTAGCCACCGCATCGAATCAAAAGCAAGTTTGAAAATTGAACACGGTTCCAACCTGATCAAGATTATGGGAGCAGATAACTGGAATGGACTCATAAAACACATTTTACCATTGCCGGTCCGTGCTTGTACCAGTACGTATTTTTCCTCAGATGCACCTGTCGAAGATTCTCCCTGGTATTTAGTCATACTTTCGATGTTAAGCTTAAAAAGTATCCTTTTGAAGTTAATTGGATCTACTATTTAAGATCAACGTTGACTACACAGCTCTTTCACTCTTAGTTATTTGGCTTATATACGAAGGGAGATAACTCATGAAATCCAATAGATAACGATAGGGCAAAGTACAGGAATATCAGGTTGATCCACCATGGTGAAGATAGGGTTAAGACATCGAAAAAGCGGCTTGTGAAGATCCCAGGAGCAAGGCTCTACCACCATTCAACACCTTGACAAAGTATGAAGACTAAAGCTCATACATCATTGAAATCCGTGATATCCCTGCGCTTGCAGTGATTTTCTTAGGGTGAAACAGCCGATTTTTAAAGAATGCTTTCGCCAGTGTGTAAAGAGGGACGTCTTTTCTTTTTTTTAAATACCAACTTTCACAAAGCAGACTTAAAATAAATCCTGACACCAATAGCTGAATAAACGGGTTTCCCTGTGGAATTTAAATCCCACACCATATAAAAAACAAAGACGCAGAAATCGTGATAAAACGAGAGTGGCTCTCAAGTAAACACTGAACACTGTTTATAGGTGATTCCATTTCACCACTCTCCAATCAGACTGCGAGTCTACAAACATATATCATGCAAATCATCTCTCTAGCGCTTGTTTGACGACATCTTCGCTGGCAGAATCCCGATATATGGATACATACACCCGGTACCTTACATAAATTCATCTTGCCATAGGTTTATTAATTTGGTTCCCTTTTTTTAACCCCTTAGGACACAGTAGCGTTTTAAAGTCTGTGTGCAAATTTGCTAACTAAATCTTTTTTTTTTAAAAAAAGAAGTTGATATGCTGGACGAGCACGTTGAAAACATCTGAAAGTGAACAGCGCGAAGCAAGATATGCCGCTTCATAATCCATCAGACGACCAGGATTTGGTTTTATTTGCTATGGAGCAGCAGGGAAGCTGAACAGACCAGCGTTTCCAAGCAAAATAAACCTTCCTACGCGAACTTTCTCCGTAGAAACCTCAGAAAGCAGAAATAACGCCTTCTACGGAAGCTAATTTTCATGCATTTCAGACCGAGTGCATCGGGTGGTCGCGCCGTGTGTGTTAGTAAATATAGCGTCCAGGACAGGAAAAATAAATAATCGGGGAATAATTTTTTGTGTTATATTTTTTGTTGCATGGTGGGGCTGCTTTTTCATGAATAAATTTGATCAAGACCAATTCGATACCGACTTCGTGGATCATGAAGATTTATCGTGATGAAACCATGCGGCGTTGCCTGAGCGCGGCTGAACAAATTTTTAAATTTATTTATATCCATGTCACCGTTGCACCAGGTTTGATGGATATTTCTCAACGTGTGCGTGTCTACGCCGTTGAACACCGATAAAATATTGCAATTGTCCCTGATCACCTTTGGAATCTGCGTGTATCTCTGTGTCACGTAAATAACATCGGTGTTCTTGTGTCTGCCACGCGAGAATATCCTAGCCGGATTAGTTTGCTTGTCCAGCATAACGTCATCGAAAACAACAAGATTATTAATATCACCGTCCAAATTTTCCACGGATGGAGCTTCATTGATGTCTGTGATGAATTCAATTGTGCCCTCATCGGTATTGTCGCTGAATTCTTTTAACACTTGATAACAACGTTGATCGTCAACGGATGGTGCAACCAAGTACAATTTGTCCCATTTCAGCCATCGCATGATCAAATTCAATAACAATTGTGTCTTACCAGATCCAGATGGACCAATGATTATCATTCTAATCGAATTCGGTAATACCGCATGATGTTTCACCTGCTCGCGTCGTTTCGTGGCTGAAAAATCAATTACATTCATGTTACTAAAATATATGGATCTATATTGTGTGAAGTGTCGCAAGCACACAGCTACGATAAATCCAACCGAAATCGTCACACGCAACAACAGGAACGCAATTGCAGGAGAATGCGAAGTTTGTAAGACGCGCAAGTTCAGATTCGTAAAAAAAGAAATAGAACCGGAGGAGACATTGCCGCCTCCATGAAAAATCTACCTGGGCCGCCCTGGGCAAAATATCCCGGAGAGAAACATCTACCTGGATATAATTATTGCGGACCTGGAACGAGACTCGATATCAGACTTGACGATAATAACCAACCAAAACAAGATGAAAATCCGGTAAACGCCATTGATGGAGCTTGTTATGATCATGATCTCGCATATCGCAGCGGAGATTTACAACAGAGGCATCTTGCTGATATCAAGCTAATTCACGCACTAGACGCGATTCCTAATAAAAATTTCAAAGAACAATTGGCATCCTGGTTGATAAAAGGCGCGATGAAAGGCAAATTAGTATTCGGCGCTGGTAAATAATATGGAGCAGATATATTATTCTCCGCGAGGATTTTGGCGAGGAAAATCAGCGATTGCTAAACTCGCCAAGGCCGCTAAAGTAAAATCGTCCGTCGCTGAATCGTGGTTATCGAAACAGGCAATTTGGCAAATATATCTCCCTCCACCTAAAAAAATACCATACGCGAGTTTTACCGTCAGCGTCCCCAACGAGGTCCATCAAGCGGATCTGATGTTTCTTCCTCACGATACCGTTGACGGCGTCACATACAAATATGTCCTGACAATCGTTGATATCGCTAGCAGGTATAAAGAAGCAGAGCCATTATCGAATAAAACAGCGACGGAAATTGCTAAGGCATTTAACGAAATTTACTCACGATCTCCGTTGACATGGCCAAATCTTCTCCAGGTTGATCCGGGTCGAGAATTTCTTTGCGCGGTTACTTCATTGATGAAAAAAAATAACGTTAAAATCCGTCGCGGTATCGTAGGTGTTCATCGCAATCAAGCTATCGTCGAAAGATTCAATAAAACGCTCGTAGAACGATTATTTGGATACCAATACGCGCGTGAGTTTATTCAGGATAATCGATCTCACGATTGGGTATCAAGATTGCCTCATGTAATCAGCGCGTTAAATAACGAGACGACTCGAACAATAGCAATGAAGCCTGCAATTGCAATTACAAAATCGAATATACCTCTGAAGCGAGATTCCACAATTCAGCCTGTACTGGGTAGCGTCACAGTCAGATATTTATATAAAGAAGGCGAGGCCGAAGGAGGAAGAAAAAGAGCGACCGACCCAACCTGGAGCGTTACAACTCACAAAATATCCGCCGTAACAAGATCGTCAGGAAGACCAGCGATTTATATTCTAGATTCGTTAGCGCCACAACGCGGATTTACCAAAGAAGAATTACAAATAGTACCAGAAGATACTCAATTACCGCCAGCGTCACTAATGTAGTTTACTCGAATTCGTCCTAGCTGGGACAATTTTCTTACTCTCGATACGGCCAAATACACTAGATTTGACCAAGAAATTCTGTCATCGACGATCCAAACTTGTCCATCTACGGTCAATCCCTGCGACGACTGTATCGTTGTTGCGTAGCCTAATTTCCACGGTGATTTTTCTGCATTTAATGCTTCATTGACAAGATTAATATCAACAAAGATAATATCATTCAAGACCAAGTTCCTTTCCTCTCCGCATGGTAAAATGATATTAATATTTTGTCGTCGAGTATTAGCGGGCCTATAACATAACGGTACCTGCAACGTTGGAAATTTCTCACAATGCAGCTTGAATAACATTTCCTGAATAATATCACGAATAATTTTTCTACTAGCGACGATTAGATGATCAGGACGCCACAAATTTAGAAAATCGCTCATCGGAGTTTCGTCGATTATTTTCCTCATGACGTCACACTGAATCTTATTCGGTTGTAATCGAATCAATTTTTTGAATTCGGTCAGTAAAGTATCTGTCGATCTATAATCAGCGTCGATTTCCTCGTAATAATCAACGAAGTTTCTGAGCCATTCGTGAGGAGATTCGCCATCAATCGGATCAGGTTGGCCATGATCGCCGCACATTATTACGGCGGTATTTTTCCCTTCCAGCCAAACTAATATCGATTTTAGTATATCTAAATTTACCGTACAAATCTCATCAAATATAATGATCTTGTTGATATATTTATCGCCCATACACACCGAGTCCTATGATCCACCACTGTATTTGAAATAACTGTGATACGTGCAAGAATTAACGCCACGCTGCTTTATTTCTCGCGCTAATCTATGTGTCGGAGTCAACACGATCATATCGGAGTTCGCAAATAAGTTTATTACTCGCGTTGTTTTACCGCTACCACCAGGTCCATTTAGGTAAACGAATTTACTGCGTGAAATTGGATCGAACGCAGATGCGGCTGTCGATATTTCCAGAATCGAAGATTCTCCAAATCTACCTCGGTGGAATTCATCGCGATCTTCAACATCAGCGTCCTCGCAATAATCTAGGATATCTTCGTTTTTTATCCTCCAGGTTCCCCACAAACTACCATCGGTGATTAAATTTTCCAACCTATCTTGGTATTTTTTATCGATATAGAACGAATCCGTCGCGACTCTTACTGCGATATCAGAAAATTTGTTTATCATCGACAGCAAATTTATACTAACATAAGCTAGCATCGATGATCGTAAATGCGTATATTGCGCTGATTCTCCATCAAGATAGCTAATCACGGTACCTAACTTTGCTCCATCAATGATAATATTCTCTCTGTTACAAAATATTCCTCGTGATGCCGTATCGGCGATTATAAAATCCATCTCGGCATCGTTGATGAATAATCTAGCGTGTCGATGTTTGTGATCAACGGATCCGCCCTGAGTAAATTTACCGATTATTTTTCTTCCTATATCTTTCGCGTTATCACAGTCCGTCGGCAACCACACATTAGTCTGTTTCCTATACGATATAATCGCCTCGCTCACCGTCAACGACACTAACATCGACGAATCTAGCATATATCTCAATAACACTGTAGGGACCCAACAGCGCTGAGATAAATGCCTTCCAAACCAAATATAACAAATTTTGTGCAAATTTTCAGCAAACTCGAACGACGTAACACAAGCGAATCCGGTCATGACAAAATCAGGCAATGGTCCGTTAATTGCTACTCTTGTCATCTCGCTGGTAGGATGACCGAATTTAGCAAAATAATCAGCACAATCGCCATATCCAAGGAAACTTCCAGGATAACACGCGCTCATGTCAACGGAAATCATATCTTCGAAATCGTACCTGGTATTCCACAGTCCGCCATGGCCGTATTCGATACAGCTAAGTTGAATATCAGCGAGATATTCGTTCCTCGTAGGCTTCCACGAGTTTTTCTCTCTAGCGGCATGAGCGGCAACAGACGGAATTGTAAAGCAATTCGTTAGCAACTGGTCGGGATTCGACGAATATTTCACCGCAAAATTTCTCATCGACTCGTGTAATATTTCGTCTCTGTAAATATCGCCACATGGCAAAATAAACTGATCGTATCTTTCTTCGCTCGAGAATAACCATATCGATATTGGATCAGATGCGCTTAATTTTTTGATAAATCTGAACATATCATCGGAATTATCCTTCGCAACATCCGCCGTGGAAAATTCCACGGGATAAAATTTGACAATACGATCCCGTGGAAATATCATTACCGAGTGCGACCACGCATGGGAATTGTGATCGACAATCTCGATTGGTGCTCCTCGGGATCTATATGGCGACGAGTATAATATTTCTCCCGATAACGTTTTCACCGTGATAGGAAATTTAAGTTTTTTATTCAACGCAGCTACGTCGTCCACAGATGCACCATCAGCGACAGTCTTTGCCTACGCATTAATTTTATCCAGCCTCAACTGGGTCAAACCAGATCCACGTCGAGCGTTTTTCATATGTTCGATAACACGTTCAGCCACGCAATTTATCATCGGTGATTCTTTCATCGCAGGTAGGTTTTTCACATCAGGATTATTATTTAGCCGATAAATTCCATAAACAACCGCACTAGCTGGGTAAGATCTGGCATAATAAGGGCCATCGATTCCCAATAACAATCCAGGTTTGGAATTTTTATCGAGAACAACGTTTTTCTTACCGCCACGCACTGGATCTCGTTTATCGCGAATAATCCAGGTATCGTCAGGCATTTGTGCGATAAATTTTATCCCGAAGATAAATCGCTCTTCTTTATGTTCGGTTTTTATGTGCTCGATTATGTTTTTAGCTCGCTCCAAATTCATCGTAGCGTCGATAGAGTTCGTTTTCCATGTCGACCAAGTGTGAACAGCTCCATCATCGAAAAATTCTTTCTTCGCTCGATCAACCTCAGGAATAATATATTCTGCCTCATCAAGATCAAATGCATCCATGATTATATTTTAGACATATGTTTAAATAATATGAATCAATGCAAGTGGATACTAATCGGCTCAACAAAATTCTGTGACAAATCCTGCAGAGGCGATTATTGCGGCGCTCACACACATGCGATTCGGCGTGGCAGTAAAGGACCACAACGTTGCTTAGTTTGTCAAGTTGGCACGCGAGGGAAAACTCGATTGTGTTTGGCTTGTGGAGGAAAAAATTATCGAGAATTGCGGCGGTATTATGAAAAAAGATCCTCGTCCGTGATAACATGCGAAGAAGATTATATTAATCGATTCAAAGCAAATAACGATTTAGACATATAGAATATTGTATATGAATCCAAAATCAACGATTCCAGAATCAACAATTCCAGAGAAAGTGACACACAAGTTTAAATCTCATCCTACGATCAAGGGATATGAATCGTCATCCGATGGTATCGTTAGGAATATTAGAACAAAAAATCAAGTCGGCAATGTTGATAAATATGGTTATCTCAGATTTACAATCAATATAAGTAAAAAAATACGTACAAGTTATTTCTGTCATAGATTCGTACACGAGTGTTTTCACGGACCAATAAAAGTCGGTCTTGTTAACGACCACATCGACGGAGATAAACTTAACAACAAGATATCCAATCTTAGGGCGGTAACTCCGAGTGAAAATTCCAAATTTGGTAATACCGGTGGCGGACGGCGACCAGCTAAGGCGGTCAAATCAGTAAATCAAGAAACAAATGAGGAAATTGTATTTACATCGATGAATGCCGCGGGAAAATATTTTAGTATTCATCAAAATTCCGTGCAACGTGCGGCAGAAAAAATGATTAACGCGGCATTCTCCTACAAAATCGGGATATGGATCAAATTTTACTATATTCCGATAATATCAGACTCGGAAAGTGAAATCGAAGATTTTTGAAATTAAATATTACAAAATTTATGTAATGAACGAGGAAAACGTAAACAACATCATCAAAGCCATCGAGGATTTGAAAAATAAAAATATAAATTTACCTTTGGATTTGGACGCAGGTAAAATCCGGTCCGAATTTGAGACTATCGTCCAGGGAAAGCTCGAATACGGGTACACGCTACCATCTGAATATAAATTTATAAAGAAAATCCAGATTGCGATGTACCAATCGCTCGCGACTGTCAGCGATGATCAAATCGAGAATTTTGTTAAATTATCGACGCTGGTAGAAAAAGTTAGATCGAGTTTATCAGACGAATACGAGTCGAGAAAAATTACCAGCTCGCGCGTCAGGCAGCTAAAAAAGCTAGTCGATGAAAGTAAAATCGACGATTCTTGAAAATTTCTGCCACAAAAAAAAACAAAAATTAAAAATTTTATTAATTTTGAAAATTTCCCTGATTTTTATTTATTTTTTTGGCCATTTTTTTTCTGGCGGAAAGATTTTTAAATCCCGAAGATTTTTACGATCTCACAAGTAAATTGATACTCAGTGTTTCCTCGCGTATATCAAGCAAATTTCCATTTTGATCCGTCAGTTTGAAATTTATCCTTGATAATAATCGACTGTGACATCGCAGGTAAAATGGATTTACTGGCTCTTTTATTATCAAAAATCCCGGAGAGACGCTAGGTGAAAACGAATATAAGATAAATCCCTGGTGTGCTTGTTTTGACACAGACGAATCAACATTGTAGCTATCTTCGACGACATCCGCGTGAAGATTAATCGCGATAACTTCCGTTATATTAACGATGCCCGGTGAGATATGCCGTCCCTGTTTGGCTGTATCATTATCATGCTGGAGAATTGATTTCGATTGTAATTTTTTAGTCAACCACGCGGCATGTAATTTCGGGAATAAATCATCGATGGTATCAGTGACCGATTTTTTCATTTCATCAACGTTATAATCAGGAAATTTGAAATTTGGTAACGTTTCCTTGGTTAATTTGAATAGCGTCATAAATTTTTGTTTCTCTCCTGAATTTCTAATCAACTTGAAGCTACTGACGGGAAGAACATAATCAGCGACTGATATATCGTCGGTTATCGCCCGAATGAATTTGCCGTGATAATATTCAGCATCGAACGCGAGTTGGTTCAGAATCTTCACACGTTCGATAATAATTTTGTTGCATGAGTCTGATTCATCTAAGATACATTCATGAAAATATTTTTTTAGTAAATTTAATTGTAATTTATGTTCCTGATTAAAATCATCGATGGTTTTTCTTATCAACGTACCGTCTATGGATTTTATCTTGCTAATTTGGGAAACATCGACGATTTCGGTATTCGGAGGGACCTTAGGAAGAGGCAACCATGAAAAAATCTTATCCTTAAGAGTGAAAGCAAAAAATACCGAGCCGGATTTGTGTTTGTTCATGAGAATGATGGCATCTTCGACAAGATCTTTATGCCTGATAGCGGTTTCGTAATATCCTTCGTTGGTGGTAAAGTCAGATTTTTTTGGTTCAGGTGGCTCTGGAGGAGCTTCCTCGTGCCAACCTGGAATAAAAACATTTGTTTTTTTTTTGGTTTTACCGGAGGTGCGATTTCAGGCCAACCTAGCACTGTCCTAATCGATGATTGGTAAATATCAACGATATACGGCGATTTTACTTCGATTATCGACGACAACGTTGGTTCGTGTGCTAATATTTTTTATTCCTGGTGTAGCATCGCCAGTTATATTTGATATCCTATATGTTATTTCCTTGTCGATTTGCTCAATTTCGTAGCTGCCTGTTGGTATACTAACGGGGGTCCAATCGGGATTTCCATCGGGTTTGTTTTTATTGGCAAAAACAAGCGAATTGTTTGATAATAATCTACCGAACGATTTCGATCTGATATTGGGCCAACTATTATAGACACGTAACTGCGATAATGCAATTTCCTTGACGCTAATTGGCGTTAGAAAATCGATACTAAATTCTGGTTTGGTTGAGCTTACCGATATCAGTGTTGTTATCGGCGGTGTTGTGTTTGTCACGATTTGAGTCAATTCGGACATTATTGATATTCATTCGTTCAATCTCGGAGTAGATATTTATCATCGCTGAAAATTCTAGATCGGATATAACGCCGTCGTTGAGACTCTCAGAAAGCAACGATGATAATTTCGAATACGCCTCGTTGACCTGGGATAGTTTGCTCGTGTACAGGGACAATTTCTCATTCGTGCATGAAGATATTTTTTTTGCGATAATATTAAGAACACCGGCGATTGTCGTTGTTGATGATATTACTATCGTTGCAACGATCGGCGCGATTGTTGTTACCGCGGATAAGATTATTCCCGCACCGGCGACTATTGCACTTACCGCGTACACGGCAACATCGATGGTAACTAATCTACGCTTGTATTTCTTTATTTTTACCTGATACTCGTCAAGAAGTTTTTTTAGCGAATCCTGCCACAAACGCGCTTGATTGTATCGGTAGTCCGATGCAGTCATTTATATTAACCATATTTTACCCAATCAATTGCAGACCACGTGGATAAATATTCGAAAATTACAAAATAATTGATCGGCCCAGTCACGGATCTATCTGGTGGTTCTAGCTTAAAAGTTTCCGTGTTATCTTCACCTATGGAAATAACAAAAAATCCGGAATAATATTCATAAATTTCATGATGATCGGCAGTTACATTGAATTTTATCGCTCCCGAGATAAGATATATTCGATATACGCCCTGAATTGGCGAAGTAAAGCTAAATGTATTATTCTCGGGCGTCCAGGTAAGATTCTGTGTTTTTACCACAAATGTCAAATTGCAGGGAAGATTTTTTGTTGGCACCTGATCTGGCACGTAAAAACGCATCAATTTTGAAAGATTCAATAAGACAATCGTATTTCAATGACTTTAATTTTTTCCCCAGATTCATCAATTTTTTCGAGAAGTTCCTTGTTCGAACTTCGCATCGTTGAAACATCCACGCGGATTTCTCTCACAATTTCTCTGAGATCGTCGTGTAATGTTTTATCGGTTTTTTGGTCAACTTTTGTAGTTGCGCCGAGAAGTTTTGTGTTCAAGTCTCGAATTTCTCCGTCGTACACCGATGTATCGACCTTTTGACGCGCCAATTCACGTACTACGTTAATATCCTCGTTGATTTTTTTTATTTTCTCGTCGAGGTCGTCGTGTGATGTTTTATCGACCTTTTCACTTGCGATTTGACGTATCTCGGAAGTTTCCTTGTTAATTTTAGTAATATCCTCGTTGATTTTTTTTGTTTTTTCGCTGAGATCGTCGTGTGATGTCTTATCGACTTTTTCACTCGCCAATTTACGTACCGCGTTAATATCCTCGTTAATTTTTTTTGTTTTTCCGATAAGATCGTCGTGTGATGTTTTATCAACTTTTTGACGCACCAATTCACGTACCGCGTTAATATCCTCGTTGATTTGGGCAATATCCTCGTTTATTTTTTTTGTTTTTCCGCTAAGATCGTTGTGTGATGTTTTATCGACCTTTTGATGCGCCAATTCACGTACCGCGTTAATATCCTCGTTGATTTTAGTAATATCCTCGTTGATTTTTTTTGTTTTCTCGTCGAGGTCGTCGTACAATGACATATCGACCTTTTGACGCGTCAATTCACGTATCACGTCAATGTCCTTGTTAATTTTGGCAATATCCTCGTTTATTTTTTTTGTTTTCTCGCTAAGATCGTCGTGTAGTGTTTTATCGCTTTTCTGGCCCATCACGGTTTTTATTTCGGTAACATCGGTAAAAATCTTAGTAACATCCCCGCTGATTTTTTCTACCTTATCGCTAAGATCATCGTGCGATTCTTGATCGACTTTTTTCTTTGCTAGTTCGTTTGCGGCGGAGGAAGTATCGCTGGATTTTTTTATATCCTCGTCAATTTTTTTACTAAGTTTAGTTAAGGTATCGTCGAGTTTTTTAAGATCGTTAGTTAGCCTGTTAAGTCTTCTCGTCAATTTGTCCTGAAGATCGTCGTATAATGTTTTATCGACCTTTAGAAGCAACGTTGCTGATAATTCGTTGTCTTTTTTTTCCACATCCGCGATATCGGCCTTTGAGGGTAACTTCGCTACAAGATCGGCAATATCAGCGATAGATTTTGATACCGACTCTGATAGGCTAGTAAATTGATTGATACGATCGTTATATTCGTCTCGCTTGATTATATCAGTTATTTTGACGTTGCTTGTTTGTAATCTTCCTTCGCTATTTTGAAAAATAGCAACTTCGCCAGGATCTATCTCTGACAGCGATAGAAGATTATTAATATCATCCCTGGTTGCAAATTTTGATGTATCAACGTCAGTCACTGCTGCTTCCTTCTTCCTGTAGATGAATCTACCGTAAATATCAAACATGATATTTATCTACGGTGTATTTAAATACGATCCTGTGATACGGATCGGATGATTTTGAAATCGCATCGAGAACGTTAATTGATTCTGGACCGCATATCGGTGGATCCATTACCGTCTGCGTTGGAAGTGTCGAGTACCAAATTGGAATATTTAGCTTTGATACGTAATTGATGAATTCTTTCGGTGACGCTAATCCATACGAATCAAAATAAACAACTTCGCGAGGATTAATCGCGTAGGCGACCCAATGTGTGCCAGGGCCGGTACTTGAATCGAGATTTATTATTCCCGTCTCGGTGGTGTTTGGTTTTTCTGGTAGTTGATTTCGCATAAATACACCTCTGAAAAATTTTATTTTTTTATTCTTTGCTTCGCTTGATAAATCTAAATTTGAATAGGGCGCGCTAATCTCAGGCCGGATCCGTACATAGGAGGTCGCCCCAATCTTAGGCCGGATCCGTACAGAGGTCGTCTTGGATAAAGGTTGTTTCCCTTTTTTTTACCGTATCGTCCTCCTACTTTTTCTAATAGTTTTTTACCTGCGTATCCAGCCACGGCTGATGCTAGACCGGTTGCTATTGTCGGAGCAAGTGAGGCTAATAATCCAGGAATAGCGGCTAGTAGAGGGAAAAATCCACCTACCTTGACCATGTCTCTGATGGCGCCTATACTAAGATTCACATGAACGCCAGAATTCGCTGATTTGGCTTTGGTAAAGCGTTCACGTTGACCCCTAGTTAGCGATAGTTTGTTAGGACCACCATGAATTTGATCATTTTTCAAGGTTAATTTCATACCGCATCGCTTTGATATCGCTGACTGAAGTTTTTTCATCTGACCCTGGGTCAGAGTTACGCTGACGTGTTCGTATGGCATATTAATAATCGTTTAATCTAAGTTTAGAAAAATCTAGGTTTTGTTACATTTTTTCGACAGGAGCGTCGATGACTCTCATTCTGCCACTGATGCCTTCCAGGATCATTGTTCTATCGCTGAGGATTACCGCAATTGCCCTTGCTGCTCCAGCTGTGTTAATTCTGGCTTTGAAATGGATATCAACGACAGATTGTTTTACCAAATCGAGATGTTCCAGGGAAAAATAGTAGATAGGATAGCGAGTATTAAAATCCAGCTGCGATATTTGCAATCCGGTATCGATATTTTGATCGCGACCCATGAAACTTAACAAACGATGATACGCGCGAGCCGTCGAATAGTTGGCAAAATCAATTGATATTTCCTCGGATGGCTCCTGTTGCCCGTTTATCCTTAACGACACGTTTGTTGCGTTAAATGCATCGAATATCATGTGACTGCGAGTTTGAACATATCTATCTGCGTTTTGAAGAGCCACAAAGATGTGTCTGGGCGCCGAGACGCCTTGTTGTGACGCAATTCGCCAGGTAAATATTCCGTTAATATTAACGTCGATAGAGTCAGTCGTAGTTGTTAGCCAGGACATAACAGACTTACCACCCTGATTCATGAATGACAATAATTTTTCTTCCTCAAGCATCGATGGAACTATCGCTGGCATCCACAAGGTAAATTTGGTTAGTACCACCTTACCGGCATCAACATCAGCGTCTCTCCAGATGGCTCTGTTATTGCCTGTGTCGTCTCGAACAAAGGAAATTGTGTGTTTTGCTCCGTAAATAACCTTCCTGAAATGCCTGCAAAATCCAAAAATGTGAGATAGCGGAATTGCACAGGAGAAATTTCGTTCATTGCCAATTAACATTTTTTTCCCGCGTGGCAAATCCAAGGTTGTAATTATTATTAATGCCAAGCATTACATCGACGTTGGTGGCGTCAGCATCATTAGCGACATTTCTCGGTCTACCGATGTTATACTGGATATGATCAGCATTGTCGGAATTATCTTTGGCGAACATCATACTAGGACCGGCCGACCTGGTAAAATCATCCGAGTATCTAGCTAGGCCTATAATCGTCGTTGCTAAATCAACGTTGCCCGTGATTGATTCGATTTCTCTTCCATCGATCATGTAAGTGGCGCTCTTGAATAAAGCCATGATGCCATTGTTAACGAATCCAATTTTAGAGTTTGCTGCGTAGTTGGTGCCGTCAGCGTCTTTCACAATTTTACCAACAATTTTACCAACAAATTCGATATATGCCTCAGACGGAAGAAAATATCTCGTTGTATCGTGAACTTGAATTTCAACGCGATTAGTCGCATTTGGTGTCACTGTGTCGTACGAGAAATACTGGAAATCACGCACGGATGTGTCTCTACCTACAGGCTCGTCCATGTCGAACACTTCGTTTGACACTTGTGCGAACATTTATTATTATGAATTTCATCTAAAACGATGACCGCTGCCTGATATAAAACTTGTGTTCGCTACTTCCTTTACTAGGTTATTTGCGAAACTTGTATTTGCAACTTCCTGTGCTAGGTCATTTATTTTTTTATTTGCTGCGTCGTTTATAGCTTTACTGACCTCGGCGGGCATTTCGCTGGTGCTAGGTAATTTGACGGGCTGTTTTTTTTTACGCATTAAATTTGATATTTTACCTTTGACAACATCGAAGCCTTTACTGGCTAAATTACCAATACCAGAGATGACAGTCTCGCCGATCTTTCCTATTGCCTTTGATGCAATTTGCTTAGCTGCGGGTCCGATTTTAGGGACTACTCGTGTAACGAGGCTTTTAACGATATCGCCTAATCCATTGCCGTGAATATATTTATATACAGGCAATCGAGAGTTAACTATGCGGACCTGTCTAGGTCTGCGTTGATGTTTGTGAACAATCATGTTATTTCAATTGTGTTGTTTTAATCGATGAGTTCGTCAACGAGTTCTTTGTAAATGTGGGAATCAATGACACCGCCGCGGAATAATCGCTGGCAAATATCGGAAGCTTCGTTGATTATTTCAGAAGAATTGTTTCCGGCTCGCTTTCCTCCTATTAATATTTCGAGGCGAGATACGTCGTTGACAACGCTGTCAGGACAAATGGTATATCCGCTTCCTATTTTGGGATATTTTGGTTTTGATTCCTCTATTTCTTTATATTCTTCAACATCCTTCATAAATCTTAAAAATCTGCGATTTCGCAAATCTATCTCATCCCCTAAACTACCAAAATAAATCACCGCAGGCCAGATTTCTGGATTAGGATCAATATATTTAACCGCACTACTTCGCAGGTACAAGTCTCTATTTTGTGGGGAATAATTCGAAGCAACTTGCAATCTTGTGATTTTATCATCGAGCCTATTGATATGTTGTCTTCTCAATAAAAGATCGGCAGGTACATCAATGAGATCAGGTGGTATTCTTGAAGGAAATGCAGTTTCTTTTTTAGTTAATTCTCGAACTTCCTCGCCTTTAGGTTCGGTTTCTGCAGGTTTGGGTTTAGTTTCTACAGGCGGAGATGGTAACGAAAGTGGCCTCGGAAATCCTTGTGGTCTGTAATTGACTACCGAATCAACAAATTCGATATATTCAGGATCATCTTTTTTGGCGATTCTGACATCTTTATGTACATAATATATCCATATTACCCATTGGTTATAAGTTACACCTTCAGCATGATAAGGTTTCATTAGTTCTTTTCGTTTATTTATGTCATAATTTTCCACAGCAAATTTTATGACGTCATCTGGTTCCATTTCTTTTATTTTTTTGATAGTCTCATCGGTAAATTTATCAGGACCTGATCTTATTCTTTCACCTGCAGGTTTCTCTTGTGCTTGCTGCAATTGTTATTGTATCTCTTGTGCTTGTGCTTGTTCTTGCTGCAATTGTTCTTGCCGCGCTTGTGCTTGTGCTTGTGCTTGGCGAATTTGGTCCAGCCGATCTGGCACTAATCGAGTATGTTCCTCAATGTCTCTCAACACAGGAAGAATTCCACGTTTCTTGATATCCGGATCTTTCACATCACCAAGAAAAACTTTTTCGGTTGTTTCGGTAACTGGCCTTAACAATTTTGACAATAAATCGGTAAGTTCATATTTTGCGTCTTCGTAATCACGAACTTTTTTCTTTAACAATTCTTTTGCCGGAATAAGTTTCTTTACTGCCGCTAATTGCTCTCGCGCTATTCTGGCAGAATGAGGCTCTCCAACTGTGCTAGTTCTCCGACTCATATTATTTTCAAGTATATTATTTTAATGCGACGTAAAATGGACCAAAGCAGACCCACCATGCAACAAAAAATATAACACAAAAAATTATTCCCTGATTATTTATTTTTCCTGTCCTGGACGCTATATTTACTAACACACACGGCGCGACCACCCGATGCACTCGGTCTGAAATGCATGAAAATTAGCTTCCGTAGAAGGCGTTATTTCTGCTTTCTGAGGTTTCTACGGAGAAAGTTCGCGTAGGAAGGTTTATTTTGCTTGGAAACGCTGGTCTTTTCAGCTTCCCTGCTGTTGCTTTGGTCCTTTATGGCGGAGCAATATATGCAGGTTAATAACGCTGCGGCAATCCGAGTTAAATGTCTTGCTACCTTGCCCAAGGACACATCACGATAGCTGACCCAGGTTTGGCCGATGGTTGGATTTGAATCAGCATTATTTGGGGTGTGAATTAGGCGCGCTAACCATGGAGACACCACAGCTCCCCAGATTAGAGTCTACAATGTTAGTTCTAACTGTGATATGAAGAAAAGATCTTCCGTCCCATAACACCTTGCTAAATCAGCGACTATAATAGTTGTACACATAGTTGCAGTTATATCACTGTCATCAAAAATATAAAAAAGCAACAAAACTAAGAACAAGACGAGCGGCAAGAAAATGCAAGTTTTAGATGAGAATGCCCTTTCTAACAGCATGACTCTAACCGCGTTACTCTTTCTGGCATCACATTTCACGTGCTTATAGATACATGGACTCAATATATAAAACTTTTCATCGTGCGTAAGACACACTCTCGATTTGTTGGAGGACCGATTGGAGTTATGAATATTGCAAGGACTTTTGCATCGACCTTTTCACCTCTTGTGTAAATGTTTTAACTATCCTAATTCTCCGCATCACAGTTCATATGCTTCTTGATTCATGGACTCGATATATACAAATTGTCAATGTGAGTAACAGTCATAGTGTTTAAATTTTGAAAATAATTCATGTATGTTGTATTTATGGCACGTGAATTGTAACTCACCTTCATTTGTTGTGAATTACAACCTTTTCGAGTAAATGTTTTGGATTATTCTTTGTCAGACTCAGTCTTCATTTGTTGTAGGACTAATATTGCAATGAATTTTGCGTCGACCTTTCGAATGAGTCTTATAAAAAGTTTTAAAACTACCCCAAATTTTCGCATCACTTTTTACCTTGCCGTGAAGTTATTCTGCTATATTTCATTTTCCACAACAAACGTGGAAGGACATATAGTGTTACTTTTATCCGTCCATATGTCCCACTGTCAAACATGGTTAAGTTTGTGTTTAAGTAAGTAATTCAGACCCGGTTACTTCCAAATTCTAGCACCGTGTTATATATATACGTATTGATGAGTTCAATATTATGTTTTCGAAAGTAAATCGTTGAAAACCTATATTTCATGCTTTGTGATAAAGGTTAAATGTTTCGTTTCAGTCACTATTTCGAATATTATTTTCCACCAAGGCGTCCGACGTTGTGATGGCTCTGACAAATTTACAAGAAATTAGCATCATTATTATTTTATGTCAAACCATGCATAGAATATTTAGAACTCCTAACAAAGCCACTTTATCACGTACATTCGATTTGCTAATGTCAACCTCTATATCATCAACGACGTCTGTACCATTTGTATTTTTTTTTTAAGTAGGTTGAATTTAATGTTGCGAGATAGGCTACACAAATGTAAATGCCACTGAACAAATGCAGACATTAGGAACGTATTCATTACAGACTACTGGTTCAGACTGGACTCACGGTCTAATAATTTCTCTAACTATGACAGCAAAATCATCTGGTACCAGTCTCCATTCATCGGTCTATTTACAATATGTTAAGTATCTTCAAGACCATATTATCGTTTACTGTATGATATTTTAACTTAATCTTAACAATTATATCGGGCGTCGATATATATACCCAGTTCGTAACTACTGTGACGATGATTTAACGTCCGCGTCGAGATTTGTTGGACGCAGTGAAGGGAAAGTAGATAAATCCCAAATGATTTTCAATTTCATAGATAGAGAAAAGCTATGTTATCTCGAAAACCGATAAGAGTGGCCATGTAATATAATAAAACCTATAAGAGTGGCCATGTAATATAATAAAACCTATAAGAGTGGCCATGTAAAATAATAAAACCTATAAGAGTGGCCATGTAAAATAATAAAACCTATAAGAGTGGCCATGTAATATAATAAAACCTATAGGAGTGGCCATGTAAAATAATA
Organism: Sinohyriopsis cumingii; assembly: GCA_028554795.2. Lineage (NCBI taxonomy): Eukaryota > Metazoa > Mollusca > Bivalvia > Unionida > Unionidae > Sinohyriopsis > Sinohyriopsis cumingii. Next base: position 146,316,769 of record CM068828.1, read on the forward strand.
AAACCTATAAGAGTGGCCATGTAATATAACAAAACCTATAAGAGTGGCCATGTAATATAATAATAAAAAAGCATTCGTTCCAAGTTAGAAGAAACAATTCGTTTGACATGGCTACACGTAACAAATGAGTTGCTTCCATGGACTCTGAACAAAGTATGAATGCAGTTTTGTCTGTCGATGTATCTCAAACTCATTTCTTTCGCCGACTCAGAACAAAATAGTTGGGTGTATTTATTTATTCCAGTATTATTGATTCTTGCATATAATGAATGGCTAGTAGGTAACGGATATCTAATATTGCAGAATATGCAAAGAATCGTACAAATATCCATTATTGGCAACCAGATAACTGCATCAGTTAAGATATTTAAGAGAATGCTGCCTCACCGTATATTTTTGACCGGAACTTCTCTTTTATATTATGGAGCGAGCAGCCGTTAAGAAGTGGCATTACAATCCATTTAGGGAACATCATGACGTCGTTAATTTTACTATTGTTGTTGTTATTATTATTATTATTATTATTATTATTATTATTATTATAATATTATTATTAGCAAGACACATATGTTTAATCTTGCTCTTCTCAACTTCGTTATCATCGGCGTTATCTCTGATACGATAAAATATTACATTGTCCTTATGGCTTAATGCTTCTTGAAGAAAGAAAAACAACATACGGATTGTATCTACCACACTGACAATATATTTTATTGTTTTCTTCTATTAAAAAAAACCGAAACATTGTGTCGCTCCTACTACATTTATTGGTAAAAGTAATATGTTTGCACTCATTGTGACAATTATATTTACTGTGGTAAATGTGATTTCAAAGCAAAGGTGAATTGTGTTCAAAATTCAATAAACTCTGATTGCAATTAAGATAACCTTACGCTTGTACCTAAATGGAACAAACGTCAATGTAAAGGAACAATAGTTTGTTTTATTGCAGACACTAATGACTCACCTTTCTTTCACAAATAAAGTATTTTGAATGAGTCTTATTTTTAAAGAATATAAGAAAAATTAATTGCCGCAAAGATTAACACATCTGTTTAGTAACTTAGCATTCAAAGCTTTTACATATATTTGATATCAAAATGTTGAATGTTAAGTAGGATAAAATACGCAATTACACACACAGACACTGACAGAGACACACACACATACATATGGTCATTGTATATATCTTGCTTTGAAATGTGTTGGGAGTTTATATCAGTTATTCAACTGTTATTTTGCAATTGTTATATTTTGCAATACTGGTATTTCGTGCCAAATGTGTCTCTCCCGGTATAGCACCAAAGATAGCTTTCACCATGCCTTTCACAAAGACTAAACGGTGAACAGCAATAGCCCCAGTTTCCATTCAAATCTACATAACACCAGTAGTTGTGTATGTCTCCATCTTCGTTGTGCAGACCACATTGATGTGTTTTAAGACATGGTCTTCCATCGACATCTTTGTGTATAAAATTACCACAATATTGCCATTCAGATCCGGACTGACACCATAAGTACGACTCTCCTAAAGAACCGCATGGTCCAGTACAGCAGTAATCCCACTTGTTGCTGTAGTCAGTGTAGCACCACGAATAGCTAGCTCCATTATGATATCCACACTTGTGGTTTGACCGACACATGGTATTTCCAGCAGCAATAGTGTTATGGATGGCTTTTACCTCTGGTGTTGAAAAGAGACCGAGCTCCTTAGTATTAATATCACCATGTGCTTGGACACAATCTATCACAAAAATTACTATTGCCATAAACAATCTCTTCATCATGGTTCTGAGTTAGACCTAGAAGAGAATAAAGGTCAATTATTCAAGGGTTCCCATTTTATATAAATGTTTAAGTTCCCATATGTATGTGACTAGCATAGTTTATACTCTCTGTTCAATTTTCACTTACCTTGTATGATCACTTTTATTGTTTTCCAACTCGTTGTTAGTCTCGAAAATATTTGCTTGACAGCGTAGAAATTTAACATGCTCTGGTCAACATGAACCTTAATGGCCTGGTTAACAGCAAAATTAATCGATCGTTATAGAACTATTCGCGGGTCATTATGTGTGTATGAATTTTTTTTAGATATGGATGTATGTATAACTGAGAGAATGACTTATCTCAACTAAAACAGAGATTACACAATGAAACACAAAAACAATAATCGCAAACTAAATGAGGAAAACCGTTTTTACACACTGAAAGGGCTAATTATGCACAACCATTGCAACATGAGAATGAATATTATTTATTTTCCTTCGCAATTAAATTCTTTAAAAAATATTCCTGTTGTTAGCAATGTTGCAAATAATATAAGTATATTAATTAATGAATGTGACCTCTATGATACTAAATACAATGACTTCTGCTTGGTGTACGAATATATTCGAGATTAATACCACGATTCGTCATAGAACGAGTGACTTATACGGGGATGCAATAATACAGAACTAGTTTTAAACATGATATCACACACACACACACACACACACACACATATATATAACATACTATGATGCTCTTATATGAAAATTGAAATTGTTTTATTTCTCTGCATTATTTCACAGTAAATAACTGTATCGTTAAATATATCTGATTGCAAAAATGTAATAGAACATATGACCCATTGACCTAGAGCGACAACGACACACTGACAACGGAACACTTGCATTAAGAACTGAGGCCAGGCTTGACAAATATGCAATGATAAGCGATCAAAAATCCATTGACCAAGCATGCAGTTTAGAACACTAACGGAACGTAACGAAACCCTCAATAGACCTCTGTCGGTAGGATCATGATACTCATAACAATTGTAATATTAACACGTTAACTGATAGGGTCGAGTTTTTAACAAATGAAGTTGCTTCTTTGTTAACCTAACCACCCGCATTTCAAGGTCGCGGAAGGGTCTTAACAAGAAACTTTAATGAACTGGGTTGGGACACCTATGCGCCGTGAAATATGAAAACAATAGCGTGAATGCCAATTTCTAACTAATGCCAGTGGGTACGCCACAACAAATGATATTGCCTTTAAAATTATGGCCACAAGAAACATTGAAACTAAACTGGAACCCTTTTAGTGAGGGCAAAGGGGCCCTTGAAAATCAACTGGAACCATGACCAATGACAATGATCATCAAAGCCATCAACCAGACACAATTATTGCTTCTGTAGTGAGCAATAAAGGACTTTTTGTTTTAGGGACACTGGTCGAAAAGCCTCTTCCAAATATACATTTGAAAATCTATATTGGGCAATGATGTAATATTGCATTTATGAAACGATTTGAATAATGTCCAGCCTTTGCTACTCATGGCGAACAAAAGTTTGACATTATGCAAAGAGTTTCATAACTCTAAAATTAAATCATTGCCCTTTTGAGATTCGGTCAACTCGTATTAAATGGAAATAAGTCATAGGAAAGAAGGAATAATTTCGTTATGACACAGGCGACGCATATTCCGTTTGTTGCGAGTAAAAAATAGAGAAGTTAATTGAATTTACTAATGTGCAGGTATATAACTAGTAAAATGTAAAAATAGATTTATTCACAAATTATAAGTCAAAGAGCAACTGTCCTTTCAGGTCAAATGAACATTAGTTACAGATTACAATTAGTGCAAACGTGATCTCATCTGAAAACTCTGCCAGAGTGCGACGTCACAACATTATCTCGTGTTAGATTATACTGGTTATACAGTAGTCATATACATTGATTATAATCTTTAAACTTGTTTAACCTTAAGTGTGTTGATTTCATTACTAAGCATTCCAGGTATTGGATATTTATGTGGAGGGATTGTTACTGGATGCATATATTCTAGGTATTGAATATTTATGTGGAGGGATTGTTACTGGATGCATATATTCCAGGTATTGGATATTTATGTGAAGGGATTGTTACTGGATGCATATATTCTAGGTATTGGATATTTATGTGGAGGGATTGTTACTGGATGCATATATTCTAGGTATTGGATATTTATGTGGAGGGACTGTTACTGGATGCATATGTTCCAGGTATTGGATATTTATGTGAAGGGATTGTTACTGGATGCATATATTCCAGGTATTGGATATTTATTTGAAGAGATTGCTACTGCATGGTGATATTTCAGGTATTGGATATTTATGTGGAGGGATTGTTACTGGATGGTGATAATCCAGGTATTGGATATTTATGTGAAGGGATTGTTACTGGATGCAGATATTCCAGGCAATGGATATTTATGTGAAGGGTTTGCTACTGGATGCATATATTCCAGGTATTGGATATTTATGCGGAGGGATTGTTACTGGATGGTGATAATCCAGGTATTGGATATTTATGTGAAGGGATTGCTACTGGATGCCGATATTACAATTCTAATGCATTAGTGACCTGATACTGGTGTCATTTGATATGGAACGACTGACCTAGACAAATTTCATTTTCAGTTGGAATTGCACCACATAATAATAATCATTATCTCCTTGAAACTATTTTGCCGAAAAATTGTGTTGTGGTTGGCAAACGTTCCGTCAGGTGGGAGTCGACATTCTTTTCTAAACGAAGGTGAGTCTTTTTACTCCTAAAGGGTAACATTTAAATAACGCACGTGGAAGGACTATATGGTCTTAAACTAAGTAACATAAAAGAGCGAAAGTCAAGAAGTTTTGTAACGTTCAACAAATAAAATATTTACCTAGAATACAAAGTAGAAATTTTTAAAAATAACTGAAAGTATTGTGATTTAAATCCCAAATAGTCTTAAAAGTTATATTACAAGTCCAATTAAATTCTAGCTGTATTCACAGCAAACTCCAAGACTAAACAGATTGATGTGCCTTTTGTTTCGAATGTGCCAATTACCTGGAGTCTGGCGTTGTGCTAACAGTCATTTGGTGTATCACAATAAGATAAGCCAAATTCTCCTTGCTTGTATTCGTTATAATTTCAAATCAACGTTTTTGTCCGGAAATATTAGTGAGCACTTTGTAACATTGGTGAATAATATTTTGAATAAATAATTCCAACCACATTTTAAACAGAACAACGTACGACCGATTCCACTTCTCATCCTAAGGCAAGAAAGAATAATTCTAATGTAATGAAGATTATTTACACATATACTTTACCTATGTCGCAAGTATCATGTTCTGCACATACACGGTCGCTTAATAAGAAATTTATATTATGGTAGCTTTTAAGGTCAGAATAAAGACTATATTTTTAACTCAAATTGAAGTAAACTTGTTTACAACTAATAATGATCTGAAAATTAAATCAACAATGATAAAGAAATATGGTATGTATTGTGTTGTTATATAATATATGTCACTAGTAAGGTAAATAATTACCTTGATTTTCGACAAGATTTCGGACAAGGACAAGTGCAACGTAAACAATACAGAACTTATCATCAAGCAAACAAGCAACACAAATTAAATATATATAACATTTGTCAGAAGTTGAGGTCCACCTTAAAATCCCTTTCCACACCCGCCATCTGTCCATTGAACGAAACCCTTAATCTCTTTTTTTCATAACGACTCCGTGGGTGGTCAATCGGTGGGTGGTCAGTCGGTGGGTGGTCAATCGGTGGGTGGTCAATCGGCTCTGTTTTGACATACGTGACCTTATTGCAAACGCCCCTTGCACAAAGGATTTCAGGAAATGACAGTCAAAATGTTAATAATAAATGCAGTCATATAAGTCAACACTTGACCAATGTTTGTCCATTGAAAAGCGCGTTGTCCCTGTCACAGGATCCCTTCCTCCGAGCCCTCTATCAATTTAGTGATCCAGTGAGTATTTTATTGGCAAGGAGCCCATGTGGGATAAATTGGCTACATTCTAAGGTACGTGACCTTTTTCCCATGGCCCCTCGGAAAATCGATACGAAAAATGGCAGCCAAAATGGTAATATTAATTGCAAAATGAAATCATTTCCAGATGGCGGGATAAGGAAAATTCCCACTGTGTTGGATAATCAGTACAGAGAATACTGCACAATAATTTCTTGGGCTGATTTGGACACGCAATATAGAAAGTGTACAGACCATGTGATAAAATGAATGCTGGAAATTTTAAGCCACTGTCGATATTTGGCCTCTGTAGATTGCTTGTCTGAATGCTATCAGGTACCAGTTAGTGAACGGTATATATTTAGTATCTAGGATGTTAATTGTTAGATAAATAAATGAGAAGTAGAAAAAAATAAGAAGAATATGCTTGCTGAATTCTTGATACCCAAGTTTGAAGAATATCATATGTGAAATAAGACCTATGTGGAATGTGGACAAATAGTATAACATAGTAATTCTCATATATCAATACTAATACTACACGTTTTGTACTATTTTGGATAAAATGAAGACAGGAAAATGTACGATAATGGTGTGGTATTGGAGATTGTAATCTGTAACATACATAGATAGGCAAATAAGGATAAAGACATCTAGGTAGGTTTATAGACAGACAAATAAGGATAGACAGATAGATAGGTATATAGATAGACAAATAAGGATATACAGATAAATAGGTATATAGATAGACAAATAAGGATAGACAGATAGGTAAATATAGAGATAAAGACAGAGACAGATGGATGGGTAGATAGGCCTATAAAGATAGACATATAGATAGGTAGATAGATAAAGATAGAGACATGTATGGGTAAATATATAACGATATAGATAGGTAGACACACACTTAAGGATAAACAGATAGCTAGGCATATAGATAGAAAGATAAAGATACAAAGATAGATAGGTAGATATACAGATAAGGATAGAGACAGGTAGAGAGAACCACATATAAGAATAGACAGATATATAGGTGTATACCTGATGAGAATAGGTTTTTAGACAGATACGGATAAACATATCAATATGTAGAAATACAGAAAAATTAGACACAGGTCATTAGATTCATAGATGAATAGATATGGATAGGCACATGGATAGGTAATTAGTTAGATAATGGTATATATATTAATAGTGTATATTTATATATATATAGACAGATACGTAAATACACATATATAGGTAAATAGAAACAGATATTAGGATAGGTGCAGATAAGTAGTTAGGTAGATGATTTAAATTTGATTGAGATTTGCAAGTGTAAGCCAACGTTAATGTACCTGCGATTTTTTTCAAGTTACTTAACATCGGAATAATTGATGAAAGGTAAATGCCACAACATCAATGGTACAAATCAATGGAAGTTATCATTAATGCTTTCACAATATTTCACGTTAGACACTTACCTTCCTTCTTCACTTGATCTGCCGCTGATGAGAAGTGTTTTGTTAGGAATTTGTTCTAAATAACCCTAAACGAAAGTGAGCATCATCAGTACGTTGTGTACTTAATTTGACTTTGAATTAGACCTATGAGAACAACGCCAACAACACCACTTCAAGTTCCTATCTGCAGTTTTATATCATTCACTGTGGGTTATATTTGCACCACCAGCAATATGTATTCAAACCATGACGTCATATTGAAGGGATTAACATTAGAATGGCAGGATAAGGTTTATATATAATGGAAACGTATCCATGGGTCATTGGTTAATGAACTTGGCTGATGGAACATTTTCAGTTTGAACAAAATTGATTACTTTGAAATAGGAAGAAAGAACCTTGCTTGGTAAATAGTATTAATATTTCAGACTATAAGCATCAGCTTCATTTTATTGAAAATTAAAGCTCTCTTTTCCATCTGAACGTGACTTTTAACCATGTTCTATTTTTAGATTTATTTCTTAGTTGACACCTAAGGCATATTTTGTTTTCCGGGTTGAAAAACTTCAACCGTGCTGTGCTGCGGCGGACATTTGGAGAAACCCCAAAAAAGCATTTGGTCACTGAAAGGTCTCGTTAGCCATGTTCCCATGTTTTCGATAAACATGAGCAATCCGCTATACAGGACTCCACTCATTTGATGCCCGTAAGCACTTTCTTTCATCTTTTCAGAAGTTATGTCCATTCAAAGTGATACCTCTGATTTCGTGTTAAAGAGAGTTGTTTAGTAAAGCTTGCATATCAAATGTCTCTAATACTCAAAGTGACATGTTTACAACCATATCATCCCCAACATGGCAAGGCAGTAGTAAATCGCTTACACTTTCGCACTTTAAACAAGTATACTCTTTCTGTTACATTCTTGTACACATCAGCCGCGTTATAATAATATCCTAGAGGAAACAAAAACACATGTAAATGCATTTAATATGAGGAAAATATCACATATACAAACTTTCTAAGACTTTTTAATTTTGCACTAAATTTTGTTTTGTGAGAGATTTTTGCTGTAGTTCTCAAATCATGAAACTTAGAAAACTAATTACGTTGTTATAAAGAATCGTTTGCTTTATTTAAACTAATATTAGAAGTAGAACACAAAAACAAATCTTTTAAAAATGGATTTGACATTGTTGCATGCAAAGCATCAGTCTTCTTAAAATCACTGTTTTGGACATTCTAAACTATTTTGCATTCTTTGTAAATATTTTTTTTTTTTACACATTCAGAGAACACAATGCATACACGTACAAGAGAAAGATTTTCTCTTTTGCAATTTGTATCCATAATTAGCTAAAACAAGTAGAATAATAGCTATTGGCCAAGTAAAATTACTTTTTAGCCATTACATCGGTAAAATTAGTACTTTCATATAGATCAAAATGATGGGAAAGGTGCTTTAGCTATAAGACATACATTAAAATGATTTTTTCTTATACAAATCATAATGAGGGTAACGGAAGTTCCACATAAACATCTTAGTGGAATACACTAAACAGTGTTACTATCCACTCTGAGTCAGGATGAAGTCATATGGTCAGTTGCTCACTGGATAGACATTATGTCGGGAAGTTCATGATTAGGTCACATGATCAGTCGCTGACCGGATAATGATTATGTCGAGAAGTTTATTTGCCCTATCACGTGTATTTGCATCAGGGATAATTACCATATAGGTATAGTGTGAGTACTTTATCTTTGATATATTATATATATATATATATATATATATATATATATATATATATATATATATATATATATATATATATATATATACATGTACATATATACACATGTATATATATATATATATATATATATATATATATATATATATATATATATATATATATATATATATATATATATATATATATATATATATATATATATATATATATATATACATATATACATTACGACTCATAAATAAGTTGTCTTTCTATGGCCCTGGTGTTCTTTAAGAATTGTCCGGTGCTACACATTTAATGTACGCAGCATCTATTGGCAGAAACTTACCTATCCATTTGAGATAGTAACGTCAAGCATTTTCCTTATTGGGTTTGGGATATAATAGACACATTTGAGCTAATTATTATAATTGTTTAGCTCTATGGGTTTGGAACGTAATTGATATATTTGAGATAGTAACCACACAAATTTTCCTATATGGGTTTAGAATATAATCGATACATTCGAGATAACAGCGAGACGTATTTTGCGTTATGGGTTTAGAATATACTAAAAATTAATACTTTATGTTTTAAATTGCAGCCTATAACTTTTCATATTGCGGGCGATTAATATATACAGGCAATTCTATGAAAGTAGCGCAAGTAGTGTATGGGTACGATTCAGGGACAATGGGAATTAACATGGTAAACCACCCAGGGAAGATATATGGACAAGAGGAATTTAACATGGGAAATTTTAACATGGGTGGGACTATACAGAGGAAAAGAAAGAATTGGGACTGTATAGAGACAAGAGGAATGGAAGAGGGAAGGTGACGCCACCGTGCTGACGATGAGGCAATGTAGCAAGGGGCTGACCTCAACCGAGGCAAACAGCGGGAAAAAAACACAACCTAGAACGCTTGGCGGGAACGTAAGTGGCGGGACAGAGACAGACAGTAGACAAAAGACAAACACTTATACAACATTTTTAAAAATAAATTGGGGAGGCAAGAAAGTAATTTATTTTCGAGGCATATGAGTGGCCCTGAAAAGGGCCTTTGGTTTGGTGTTAACATTATTCCGTTAACATAGAGGCAATCGCATAGGTCTTCTTCTTTTCCTCAAACTTTGTTTGACTTCTGGTCCGTAAATCAGAACCCTCTTCAAACATTGTCTCTCCACATAAATTCTTCTTTTCCAAACGCTTGTATCCTCCATCCTGACAATGGTCCACGATGATCTGACATACCTGTGTAATAGAAGATTTTACGGTGGTCCACATCTTGTGACAGAAGCAGATGAAGGAATGCAGCGAACTGCGGTTATTTATAGGGGAAGAGAGGATCGAAACGGATTGAATTCATTCACCAATCCAAACATGCGTTACAGAATTCAGTCACAACACGGAGTTAGTCGTCCAATCCGAAGGGACCAGTCTGTGACGTCACATTCCCTATGTAGAGCCGCTAGCGTCTGTGCGCAGTCAATCCATGCGACACAGTTTTCAAACATGACATAAACTACGAAGACGATTCATTGGGGTGCACCGGCTGTGGAGACGAAAAGCGATGGAATAGCATCGACTACCCAAGTCAACACAGATTAACTTCCAGAAGATTTTAATTTTAATTGGGATTTTATCGCTTTTCTTTCGCAAGAATTTGTTCCTGAAGCAGTACCATCGCCATCTTCTCTTTCTTTACCACACGTGGAGAATTTTAAACAGAGACAGAAAGAAGAATAGGAGAAATGTTTACAGCAGCAAATGACAGCAGAACAAGCTTTCTCCTTCAGCAACAACAGCAGGAAGAAGAGGAAAGAAGGAAACGACAGAAGAAGAAACAGCAAAGGAACAAGGTAGTAAAAGTCAGACGGTCACGGTACTTTTAGACATATTAGCAGAGTTAAGATGTCCCAAACAAATGCACCAGACTTCTTTATTACGACCGAAGAGAAAAAGACCTTCCCGAGATAAACAACCCAACTCTATGACTACGTCTGCCGTACCACCCATAGTGATTTCTACCAAATTATCATCGACAGGAGGCTGTTGAGAAGTAGGCCTTGGTCGGTGCAAAGGCTTAAGGCAGATAAAGTTGATTGCTTCCGATTCCATAGTTTGTTGTTTAAACAAACAAATACCCAAAGGCTTCTTTGAGGGCCACCCATTCCTCTCGAAAAGAGAAAGTATTTCAATTGCCAACATCAATCAAATTCAAAAAGCCCTTTTTTACCCATATTATATGTGTGAATGTATGTGTGCGTGAGTGTAGGTTCTTATTCTAAAAATCAAAACCAAGATACACTTACGTTTTATGCCAAATTTTACAATCCAATTCACAACATTACACTTTAAAAAGTTCATAGGCTTCTTCTGTCTCTGTCTTCACTCTCTTTGTTCTTTAAATTTCTTCACTTTCACAGCTTTTTCTTCCACTTCTACATCACTTTATCCCTTTCTTCTCTTCTTTTTCTGTTTCTCTTACTGCACATGTCTGGGTTCTTCTTTGGGGGAGGCTACCTCTTCTTCCTCTTCATAATTGCTCTCTACTTCTTCTTGCTCCTGTTGTTTCTTAGGGCAATCTGAAGACAAATGTCCTTTTTCTTGACACTGATATCAGGTATCTTGACTTTTGTCTCTTCTAGCACTGCTGTGCTTTTTTAACGGTCTGGACACTCTGAAGACCAATGCCCATTCTTATAACAGATATAGCAGGTATCTTGACTTTTATCTCGAAAGGAGGGAGAGTAGTGCATCAGACTGTCTGAATAAAATTTTCCGATGACACCTCGCAAATCTCTGATCAAAAGTTCGATCTGTGTAGGCTCTTCCATCGTTCTGCTCGATTTAAGAGTGAAATGAATATTGGAAGGCAAGACACAAACCCTTTATATATACGCTGGTCTGCCATGGATATAAATTGACCCATGGTGTTTAAAATGTAGTCATTTGACTTTTTCAGTCCAGATGAAACGATCGCATCAATTCGTAAAGAAAAAAGAAGAAAGTAAGAGGCAGAAACGCGAGCTATCGCCTCGTACAGTAGCTGAAGTTTTGGCACAAATTCATGCCTGTGATTTTGAAGATGACATGAGTGAACCAGAGTCCAGACCCAGCGATTCTACACCCAGTCAAAGTTCACCACCCTTAGTAAACCCTCGAAATTACTATCACATTCGACAGACGGAAAAGCGTTACTCTAGAAAATTTACAACGACGGCGTACACTTACGAGATGAAGTTTAAAGATTTCAAGTTCGACGTACCACTGGAGAAAGCAGAGGGCATCATCACCGAGGTGTGGGATTCTTTGTTATAAATACTGAAACACCAATGTGAAGCCAAAGAAGACGTTCGCTTGAGACTTTAAATTCATCACGACGGCTTGAAATCCCGTTTGTATCGGGTTTAGCAGCCTAGCAGAACTGACACCTACCAAAGTCATGGACAGGATACAACACGTACAACAATCCAATGACAAGTTACACATCACCGATGCAAAAGCGACACTGTTCATGACCCACGTTTCTCTCCCCAATTTAACAACTCTGAAGACCAGATGTGTTTAGTGAGGGCCATCGTCGTAGGACGAACGTTTGCCGACAGGAACGACACGGTAGAATGGAAAAGGGCCTGGGAGAACATTCGAAAATCGGACCGTGCCAAACAACGAAGTGAAGCAGAACTCCTGTTACAACAGGCCGGCCTCTAAAAAGACACACCCTGTGGCTTCCTGAAATGCAAACATTGCAACATGTCCTAGCTCCACTCTATAGTTTGAATGTACACCCTCAAGAAGTGCGCGGGTCTCCGTCGTTTCGAGGCAAAAATTTCCAAGACGGAAAATATATTCACGTCTATCATCACGATGAACATTTCGATACCATTACCAGTATCACCGCATTCCTGGGATACAGTTATTACTGTGAGAAATGTGACTATGGCTATAACAATCGAGAACAACACAAGCATTGTGGATTGAAATGCCCAGGATGTTTGGCCTCACAACCATGTTTAAACGAAGGACAACCACGAGTGCATTGTCCAGCTTGTCAGCACACTTTTGTCAGCCTTATCTATTACCAATAAGATCTAAAAACGCAAAGTTCACAGCAAAACATACTGTGTCCTACGTGTGGAGAAGGCATACGTACCAATAATGCCAAGGTACATGTTCAGAAAAGAAACGGTGTCATATTTGTCGACAAATCGTGGACTTGGAACACGAATGCTACATTCAAAAATACCAACCACAACAAGAGAAGGAAGGACCACAAGAAGAAAAGGAATTTCATCTTTTTCGATTTCGAATACATGCTTGAGACCGGAATTCACATTCTTAATTTCTGCGTGGCTCATCGAGCGTGCGCGAAGTGCATCCAAGAGCCTACCTTTAATCAATGCCCTCACAGCAGCAAGATTCTTGGAGGGCGTGAAAAAATATTTCGGGGACTGAACACGCTGGCCGGTTTTGCTCGATGGATCGTAGACCCCATCGACGAGACGTGGAGTCAAGAGGACATTGAATGTTGCGGAGACTGTCATCATCATGCCACAGTGATGGCTCCAAATTTCTCGGGATACGATGAACAGTTCCTTTTGAGGTAATATACGGAACAAGGCACCGAACGTCCTAAAGTCACTTTGAAAGAAGCCAAAATCATTTCCATGCAAGTGGAACAAGTACAGTTTAAAGATTCGATGAGCTATTTGGCCATGCCTTTGAGCCAAATCCCTAAAATGTTTGGAATGACTGAAATGGCCAAAGGTTATGTTCCACACTTTTTCAATACGGAAGACAATCAAAACGCCGTCCTACCCCATTTGGTTTACGATCACGACCCCGACATCATTCGTACCGAACAACGAGAATCTTTCTAGGCTTGGTACCAGTCTCACGCCTCAGACACCTTCGACTTTCAGTAAAAAATGTTAAAGTATTGTCGTTCCGAAGTGGACATTTTACGGCGTTGCTATGGAAAATTTCGAGAACTGTTCATGGAATACGGATAGGTCGATCATTTGAAAGAAGCCTGCACCATTGCCAAAGCGTGTTCCTTAGCGTACAGCCAACGATTCATGCCTGAAAACACCATAGCTTTCATCAGCCCTCAAACAACTATTTTTGTCAAACGATAATACTCGGTTAAAGCCCTACGCTGGTTACCTTACTTGTGCGACAAGGAATACAAATGGACTCAGCACGACCGCAACAAAGGGAGGTGGGGAAAGACCATTGGAACGTATTCGGTAGATGGCTGGGACTTAGAAAACCCCAAAACCGTGTACGACTTTAACGGGTGCTTATTTCACAGATGTCCCGTCTGTTTCCCTGAACGTGGCACTAAAAATCAGTGTTGACAACGAACCATGGAAGACTTCTACCAGGCCACTCGTTAGCGACGCTTGAAGTTAGAACAGCAAGGATACCAATTGGTGTAAATGTGGGAACACGAGTACGATCAACACTTGAAAACCAATCCCGAGTTTTAACGCATCGTGGAAAGTTACAAGTTGATGGACCCACTGAACCCAAGGGATAATTTGTACGGAGGACGGACACATGCCACCTGTTTACTGTACCGCGCTGAAGAAAAGAAAGGAGAAGAAATCAAATACTTGGACGTGTGTTCACTGCATCCTTACGTGTGCAAATATTGTCGCTTTCCTGCAGGGTAACCGCAATTGTTGACGCAACACATCGACCTGGATAACATTCGACAATACAAAGGCTTTATCGAATGCAAAGTTTTGCCACCCACCGACTTGTACCATCCCTTGTTACCTCACCATTGCCAAAGAAAAGTGATGTTTTCCTGGTGCCGTACTTGTGCCGAAACGTGTAACCAAGATCACCCTTGGCAGCACACCCAGGAAGAACGCGCCTTGATCGGAACGTGGGTTAGCGTTGAATTGTTCAAAGCTCTTAACCTGGGATACCAACTGTTAGAAGTGTACAAAATTTGCCACTTTCTCAAGACACACAAATACCACAAGGGTGACCAAACTCATAGAGGCATTTTTGCAGTCTACGTAGATGCCTTTTTGAAACTGAAACAAGACGCCAGCGGCTATCCTTCCTGGTGTCACACTCCGGAAGACCAAAATACATTAAAAAAGAAATACTGGGAACAAGAAGGCATCACTGAAGACCACATCGATAAAAACGAAGGCAGGCGATCGTTTGCCAAACTGATGTTAGATTGCATATGGTGTAAAATGGCACAATGACAGTGTTTACCCAAGACGGAATATTTGACAGAACCTTCCCGCTACTTCCAGATGATTCACGACAAAACCAAATACATGAAACACGAAGAAGATCTGGACTTTGTACAAGCCGACGCATTTGGAAATGTCATCACTGCGGCTTACGTGATAGCCCATGTTCGCTTAAAATTTTACGAAGCTTTAGAACTATTAGGGGATCGCGTCCTTTTCTTTCGCACTGACAAATGCATTTACATCGATCGCCCGGGTCAACATCACCCTGACATCAAAGGAGACCGTTTACGAGCCTGGTCATCTTTGTGGTATTGAAAGAAGCCTTGCAGTCTGGAGAGGATGAAATGACCACCTACCAACCGAATAAGATTGTACG
Source organism: Sinohyriopsis cumingii (assembly GCA_028554795.2). Taxonomy (NCBI): domain Eukaryota; kingdom Metazoa; phylum Mollusca; class Bivalvia; order Unionida; family Unionidae; genus Sinohyriopsis; species Sinohyriopsis cumingii. Next base: position 146,332,355 of record CM068828.1, read on the forward strand.
TTTACCCACTCACCAAATCGTCAGTCGACCCTTGGTAAAAGTCTATAAAATCGTGTACCAGAAGCAAGTGCGACTTCCCAATCACTTCACTTTGCAGTACGGTCACATCGATATTGGTCAGCATATAAAAAGGGACAATATGAAAGATCGATAGTTCATTGAGACTGCCATGACCATACGATAAAGATGAATACCTTCAGAAAAACACAAAACAAGTTCACAGTTCAGACAGGCACAGTTCAAGTTCGGTGATTCTCAAGTGGAGCGCGATGCTGTGCCTTGCATTGAGAGCGATGCAGTAAAGCATCATGGAAACATTTTTCTCACTACTACTACTACCACTACACCTATCATGGAAAGTGATGCTGTGCGTGTCAAACCTGCCGGATGGACTCTTTACTGGATTTCATTGTGGATGTCAACTTTCACGTCTACCACCCTACGGATGTCATCCAGCCCTGAGCAAACTGATGTCGATGCCACCCTACCCCCATCAAAATGAACCTGTGAAAGACGAATAATCATTCCTTGTGCGTTTGCCTGAATACGGAAACTCTGAAAATCGTTTTCAATCGTTCGAAGGTAAATATCATAAATATCTGGGAGGACCTACCCACGAAGAATTAGCCAGAGCCGGATTTTTCTACTTGGGTGAAGGAATAAAGTCAAATGCTTCAGTTGCGGTGTGTCACTTCGTCAGTGGGAACAACAAGATTCAGCATACCTGGAACATGCTTGATGGTCCCCGAATTGTCACTATTTACCTTTAGTGGGACGATATCAGTAATACCTGAATGGATAATTTACAAGAGAACATTCGTGGTTTGCCTGTGGAGATGAGAGAACGCATTTACCGAGAACTGGTCAAAATACAAGTGAAAGGCAAACTAAAAATCATTTCTCCATTGTTAAATTATGCTCTTTTCCAAAGTAAAAGAACACTTTTTATTGGGCACCACCCAGTGATTCCAAAAAAGTGTTTATACATATGCATACTTTCTAAGAGAACGTATTGGGATTGCCTGAGGAGTTGAGAGAACGGATTTACCGAGAACTGGTTAAAAATGCAAGTGAAACGTAAAGAAAAACTGCATCCGTTACGTCACCGGTGTTTAAAACACTGGGAGCTGAAAGCTATAAAAGGACTGATTCAGATGAAAGTGTTTCAGTGGTCAGACATTCATCAACTAACCCTTGGTTCATAGGATTGGTTTGTTATTGATGATTCTATTTGCTACAAGGTAGACTTACTGCAACGAATTCCTGAGGGAGAGTTAGAAAGTTACCAAAATCTTTTACACAATGTCGACTTAGTAGAAGAGGAAACTTCTGAACGAACTGTGACGTGCATGTTAGTGACTAAACTATTTACATTCGACACTGAAGTAAAAATCATTTATGTGTAGACAGTACACTTATTGTCTCCGAGAAAAAGAGATATAAAAACAGGCTACCATGTCACAAATTTTGTCAGAAGTGATTCAACAGATTCCGTGGAAAGAAATCAATGCCATTATTCAAACAGTGGAAGATTACCAATACTTATTACGATAACTGTGTCCATTCAATTGGGATTGACGTGTGGCATGTCTTAGTGACTTGTCTTCAGGGAATTCGTTTACCAGCCGATTTATTGTGGACACTTTACGAACAATACTTACCGCCCAATCAAACATGAAAGTGACTCCTTTAAATCACCACGAGAGACTCATTTTGCTCAAAGCTTTGAGTTTTCATTTAGATACTTCTCGACCTCTACGGGGAAAAAAGATTCGACAATTTTTTGGGAAACAAAGAGGTATATGACAATGTGAGTGTAGCGTGTGACTTACACCCTCTTTGGACAGATATACGTGACTGGAAAAATTTGGAATTATGAGCCTTGGACTCATGAAGTAGTCCATTATGCGTGAGAGTTGGGATCCAAAATTTCAACGTCCTAGGAAAAAGTTAATTTCCAACCTGTGTTATTGGCAGTGTCAGAAGAACCCGTCACCGAGGACAACCATTCCTATCAGGACAAGACTGTCATGGACATTCACGAAAGACTATTTCTGGAGGACACTTATGTGACATTACCACATGTAGAGCCTGTAAGAACGTTTCACTTTGTCCCTAAGAAATCTTGCTTCCCAAAAACATGTTGTACAGAAACTTGTTTCTATTCCAATTTGATCGTTTTAATGTGCATTATATCGTTGTACTTATCCCGTTGGCTTTTATGTATTTTAGTCTTTAGTATTTATTTTTAAAATATCAACAAACGTGTCCTGAAAAAGTATTTAAAAAAACTCTTGTCTTGTCTGTTTTCGTGTCACAAGTGACATTACTGACACTATGGCTTCCTCTGCTTTCTCTGCTCACTCTTCCTCCAATTTCAAAGACATCGACGAACACTTAGATCGTGCCAGTTGGGAGGTTTTGTATCTTCGTCATCCCTTTAACATGCTCATTGCTAGATCTAGATGTAGAGGCAAAACCGAATTTGTAAAACGTTTGATCGAACATAAACGTCATTTGATCGATCGTATACCTCAACGAGCCGTGTGGTGTTAAAAAGAGTGGCAATCGGCGTACAGTCTCTTGCGAGAAAGTCAAGGCGATTCCATCGTGTTTGAGGAAGGCATTCCTAAGGAAGACGACGGAATTGTGCCTGACCCTAGTCAAACCCATCTGGTAATTTTCGACAACATGTTAGGAGAAGACGAAGAAGAAATTAAACTGTGGTTTACGCGCAAAGGGAATCATCAGTCTCAATGCTCATTACGTGGTCTTGTTTAAAAGCCCTAGAGATAAATCGCAAGTGCAAGTCTATGCCAAACATTTAGGAACACCTTGGCTAACTCATGCGTACGACGATGCCACTCAAACTCCACACGCCTATTTACTCATCGATATGCCCTTGGCATGGAATAGAAAGACGAAAACTAGCTTGAGTGCCTTACAAACAATGGATGAAATACTATCGTTTGCAAGAACAAAGGACGCCTCATCTGCCTCCCAATCTCAATTTGACCGATATGTCCCAGTTACAACACGAATTGCAGTCATTAATGGATCGGCACGATTTGCCAGAAACAGAAAAATCGCAAAAGTACGGTCAACTCTTGCAACGACTACAATTGTTTCACCAGAAAGCTTATAACGAAACAGCTGTAAAGACTCGGAAACATTTTAAGAACTTGATGAAAAGTTCATCCCCACACCACGACCACCACCACCACTATCCACAGTGGTCATGAGAGACGCCACCCAACGAAAGTCTGAGGAAGAAGAGGTACGAGAAGTTTTTCAAACTCCGTCAGCAGCTTCCATTTCTAGTAAGACTGCAGCGTCCTTTTTGACCCCTTCCCCCACACCCCAATGATAAGAAATGAAAGCATGGGTTAAAAGATGATGTCCACTCCGCCTTTGACAGAATTAAAAAACAAAGAAGGGAAACCAGAAGTGAAAAAAGAAGACCAAAGTCATTCCATTACCACCTCCACAACTAGCTTCGACTTCTACACACGTGGCCAATCGGACACGTAAATCCATTTCCGAACTACCATTTCTCCCCGTCCAAAGTAGCATCCTCGAAGAGTGGATAACATGTTAACACCAAAAAAATGGAGAAAGTGAAAGCCAGCATTTACTACGATCCACCCCATCCTGCAGGTTACGGAGGAGTTCAAAAATTGTATCGTGCTGCCAACACTCTTCTGAACCGTCTCCGTTTACCTCAAGTGCAACGATGGTTGCAAGAACAAGCTACCTACGCTTTATTTAAACCCATTCGACGAAAGTTTTCCAGACGTCGCCCCCAAGTGGAAGGCATCGATCATCAATGGCAAGCTGATTTAGCCGTTATCTCTCATTTGGCCACCTACAATAGTGGCTACTAATATTTGTTTTGTGTCATCGATGTCTTTTCCAAATTTGCCTGGGTCGTGCCATTCACATCCAAATCAAGCAGTGAGTAAGTGCGAGTCCTCCAACAGGTGTTGAAACAGGCGGTCGTCACCCTCTTCCTTGGCAAACTGACAAAGGCACCGAATTTCTGAACCAAGCTTTCCAAAAGAATTAAAGAAACGTGACATTGATTTTTTCACCACCGAGAATCCTGAAACCAAAGCCAGCATCGTGGAACGTTTTCAAGGCACTTTGAACGAACGCATGTGGACATGTTTTACACATCACCACACTGTCAAGTACATCGACATCTTACCGTACCTGGTTCAAGCGTACAACCAATCTTACCATCGGAGCATTGGACGTGCCCCCCCCCCCAAGATGTGACTCCCAACAACGAAGTGCTTGTTTCTGATGGGCTATTTGATACGTCCCCGACGGTGGCTGTCCCCAGGAAAGGTGACGTGTTGGTCGTAGGAGATTGGGTGTGCATTGGCAAAACCAAACGCACTTTCGACAAAGGTTACTTGCCCACCTGGACCACCGAACTGTTTCGTGTCACTGGAAGAGTGCATGGCAGTCATCCTGCCGTCTATAAATTGGAAGACATGAACGGAGAAGTGTTAAAAGGAAAGTTTTACTTACCCGAGTTACAACGTGTCACCAAAAAAGAAGAAGGACGTGTACGACATTGAAAGCATTTTCGATCGCAAAATACGCAATGGCGAATCCTTCACCCACTTCTTCCCTGCAAGATCTACAAAAACAACCCTTGTATGTGTGGCGTGAAGAACGTAAGCCTAAATCGCAAATCGTCGTTGTCTGCCAAATCTTTGAAGTGTATTGTGTCATCAGTGCAGCCATTGCCAATTTGAGTTTACAACAAGGAGACAAACAATTGTGGACCATTTTATTGAGGAGTTGATTCAGTTACCTTCTTCCCAATCCTTCCCTGAAATTCTCCTCGAACGGCAACAACGGGAAGCTTGCGTCCAGTGTCAGTGTCAACAGCAACAACCCCAGTTTGGCGGAGACACTTCTCTGACTTCCAGTAACCCCTCAAACAGCAACAGAACTCTGGAATTATGAGCAACCATAACCAGTTTTACTTAACCTAACCCAGTGATAGTTCCATGGAGGTGTTTCCCAACAACAATTTGTGCTGTTACACGGCCAAATTACCTCAGGTCTTCCAATTAGATCACGAAGCCCATTGGGAAGTGGCTTTGGTGGAAATCATTCACCCGACACAAATTAAAAACATCACTGAAAAGCAAAACACTTTCCCGGTTGAAATCCTGAATGCCATATTGCAAGAAGAAATAAATAAAGACGGGTTTTCAGCTGACACAAGACCAGCAAGCAATCCATCCTTCACAATCTACACTTTGAACATTCCGTCAGGTTTTTATTTTAGGATACGGACACACTGTCCCTCAGGTTTAATAATAGTTGGTTTGAAATTTTGTGTGGACATCTACAGATGGTAACACAAAATTTGAGTCCCAAGATGAACAGTACTATGGATTTGTACAGGGCTTTTGGAAATCCGGTAGAACTGAACAAAGATCTTAATTTGTTCTTTGTGTACTCCGATGTGGTGGAGTATAACGTAGTGGGCACACCTCCTTGCCGTTACTGTGTGTCATTCTTTTCAAATTGGATAGTAGTAGCACGACCAATGACAAGGAAGGTGCAAACACCTATCACGTACACCGTGAATTTGTACATCCTCACTATTTGCCCGTCAGTAAGTAGTATTTTGACACTGTCATCATTGCTATAGAAGGAAATCTGAAACAAAATATTCCATTCTCCAAAGGGAAGGTCACGGTGAAACTTCATTTTCAAAAACGATTCTCTAAGGAATTGTAAGTCACGTATCCAGTGTACCGAGGCGTCGTTCGACAGCAAGGACATGGTTTAGAAGTTATGTTGAAGTCAGCCTTTCGTTCAGTAGCTCCGATGTTGAATACGATGATGACACGAGGATTGCATGCCTTGACAGATACAAGGCAAAGAATTTCTCCAAAATGTCATCTTTCACAAACAAAACCCCAAATAAGCTTTCTTGAGAGCAGGTAAAAACGTCTTGCTGAAAACGGGTAAAGACATTTTGGGCCGACGAGAAACTCCTATAAATGCCCTGAATGCTAATAAGTCAGTCATTCCTGCTTTCCTGATGAAACAGCAAGGACAAGGCAGAAAGAAACGACATAGAAAATCACCCCTTCACAAGACTTCACACTCCTAAAGCTAGAAAGACTAAGAAAAGACGAACTGCTCGAGACTTAGACGTTTTTGATTATTAAATCATTATTAAATCATAGAGATAAAAAATAATGAAGCACCGAGAGTACTGCGCATGTTCCAAGTCGGAACTGTATCTGTTTGTCATGCCACCCACCATGATGACAATGCAAAAATCCCAATGGGTCTAACTTTATCCCGTATTCTCTTTGACGGATTCAGGTCCCACTGATTTTGAAATCGAAAGATGGCCAGAACAAGAACACCAAATACTTGGGAGAAAATATTGAACGGAATTGATCATGAATGATTACTATGAATGTCAAAACGATTATCCCAGTCAAATTCAACAAGATAAATATATGATGCTGAGTCAAGAAGAAATATTGAACGAGTATCGGGGTATAAAGACCTGCGTGAACATTCTTGTCCTCCATTATCAACTCTAGAGATCTATCGCATCGAAGCTCTCTTAGCTAAGGGTGCAGAGACTAGACGAAGAAACGGATATTTGTCAGACAAATTCAAAGAAAAGGTCAGGATCGAGTTGATCGCTTATCATTACCTGTGAAGAAAAAACAACACAAAAATGGATACATGTGAACTTTATTACTTTTTGAACTACAGTTCTTACACTGCTTCTTAGAATCCTGGGCTATTCTTTAGAACATTTAGTGACTTTTTTTGATCGTCATTCTTATATAAACGATGACAAAGTAGATAGATGACTTTGTGACCATTATGGTTATCTTTTGTCTCTAGCTAGAAAACGTAGTGTACATGAATCGCCCAGTGAATTCCAACAGTGGAAATCTCAGTTTAATTCATAACGTTGTCAACCTTGTCCAAAAGAGATAGTTATTGAAAAATCGTTTTTTGTTAAATTGAATTGTTAATTTTAAAATATTTGTTAACTGTTCGTTGTGAGTTATTTGAATAAAAAGATGTTTTTTTTTAAACAAATGCGTCTTTCGTTTATTTGCCATTTGTATCATACACCATGCTCTTTGCCTTCTCAATATCTCTCAAATAGGGGCCCCGAGTGGCCAATTGGTCTAAAGCGCTCACAGTTCCGGATCACTGCCATCTCACCTCTGTCTGCGTAGGTTCGAGTCCAAGGCTCGGATAACGTGGTTACGTGGGAAAGCCTGCCAGTAGCTTCTAGTAGGTCGGTGGTTCTTCCCTGGGTTTTCCAGGGTTCTTCCTCCACCAGTTATACTGGCCGCCATGTATAGCCTATCTTGTGCTGAAAAATGGCGTTAAACCCTAGAACAACAACAACAACAATCTCTCAAATAAAATGTTTTTATCGTTCCGATACTACACTGTGTAGGAATGTTTTCGTTCGCGTCCGCGCTTTTACCGTAAAATCAGGGAAGTCTGCAGTCTGATCATCCATTTTCGACCCATCCTCCTACGAAGATGTGGTCTAGATTATCCAAGCTGAACGAAGCTTACGTGAATTTGCATCGTGTCAGGCAACGCCTGATACTGCAGCCTGAAGAGATAGAGAATGTCAGAATGTTAAAAGTCACTGAAGACCTGATAGAAGAAGTCTTCAGAGAGGACATTAACAGGAAAAAGAAGAATAGACGGAAAAGTACAGACTTCAGAAACAGCAGAGAGAACTGAGAGAGAGAGAGAGCAGCAGCTACAGCAGCAGCAACATGAACCTGATAGAGGTTTTGTCGACTGCCGTGTCGACACCAAATAGTTCTCCTCTTTCCGAAGAAGCAGACCGTATCCTGTGAGAAAGTTTGCCGCCAGACGAGGCCGCAGTCTTAGACTATAAAAGATTGCCATTACTCCTCGTTCACGAAAAACAGCCGTTTTCAGGGCTACCCAATAATCTAGAAAAGAAATACACATTCGATAGCCTATGATATGTTAGTCAGTTAGTAACAAATATAAGTGCGTTTATAAGCACATCATTTCTTTATCTTGATTAGAAAGTGTGACTCCAAGCCCTTCGTTTCCGTCGCTTGTCAAAAATTTTACATGAGTGATTGTCAGTTATAAAGTGAGTGAGTGTTTCTTTTAAGTCCGCGCATCTATGGTATTAATATGGGTAACATAAGTTTGGGTGCCAGTGTATGTTTTCCTTCATGACCATGCTAAGTGGATATACACTAACCGCTCGACAGTCTGGCTACCCATCCTTGATTCTTCAAAAACGAAAAAATAAACAGCAGACTAGCGAAGATTTGGAGCTTCACATTCACCTGGAGTACGCCAGGCGACTCCTGAATGAACTGGAAGCGGAGGCCATTGTTGAGAAAGCAAGGATAGAGAAGGAGAAGGGAGAGGGAATAAAAAAGAAGAGGAGGAAAAGAAAGGACAATTTTGCCTCACGTAATGATTGATGAGTGAAGTCATACCAGTGGTGAGGACGCCTCCACTGGTAGCACCAGCACGACAGCCACAACCACAAGAACGACAACAACCACTAGTACCACAACCTGTAGCAGTACCACAAATTCGCCATCCACGGGTGTGGCAAAGAAGGCAAGAAAACTTCAGAATCCCACAAAAAGAAAATTGGCATTTTGAAGCCAATCATCCCTCCTCTGGGATCCCAACCACACATATCAATTGGGATCAATATTGGAGTCGTCGATATGTCTTCGGTGCTAGACCTGGGAGATGTCATCATTATCCAGGTGCATCTGAAGTTACAAATAACAGCCATTTTCAGGGCTAATCAAAACTCTCGAAAAGAGATGCTATTCAATTTTTCCCATTTGTGTGACTGTGGAGTAGTGTGAATATAAACACTCACTCCTTTACTAATGTAATTATGTGTGTGAGTTTGTGTGTATGTGCTGTTTGTGTGTGTGTTTGTATGAGCCCACGTACATTTGTGTGGATCGTATATCATTGGGGATTGATTTGGCTTCTTCGCGTGTGTGGATAATATATGTGTGGTTAGTGTTTTGGCTCATCACCACTGTGTGGATAGTAGATCATATGTGAAGAGAGAAGTAGGGGATGTTTTCCTTCACGTCCGTGTTTGACGATAAAAACTAAAGCGTCCATCATTCACGCCATTCTGCGGAATACGGGAAAAGAAGATGGCAGCAGTCACGGCTTTATTCAACAACTTAAAAGACAGTTGATATTGGATGGTGGTTGGCTATTATGCAGCGGAACAGCTTGAACATGAATGGAGGCATCCAGTTGCAAAAGACTTTGTGACAAGTCAAGTAACCAGCCTCAAGGTAGCAATGATCTTGTGAAAGAGATGATAGAGGAAGAAGTAAAGATATTAAGAGGCTAAATTCACCCACAGTATGTGAAAGTAGGTAACTTGAAAGAAGCCCTAGATATTGTCACGAGAGTCAGGTGCTTCTCAGAAGATATTTTGGAATGGACATAGTAGTCTTTTGTAAAATGGAGAATGAACCAGTTCCAGAAAGCTGAAGAACTGATGAGAAATGTATTGAGAGAAGAAGTCAAGAAGATGTAAGAAACCTGGACGAAAGAGAGAGAGGAAAGAGAAAACATAAAAAAGAAGAGTTTCAGAGGCTGAACAACAACTGGATTAAAGTCCAGGAAAATTCAGAGCGATATACCATCCTAACTGGATGCCAGAAAATGAAGAAAAGAAGAAGAAAGAAATATTATAAAAAGTCAGGAGCTGGTGGAAGAAGTGGAGAAAGTAAAAGAAGAAGAAGCAGAAGAAGCCAAAAGACATTTTCAGGGCCACTCATTTGCCTCGAAAAGATCTTACTTTCTTGCCTCCCAATTTTTAAACAAATGTATGTGTTTGTCTCCTGTCTGTTGTCTGTCTCTATCCCACCAGTTACGTTTCCACCAAACGTTCTAGATTGTTTTTCCCCCGCTGTTTGCTCAGATTGAGGTCAGCCCCTTGCTACATTGTTGCTCATCGTCAGTATGGTGGCGTCACCTCCCCTGTTCCATTCCTCTTGTCCCTATACAGTCCCAATACTATTTTGTCCCTGTATAGTCCCACCCGTGGTAAAATTTCCCATGTTAAATTCCCCTTGTCCCGATATCGTCCCAGGGTGGTTTACCATGTTAATTCCTATTGTCCCTGAATTATCCCCATACACTACAAACGTAATGCAAATGTATCCATACACATTTATATACATTTGTGCACACTTTGATATCCAAACAAACGTATATACATATGTGACAACATTGATATGCATACATATCATGATGAGTACAAACTGACAGTCAAACATAAATATATATAAACACATCTTTACAGTATTACAAAACGTATCCAAATCATACAATGCACAGCACAACTTTCACACTAGAAACCCAGTGCTTATACTATTTTGTGTCGCAGTCATTAGGCATCAGATGGTATTTTGATGACGAATATAATTAGTTTTGCTTTGCAGTTTGAATCAGTGTTTCATGATGCACACATATAGATATTAAAACTGGATATTTGTCCTGTTCTTCATATACAAAACATATTACTGGTAGACTTGTCAACATATTGAAACCACTTGCAGCATTTTCACATACCTGTTCTATCTTGTCGGCTTTCAAAATCCCCGAATTTCATAGCAGAAAGGCAAAATTGAATCGAATAAATCACATATTATATTCAATGTTTTGTAGATTATTAGTATTATACAGACGTACGTTTATTGCTTTGACAAAGGTGTCAATAAAATTCTATATAGCACATCGGAACGAGCCTTTCTTATTAAACCAAGTCCCATATAACTTACATTATCTACAATGTACAGAAATACATCTCCTTATTTAAATGAAACGAATATTCTTCTATCTATTTAGTTGAAATCCACAACCTTTATTTAATAAATATTTCCAAATATATTTTTTACATTATACTGGTAACTTATTTTATGGTGGTTGTTAACCATCATCTGTCCGAAAACAATCACCGGATCATCAGGACACAAAAACAAATATTAAGACATTTCTTCTAAAGCGATACCCACTCCATATTTGATTGGAAAGCAAAGTCCATATAATTTATAAAAACAGTACGCACCGATGGAGAGAGACATTCTTCTTGTATTCCACAAAATCAACTGATTTCTTTGTTTGTTTTCAAATTAAAAAGGGCACGGAAAACTGTTCTCTGTTCGTCAAGAAACATTTCAGCAAGAAACATGAATCTACTGCACTGGTCTTCTTAAAACCAAGCTGACCATGAATAGTATTATTATTATGTTTATTTACCCAAGATTTCATTGTTTGATTGAATAGAATAGACAAAACATTTCCTGTACAGCTGAACAATCTGATTTCTCTATTATTATTTTCATTGAATGGATTATCTTTTATACAACTGGCACAATTTAACACTTTTTCCGATTTAAAGAATTAAAACTTCTACTGAATATCGTATTCAGACGTATTTTTTCAATACTGTGTCCTGACTGCTATTGCATAGCTGTTAGAATTTATGTTACTAATGAGCTAACTTATTTCATTATAATTGGAGCAGCAAAGACTGCAAATAACATTCCACTTAAATTCACAATTTGACATTCGCTGTTATGCCCGTACCTGCTCTAATTGTCTAGTACTATACGGATGTTGAGAGTTTCCCACAATGTTCATAAAATATCACAACAAGCGTTAAATATTTTTTTTACAATATTTCGGTTTTTAAAATTATTACAAGCTCCGGTGGATATCCTTTACGTAGATCATTCCATTTGAGCCTCCTGCACTATAGTGGAGTAACCTACACGTTATATAGTGAAGTAACCTACGCGTTATATAGTAAAGTAACCTACGCGTTCTATAGTAAAGTAACCTACGCGTTCGGCAAAACGTTTTGTATCCGTTCTTCTTCATTATTCAATTCACTCTATTTTCATGCAATGTGAAGGATTGTAATTAATACAAAAAATCATTTTGATTCCCTTTCCGTTATCATATACTTGGACCACTAAATCAAGCGTTATCTTCAACACGAACATTACATTTCTATCAAAATGCACCGTGTTTTCAAAATATCGTTTCCATATTTTGGTAATAAAGATAGTTATGGCTTCAGTACGTTCATCGATTTTTTTTTGGTCACTGAATAAGAGTAGTTAAGTGGGGCACCCTAGGGACAATGGGACTTAGCATTAAAAAGACCCCTGGGCAACTCTAGGGACAATGGAAATTTAACATGGAGAAAAATCGTGGGCAACTCTAGGGACAATGGGAATTTAACACAGAGTTTGGGTCTGTCTAGGGACAAGGGGAAATTAACATGGGAATAGAGTTTGGGCTTGTCTAGGGAAAAGGGAATTGAATATGGGATTCTTTTTTAAAAAAAAAATTTTTTAAATTTAAATTTAAATTTAGGCAATGGAAAGGCTATCTCTTTTCGAGAAATATGGCTGGCCCTGAAAAGGGCCTTTGGGTTTATGTTAATGTATTCATTAACATAAAGGGTACCGCATTGGTCTTCTTCTTGTCCTTAGGCTACGTCTCACTGTTGGTCCGTAAATCAGCACTCTTTTCAGGCATCCTTGACTTTCAACGTAGATCCTACGTATCCACAGGCTGGTGTTTGTCCTGTGGACAATGGTCCACTTGGATCGGACATACATGGGTATGTCCGTCCTAAACATCATGGAAGACACAAGCGTAGAAGATTGCACATCGGTCCACATCTTGAAGCGACGAGAACAAGTGAATCAATGCATTGAACTGCGCTTATTTATAGGTAGAGGTAGGATTGAAACGGATTGAGTTCATTCACCAATCCAAACACGCGTTACAAAATTCAGTCAGCCCGCATCCAATCCGAAGAGAGTAGTCTGTGACGTCAGTTGGTCTATATAGATTCGCTAGCGCTTGTGTGCAGTCAATCTATACGACAGTGATTCAACATGACGGAAACTCAGAAAACGATCCATTGGCGTGCACCAGCAGGGGAGACTGCCCAAGGGAACCCGGACTTACTTTCAGAAGAGGTACATTGGGATTTTGTGGATTTTCTTACCTCGCAAGAATTTGTTCCGGAACCTTCGTTACCTTCTTCATTACCGCAAGTGGAGAATTTTAGACAGAGACAGAAAGAAGAATTGGAGAAATTTATGCAACGACAAAAGGAAGCGGAACAAGCTTTTCTCCTACAGCAACAGCAACAGCAACAAGAAGAGGTAAGAAAAAAACAACAGCAACAACAGCAAGAAGAAGTAGCAGCAAAGAAACAAGAGGGTGAAAATCAAACGGCTGCGGTACTGTTGGACATTTTAGCGGAGTTAAGAAGTCTGAAACAAATGTATCAGACTTCTTTATCACGACCGAAGAGAATACGCTAAACACGCCAACCCTGTGACTAAGCCTGTCGTACCACCCTTAGTGATTTCAACCCAATCATCAGAAGTAGGCCTTGGCCGTGGCAAAGGCTTAAGGCAGTTAAAGTTGATTGGTTAAACTCACCCCTACACCAAAATAAAAAGGCCCTTTTCAGGGCCACCCACATTTCTCGAAAAGAAACACAATTTCAATTTGCCAATAACTCAAAAATAAACCCCACCCATTTTACCCTTATAGCACGTGTCTGTGTATGAGTGCGTGAGTGTAGCTTCTTATTTTAAAATCAAAACTCAAAGACACTTACCTTATATCATTCATGTATTCTTTTATCCATTGTTACAATCCAATTCACAATTCACCACTGAACACTTTAATTAAAAGTTCATTGACTTCTTCTTTCTCCTTGTTTAGTCTCTCTGTTTTTTGAATTTCTTCACCGTCACACTCTTTTCCTCTTCTTCTTCCTCCTCGCTTTCTTCCCTTCTTCTTTTTTTCTCCTGTTTCTTTGCTTCTTTTAAATAGAATTGTCTTTTTTCTTCCTCTTCTTCCTCTGAAGAATCCCTCTCTTCTTTCGAAGAATCCCTCTCTTCTTCTGAAGAATCCTTCTTTTCTTCTGACTCCTCTTGTTTCTTTTTTGGGCAATCTGGAGACCAATGTCCTTTTTCTTTACAATAATAACAGGTATCTTGACTTTTGTCTTTTTTAGCCCCTGTTTTTTTTTCTTTTTTGACGGTCTGGACACTCTGAAGACCAATGCCCTTTCTTCTGACAGATATAGCAAGTATCCTGACTCTTATCTCGAAAGGAAGGAGAGTAGTCCGTCGGCTGGTCTGAAGAGAATTTTCTAATGACCCCTCGCAAAGCTCTGACGAAACGTTCCATCTGGGTAGTCTCTTCCATCGTTCTCCTCGGTTTGAGAGTGAAATGAATAGTGAAAGGACAAGACACACCCTTTTTATATACGCTGGTTTGCCATGACTATAAATTAGTCTATGGTGTTTGAACTTGAGTCATTTGACGTTTTTCACTCAAGATGAAACGATCCTATTCATTCGAGAAGAAAGAAGAAGAAAGTAAGAGGCAGAAACGTGATCTATCGCCTCGTACCAGGGCTGAAATCTTGGCACAAATTCATGCCAGTGATTTTGAAGAGGACATGAGTGAACCAGAATCCGAACCCTCTAAACCAAGTTCGTCACCCTTAGTCAACCCTGAAAAATACTATTCCATTCGATAGACGGAAAAGCGCTCCTCTAGAAAATTTAGAACCACGGCTTACACCTACACGGTGAAGTTTAAAGATTTCAAGGCCGACGTACCCTTAGAGAAAGCAGAAGGGTTTATCACCGAGATGTGGGATTCTTTGCTCCCTGCACTCAAGCGACAATGTCAACCCAAAGAAGACGATCGCTTGACACTATCCATAGATCACGACGGTTTGAAATCCCCTGTTTGGATCGAGTTTAGCAGACCCGCAGAACTGACCCCTTCCAAAGTCATGGACAAGATTCAACACGTACAACAATCTAATGACCAGTTTGACATCACCGATGGTAAAGCCACACTGAAAATGGCTCACGTCTCTCTTCCTCAAGGGACAGGACGTAAAAAGATGTTATTGGTGGACGACCTTCGCAACACCAAAACAAGTCTCGTCCGAATTAACAACCCTCAAGACCAGATGTGTTTAGCTCGAGCCATCGTGGTTGGACGAACCTATGCCAACAAGAAGTACACGGTAGAATGGAAAAGAACCTGGGAGAACATTCGAAAATCGAACCGAACCAAACAACGAAACGAAGCAGAACTCCTGTTGCAACAAGCTGGCCTGTCCAAAGACACACCCTGTGGCATTCCTGAGATGCAAAAATTGCAAGATGCCCTAGCTCCACGCTACACCTTGAAAGTGCACCCTCAAGAAATGCGCGGGTCTCTGTTGTTTCGAGGCCAGGATTTTAAGGACGTAAAATACATTCATGTCTATCATCACGATGGCCATTTCGATACCATTACCAGTATCACCGGATTCCTGGGATACAGTTATTATTGTGAGAAATGTGATTATGGTTATAACAATCGAGAGCAACACAAGCATTGTGGATTGAAATGCCCAGGATGTTTGGCCTCTCCACCCTGTCTGAGCGAAGAACCAGTGCCTTGTTCAACTTGTCTGCACACGTTTGTCAGCCCTGCCTGTTACCAGCAACATTTGAAAACACAAGGTTCACAGAAGAAATGTGCTTGTCAACTCCTGAGAATGTGCCCTACGTGTGGACAAGGCATACTTACCAACAATGCCAAGGCACACGTATGTCGAGGAAAGAAAAAATGTCACATTTGTCACCACATCGTGGACTTGGAACACGAATGCTACGTGCAAAAATACCAACCCCCACCAGAGAAAGAGGACGGTCACAAGAAGAAAGGCAATTTCATCTTTTTCGATTTCGAATGCATGCAAGAGACCGGCATTCACATTCCTAATTTCTGCGTGGCTCATCGAGCGTGCGAGAAGTGCATTCAAGAACCTATCTTCAGTCATTGCCCTCACTGCAGCAAGATTCCCGGAGGGCGTGAAAAAATCTTTCGGGGACCAAACACGTTAGCCGATTTTGCCCAATGGGTCTTAGACCCCATCGACAAGACGTGGAGCCAAGAGGACATCGAACGTTACGGAGATTGTCATCGTCATGCCACAGTGATGGCTCACAATTTCTCCGGATACGATGGACAGTTTCTTTTGAGGTACTATACGGAACATGGCACCGAACGTCCTAAAGTGACTTTGAACGGAGCCAAAATCATTTTCATGCATGTGGGACAAGTACAGTTTAAAGATTCGATGAGTTGCTTGGCCATGCCTTTGAGCCGAATGCCTAAAACGTTTGGAATGACAGAAATGGCTAAAGGGTACTTTCCACACTTTTTCAATACGGAAGCCAATCAACATGCCGTTCTACCCCATTTACCTGAGGCTCACTATTACGACCCCGACAACATGCGTACCGAACAACGAGAAGCTTTCTACGCTTGGTACCAAGCTCACGCCTCGGACCCTTTCGACTTTCAGGAAGAAATGTTAAAGTATTGTCGTTCCGACGTGGACATTTTACGGCGTTGCTGTGGAAAATTTCGAGAACTGTTCATGGAACACGGAGGGGTCGATCCTTTGAAAGAAGCTTGCACCATTGCCAAAGCGTGTTCCTTAGTGTACCGCCAACGATTCATGCCTGAAAACACCGTGGCTGTCATCAGTCCTCAAACGACCCACTATGTCAAGCGTCAATACTCGGTCAAAGCCCTACGTTGGTTACATTACTTGTGCGACAAGGAAGACAAATGGATTCAGCATGCCCGCAACGGAGGGGGCGAAAAGACCATCGGAACGTATTCGGTCGATGGCTGGGACTTAGAAAACCCCAAGATCGTGTACGAGTTTAACGGTTGCTTATTTCACGGATGTCCCCTCTGCTACCCTGACCGTGACACTAAAAATCAGTTTTTACAACGGACCATGGAAGACCTGTACCAGGACACTTGTCAGCGACGCCTAAAGCTAGAACAGCAAGGATACCAAGTGGTGGAAATGTGGGAACACGAATACGATCACCGTATGAAAACCGATCCCGAGTTTAAACGCCTCGTGGAAAGTTACCAGTTCATGGACCCGCTGAACCCGAGGGATAGTTTGTACGGAGGAAGGACCAATGCCACCTGTTTGCTGTACCAAGCCGACGAAGAGAAAGGAGAAGAAATCAAATACTTGGACGTGTGTTCGCTGTATCCCTACGTGTGCAAATATTGTCGCTTTCCTGTAGGGCACCCGCAATTGCTGACGGAACACATCGACCTGAAAAACATTCGACAATACGAAGGCTTGATCAAGTGTAAAGTTTTGCCTCCCACGAACCTATACCATCCCGTCTTACCTCACCATTGTCAAGGCAAACTGATGTTTCCCTTGTGCCGTACTTGTGCCGAAACGTACAACCAGGACCAACCTTGCCATCACAGCCAGGAAGAACGGGCCTTGACGGGAACCTGGGTCAGCGTGGAATTGTTCAAAGCTCTGGACATGGGATACCAACTATTAGAAGTGTACGAAATTTGCCACTTTCCCAAGACACAACAGTACCACAAGGGTGACCCTACTCAGAAAGGCATTTTCGCCGACTACGTGGATGCCTTTTTGAAACTGAAACAAGAAGCCAGCGGCTATCCTTCCTGGTGTCACACTCCCGAAGACCAAATAAAATTCAAAGAGAAATACTACGAACAAGAAGGCATCTCTTTAGACCACATCGAAAAAAACGAAGGCAGGCGATCGTTTGCCAAAGTGATGTTAAATTGCTTGTGGGGTAAAATGGCACAACGACCGTGTTTACCCAAGACGGAATATTTGACAGAACCTTCCCGCTACTTCCAGATGATTCACGACAAAACCAAATACATGAAACACGTGGACGTCGTTCGAGAGGATTTGATCTTGGTCAATTACGAAGAAGATCTGGACTTTGTACAAGACGACCCTTTTGGAAATGTCATCATTGCGGCTTACGTGACAGCTCATGCTCGCTTAAAATTGTACGAAGCTTTAGAACTGTTAGAAGAACGCGTCCTGTACTTTGACACGGACAGTTGTATTTACATCCATCACCCGATTCAACAGCACCCTGACATCGAAGGAGACCGTTTAGGAGCCTGGACAGACGAGCATCCCGACGACAAGATTCTAAGTTTCGTCAGTGGTGGTCCCAAAAATTACGGCTACGAATACCGGGACAAACAAGGAGAAGTGCACACGACGTGCAAAGTGAAAGGACTGACTCTGAATCATCGTACCAGTCGAGTGGTCAACTTTGGGGTATTGAAAGAAGCCTTGCAATCGGGAGAGGATGGAAACTTTAAAGTGACCACCTATCAACCGAACAAGATTGTACGTTTACCCACTCACCACATCGTCAGTCGACCCTTGGAAAAAGTCTATCAAATTGTATACCAGAAGCGAGTGCGACTTCCCAATCACTTCACCTTACCGTACGGTCACGTCGGTATTGGTCTGTATATGAAAAGGAACCCTAGGCAAGATCGATAGTTCATTGTTCATTGAAGTAACTTACCATGTCGTTGACGAAGAAGAAACCAGATTGGTTAGGAGTCAAATGTTGGACATCACCGAGACCAGGGTTTTGAGGCTTGGATACAAGAGGTGGCCTAGTATGCACGAGAGTTATTCAAGGAAAAAAGTTACTTTTCAACCTGTGTTAGTGATGGTGCCAGAAGAACCCGTCACCCAGGACAGGACTGTCGTGGACAGGCCTGAAAGACCCTTTCGGGAGGACACTTGTTTGACCTTACCCCTACTATAGAACTGGTTAGAACTTTACCCAAAACATGTTGTACAGACACTTGTGTTTATTCCACGTTCATAGTTATCATGTGCCTTTTATTCTTGTACTTAAGCCTTTGGCTTTTATGTATTTTTTGTCTTTCGTATTCATGTTTGAAAAAAACATTCAATAAACGTGTTCTGAAAAAGTATATAAACTCTTGTCTTGTTTGTTTTTCGTGTCACAAGTGACATTTCTCACACCATGGCTACCTCTGCTGTCTCTGCTCCCTCTTCCTCTACTGTCAAAGTCATCGACGAACACTTAGATCGTGCCAGTTGGGAGGCTTTGTATCTTCGCCATCCCTTTAACATGCTCATTGCTGGACCTAGCGGTTCAGGCAAAACCGAATTCGTCAAACGTTTGATCGAACATAAACATCATTTGATCGATCGACCCCCTCAACGAATCGTGTGGTGTTACAAAGAGTGGCAATCGGCGTACAGCCTCTTGCGAGAAAGTCAAGGAGATTCCATCGTGTTTGTGGAAGGCATTCCTAAAGAAGACGATGGCATCGTCTCTGACTCCCGTCAAACCCATTTGGTCATTTTTGACGACATGTTAGGAGAAGACGAAGAAGAAATTAAACTGTGGTTCACGCGCAAAGGGCATCACCGTATTGCCAGTGTCGTTTACATCACCCAAAATTTGTTTCAACAAAGTAAAGCCCATCGCACCATCAGTCTCAATGCGCATTACGTGGTCTTGTTTAAAAGCCCTCGAGATAAATCGCAAGTGCAAGTCTTAGCCAAACAGTTAGGAACGCCTTGGTTGACTCAGGCGTACGACGATGCCACTCAAACTCCACACGCCTATTTACTCGTCGATTTGAAACCTACGACTCCCGAGGATTTGCGATTTCGTACCCACTTGTTTCACCACTGGTGCCAAGACGGAGGGCCTGTCCTGTACACGTCTCCGTCCTCGACTTCATTTCACTCCCCATAAAAAAATCTATAAAAACCTCAGACCCTTTTTCGTCTGTCTCACTCTCAGTGCGAACATGACGTCCCTTCAGTCGCATCTTCCCGTCAAATTGATTCGTGCCTTGTATGGCATCAGTCGAGAAAAAGATCCACAAACACGAGCTCGTGTCTTAGAAGCTAGTCTCAAAGAAGTCTTACGATGGTTCACGGTGACAGCACGTCAATTATTCCAAGGAATCATTCAGATTCCTCATCAAACCAAACGCTTTTTCGATCGAAACAAAGTCGCTTTGGTCCAACTGGCCGATCCCCGCATCGACACTCAAACCAAAAAACAAATGATTTTGAAACCTGGAGGGAGCGGTACTCTAGGAGGGGTCATCATTCGCTCACTCTTAAGATGGGATCCTAATGCCCCCAAAGTTATCCCCAAGACAAATGTCCAACGAAGCCCCAAGAAGAAAAAGACCAGGTCCCCAAGGAGAACTTCTCCAGTGGCAGGACCCTCCTCTGACCAGACACCACCACCACCCCGGAAAAAGAAAAGAAGCCCCCAGAAAAAGAAAAGTCCACAGAAAACTAGTCGCAAGAGAGGCACTTCGGCCAGGACGCAACCTTACACTCGCAAACCACGACCTGCCACGGCGGTGACTGCGTCTCCGGCAGCTTCACGTTTGTCCACTTCTCCGTTAATGACACCCAGAACTGAAGAGTACTTGGAGACGTTGATCACACCAAGAGCTTCTCCGTTGATGACCCCCAAAAGAACTTCCCCAGTGGCAGGACCTTCCAATTTAGTGGCAGTGGCTGCTGCTCACAAAGTACCTTCTCCCAAAATCAAAGTTCAAGAAAGATCGGGCATGTTACAAAGTTTGCTGGATTTGTCCAAGCAAGAACTGGCTCGATTTAGTCCGTTACGTACCCCTGCACGACGTGTCATGAATGTCCTCAAACTAATACGACGTAAAGACAATCAGTGGCGACGCGTTCCAGTATATAAAAGGCCTGTGACCAAGTCGGGTATCAGTGTTTTTTTGGTGCTCCTGAAGACTCAAAGATGTCACCCTCCAGAAAACCCCAAGGAAAGAAAAGGAAAGGACTGCCACCACGTTTAGCCAAACATGGGGACATGTTATCTGTCCTGTCCAAAGCTTCTCCACCCCTACGAAAATAACTCATTCAAACAGCCTCCAAAGAGGTCATCGATACCGTGTGCGAATGTTGTTTGAACGTTTTGAAAGGCACGATCCCTTTGTCCAAACACCAGAAACAATGCTTAGGCAAACATCGTCACGTTCTTCGCCAAATGGTTCAAAAGAAAATTCCCATTCGTCAAAAAAAGAAGATGTTAGTGCAACGTGGATGTATTTTACCTCTCTTGTTAGGCCCCATACTGAAAGGAGTCTTGGGAACCATGTTGGGAGGACTGGTGGGAGCAAGATAAAAAGGCCCTCGGAAGTTCCAAGGTCTCAGAATCGACCCCTGACAACCCCATGGAAGGACGAAAACTAGCTTTAGTACCTTACAAACGATGGATGGAATACCATCGGTGGCAAGAACAACGCACCCCGCATTTACCTCCCAATCCCCATTTGAGCGAGATGTCCCAGTTACAACACGAATTGCAGTCCTTGATGGATCGCCAAGATTTGTCCGAAACAGAAAAATCGCAAAAGTACGGTCAACTCTTGCAACGACTGCAACTCTTTCACCAGAAAGCTTTAGACGAAACAGCTCTACCCACTCTGAAAGATTTTAAGACCTTGATGAAAAGTCCAGCACCATCACCAGTACCAGTACCAGTACCACCAGTACACGTGACCAAGACAGAAAAAGGAGAAGAAGAGGAAGGGTTTCAAACTCCACCAGAAAAAGTACGCAAGTTAACAACACCACCTACCTCCAGAATTGGATGGATTAAAAAGATGATGGCCACCCTTTCTTCCTCGCAAGAGAAAAAGAAAGTGAAGACAGAAGTGAAGACAGAAGTGAAACAAAAACCGATATCTCCCGCTCAGACATCCTTCTCCTCTTCGACACCTATTGCTGGCCGCACACGCAAAGCATTGGAATCCAAGAAAATACCCCAAGAGAAAAAGAGTAGCATCCTCCAAGAGTGGGTGTCATATTAACACACCAACCAACACAAAAAAATGGAAAAAGTCTTAGCCAGCATTTACAACGATCCCTCCCATCCTGCAGGTTACGCAGGAGTTCAAAAATTGTATCGTGCTGCCAAAACGCGACTGAAAAGTCTCCGTTTACCTCAAGTGCAACGATGGTTACAAGAACAAGCTACCTACACTTTACACAAACCCATTCGACGCAAGTCTGCCAGAAGTCGCACCCGAGTGGAAGGCATCGATCATCAATGGCAAGCCGATTTAGCCGATGTCTCTCATTTGGCCAGCTACAATCGTGGCTACAAATATTTGTTTTGTGTCATCGACGTCTTTTCCAAATTTGCCTGGGTCGTGCCCTTGACTTCCAAATCGAACAGCGAGTTAGTGCGAGCCCTGCAACGGGTGTTGAAACAAAGTGGTCGTCACCCTCTTCGATGGCAAACGGACAAAGGCACCGAATTTCTGAACCAAGCTTTCCAAAAAGAATTAAAGAAACGTGACATTCATTTTTTTACCACCGAGAATCCCGAAACCAAAGCCAGCATCGTGGAACGTTTTCAACGCACTTTGAAAGAACGCATGTGGAAATATTTTACGCATCACCACACTCTGAAGTACATCGACATCTTACCGCACCTGGTGCAAGCGTACAACCAATCTTACCATCGAAGCATCGGACGTGTCCCGCAAGACGTGTCTCTCGACAACGAAGTGTTGGTGTTTGAGCGTCTGTTTGGTACGTCCCCGACGAGGGCTGTCCCCGAGAAAAGTGGAATGTTGGCCGTAGGAGATTGGGTGCGCATTGGCAAAACCAAACGCACTTTCGACAAAGGTTACTTACCAAACTGGACGACCGAATTGTTTCGCGTCACTGGACGAGTGCATGGCCGTCATCCTGCCGTCTATAAATTGGAAGACATGAACGGAGAAGTGCTCAAAGGAACGTTTTATTTGCCCGAGTTACAACGTGTCACCAAAAAAGAAGACGACGTGTACGACATCGAAAGCATTCTCGAACGCAGAACCCGTAAAGTGGGCAAACGACGTGTCAAAGAAGTCAAAGTACGTTGGAAAGGATATCCACCCAGTTTCGATTCTTGGATTGACGCTTCGCAAGTCATCGACTATAAAAAGAAGTGACCATCATGCCCTTTCACACAGCAGACGCAGCTACGTCGACCACTCCTCCTTCACCTAGTTCTTCTGTGCAAGATTTACAAAAACAACCCTTGTGGGTGTGGTGTGGAGAACGTGTGCCTAAAACGCAAATCGTCTTTTTCTGCCAAATCTTCGTGGTGTATTGTGTCATCGGGGCAGCCATCGCCAATTTGAGCTTGCAACAAGGAGACAAACAATTGTGGACCATTTTATTGAGCAGTTGCATCGGTTACCTGCTTCCTAATCCCTGCCTGAAATTCACCTCGAACGGGAACCCCGGGAACCTTGTGTCCAGTGCCAGTGCCAGTCACCACTTCAATCACAACCAGAACCCCATTTTGGGCGGAGACACGCCTCTGACGTCCAGTAACCCCTCGGACAGCCACAGAAGTCTGGAATTATGAGTCACGAAAACCAATTTTACTTAACTTTACCCAGTGACAGTTCCATGGAGGTGTTTCCCAAGAACACGTTGTGCTGTTACACGGCCAAATTACCTCAGGCCATCCAGTTAGATCACGAAGCTCATTGGGAAGTGGCTTTAGTAGAAATGATTCACCCGACCCAAGTCCTCAATGTCCTTCCCAATCAATATTTTTTTGATGTGGAAGTTCATGACGAGCAAATGCAACAGTGGATGGATAGCAATGTCAAATATGACAAGAAAACCCGTACACAAAAGTACACCACCTATCACTTGTTCATTCCCCCAGGCTATTATTTTAGTGGTCAACATTTGGTCAGCACCATAACCTCCAGGTTTAATGTCGTGTTTCTGAAAGCTTTGGAGCATGTCAACAAAAATGTCACCATGGAGTACCACAAAGCAGCTCGTCGCTTCTTGATGAAATTTGAACGGAGTAAAATCCTGTCCATTTTATTTTGTCCTGAATTGTATGACATGTTGGGCGGAGACATGGTCATGAGAAAGACCATGATCAAGAAAAACGAATTACCCATCGTTTACGACAACGAGTCTTTTAGCAAGTTATTTTGTGCCCCGGTAGAACTGAACCAAGGACTGAATTTGATGTTCGTGTATTCCGATGTGGTGGAGTACAACGTGGTGGGACACACCTCCGTACCGTTACTGCGTGTCATTCCCTTCAAAGTGGATTCTGCCACGAACACTGACGAGGAAGGTGGAAACACTTACCACGTCCACCGCGAATTTGTCCATCCTCACTATTTGCCTGTCAGTAAGTCGTATTTGGACACGGTCAACATTGCTATAAAAGGAGATCTGGGACAAAATATTCCATTCACCAAAGGAAAAGTCACGGTGAAACTCCATTTTCGAAAACGGTTCTCTCACGACTCTTAAGTCATGTATCCAGTGTACCGAGGGGTTGCTCGACAGCGAGGACACGGCTTAGGAGACATGTTAAAATCGGCCTTTCGTTCGGTGGCCCCGGTGTTGAAACCGATGGTGACACGCGGATTGCACGCCTTGAAAGATGCAGCACTGACGCAAGGCAAAGAATTTCTCCAAAATGTCATCATCGACAAACAAAACCCTAAAGAAGCCTTCATGAGGGCAGGCAAAAATGTCTTGCTGCAAACGGGCAAAGACATTTTAAGCCAACGAGAAACATCTATAAATGCCCTGCACGCTACCGAGTCAGGCATTCAGCAAGGACAAGGCAGAAAGAGACGACGAAGAAAACACCCTTTCACCAGACTTCAAGCGAGAAAGGCCAAGAAAAGAAGAACCGTTCGAGACTTAGACGTTTTCGATTATTGAGAAAAGAGACAAAAAAATGATGCACCGAGAATCTTGCGCTTGTTCCAAGACGGAACTGTATCTGTTTGCCATGCCCCCCACCATGATGACCATGCAAGAATCCCAGTGGGTGGAATTTCACCCCGTCTCCTCACTGACCGATTCCGCTCCCATCGAGTTTGAAATCAAAGGACAGCCCGAAGATTACATCGATCTGAATAGCAGTTACTTGCACCTGAAAGTCAAAATTCTAGATAAGACTGGAGGTGCTATAGACGATGAAGCAGTAGCTCCCGTCAACAATTTCATGCATTCCTTGTTCAGTGGAGTGGACTTGTACTTGAATAACAAACTGGTCAGTAGCAGCATGGATACTTACCCTTATCGTGCCTACCTGGAAAATCTCTTGACGTACGGAATAGATGCCAAGAACACTCATCTCAATGCCTGTGTGGTATGGGAAGCTGACGAAACTACCAAGTTTGAAATATTGGAAACTGATGAAAAGAAAGACAACAATGATGGATTTGTAGAACGAAGAAAGAGAATCACGGGAGCCGACACAAGTTTAGAACTGATGGATCGTTTGCATTTGGACATGTGGTTGCAAGAAAAGTATTTGCTGAACGGGGTGGATGTCCGCCTGAGACTGAATCGTAGCAGTGCCGCTTTCCATTTGATGGCTGATAGTGACGGTTACAAAACCAAAATCCTAGAAGCCAGACTCTACGTACGCCGTGTGGAAGTTTTACCTAAAGTGGGAAACGACATCAGTCAGACGTTGAGCAGAACGACCGCCAAGTATCCGATACGACGCGTGGAAGTGAAAACCTTCACCATTCCCAAGGGACAGCGATCCATGATCGAAGATCATCTGTTCCAAAGACAGTTACCCAAACGTTTGATCGTTGGTATCGTCGAGAATACAGCCTTCAACGGAGCTGCCGAAAAAAATCCTTTCTACTTTCAACACTTTGGCGTGTCCAAAATCGAAGTCAGTCGCGATGGCAAGACCTTGTGTACCCGACCTTTCGAACCTGACTTTACCAAGAAGAATTACTTGAGATCGTACTTGTCCCTGTACGAAGCCACCGGACAGTTAGGAACCAATACCAGTCACGGTATTACGTACGAGGATTATGCAGGAGGCTACGCTTTGTGGGCTTTCGATTTCACTCCAGACCAAGGCAGCGACGAGGGACATTTCCACCTTATAAAATCCGGTCAGATTCGTGTGGAAATTCAGTTTAAAGACCGAGACCCTGATGAAACGGTGAACGTCATCCTGTATGCAGAATTCGATAATACGATAGAAATCAACAGTTTGAGAGAAGTCATCCAAGATTACTAGAAACCATGGAAGACTGTTATCCCTCTTTACCTAGTGGAGAAACTTTAAAGATGGAATGTGATGAGACTGTGGAAAAAATGTTGTATTTTGAAAAAATTGTTTGATGTTATGATGTTGGATTATTGTTAAAAATGTTAGAGTTGTTGTTTAGTGTTAAGTGATTTTTGAATAAAAAATGTTGTGTTTTGAAAAAATGCCTTTGTCTTTTGTTTAGCTATAAGAATGTTGGATTGATGCTCTTTCATTTCTTACTATCCCTCTCATGACACTCACTAAACGTTGCGACTCAAAAACCGTGTGGGGGATGTTTTCCTTCACGTCCGCGCTTTGACTTTAAGAACCGGGTTGTTTCCAGTCTAACCATCCATTGTCGACTCATCCTCCTAAGAAGATGTGCTCCAAACTAGCTAAACTCAACGAAGCCTACGTGAATTTGCATAGGGTCAGACACAGTCTGATACCGAAGCCAGAAGAAATAGAGAATGTGAGAATGTTAAAAGTCACTGAAGACCTGATAGAAGAGCTCTTCAGAGAAGAAATGAACAGGGAGAAAGAAGAATGGACAGAGAAGTACAGACTTCAGAGACAGCAGCAACAGCAGCAACAACAGCAGCAACCTGAAGCTGACAGAGGCTTTGTCGATTGCCGTATCGACACCAAAGAGTTCTTCTTCTCTTTCCGAAGAAGCAGACCTATCGCCAGAAAGTCTATCCTCAGAGGACATCGCATTCTTAGAAACTAAAAAAGAATGCCATAGCAAACAAAAAAACAGCCCTTTTCAGGGCTACCCAAATACTCTAGAAAAGAAATAACGATCGATTTGCCAATGTGTGTAGGTAGAGTAGTGTGAATATAAACACTAACTCTTTATTGATAGTGAGAGTGTATGTGTTTGTGTGTTTGTAAGTGCTCACGTACATTGGTGTGGATAGTAGATTAAAATGATGTCTTTATTTGGTGTTTGAGGTGTAGATTTGAGGTTAGATTGGATTGCTTTGCGTATGTGGATAGTCTATTGAAGTGATTTATAAAAAATTTTAAAATAGTGATGGGTAGCATAAAAAAGTGAGTGAGTGTTTCTTTTAGGTCCGCGCGTTGTTGCTTTTGGTCATGATGTAGGTAACATCAATTTTATGTTTTTTAGGGGATGTTTTCCTTCACGTCCGCGCTTTCACTATAAATTGAAACTCGCTGGGCAGTCTAGCTACCCTTGTTGATTGATCAACACCAAAAATGAACACGAGACTGTATAAACTGTTGGAACTTCATGTGCATCTGGAATATGCCAGGCGCCTGTTGAATGAACTGGCCGCGGAAGCCATTGTGGAGGAGGGAAGGATAAGAGAGGAGGAGGAAAGAAGAAAAAAAGAAGAGGAGGAGAGAAGATATAAAGAAGAAGAAGAAGAGGAAAGAAGATACAAAGAGGAGGAGAGAAGAAACAAAGAAGAGGAGGAGGAGAAGGAAAAGAAGAGAAGAAGAATAAATTTCAGAATCCCAGAGAGCGAAAATTGGGATTCTGAAGCGACATATCCTGCCTCTGCTCTCTCCCCCAAGAAAGTAAAAAGTAACTGGGGGATAAGATGTGTATGTGGCACCAGGCCTGGAAGGTGCCACCATTAACCAGGTGTCCATGAAGTTCCAAAAAAAAAACAAAAAAAAAACAGCCCTTTTCAGGGCTACCCAATACTCTAGAAAAGAAATAACCATCAATTTGCCAATGTGTAGGTAGCGTAGTGTGAATATAAACACTAACTCTTTTTTAAGATAGTGTGAGGGTATGTGTTTGTGTGTTTGTGTTTGTACCCGCTCACGTACGATTGTGTGAATAGTAGATTATGGATTTGTTTATTGTTCTTAGCGTATGTGAAGAGTATAGTTTGGGTTTTGTAAGCGCTCACGTACGATTGTGTGGATAGTAGATTATGGATTTTGTTTATTGTTTGTTAGCGTATGTGTTTGTGTGTTTGTGTTTGTGTTTGTGTTTGTACCCGCTCACGTACGATTGTGTGGATAGTAGATTATGGATTTGTTTATTGTTCTTAGCGTATGTGAAGAGTATAGTTTGGGTTTTGTAAGCGCTCACGTACGATTGTGTGGATAGTAGATTATGGATTTTGTTTATTGTTTGTTAGCGTATGTGTTTGTGTGTTTGTGTTTGTGTGTTTGTGTTTGTACCCGCTCACGTACGATTGTGTGGATAGTAGATTATGGATTTGTTTATTGTTTCTTAGCGTATGTGGAGAGTATAGTTTGGGTTTTATTATATGAAATGAAAAAGTAGGGGATGTTTTCCTTCACGTCCGCGCGTTGTTTGGTCATGATCTAGGTAAGATCAATTTTACGTTTTAGGGGGATGTTTTCCTTCACGTACGCGCTTTAAGTATAAGAACCCACAGTATTCGTCGTTCAAACCATTCTGCAAAGAATAAAAAAACAAGATGGCTTCTAACCAAATGGACAAAATACAAACATTACAAGACGTTTTAGACAACTTAGGAATGATGGAGCAGATGTTGATAAGACTGGTTGAAGACCATTATTCCTATAGTCCCCATCGTGTAAAGATGGAAATTAATAACTTAAAAAAGGTAAAGGACAAGATTAGTGGTGTCATGAAAGAGATAAAGGAGGAGAAGGAGGATGAAGAGGAAAGAATAAGAATAAGCAAATGGAACGAAAAGATTGAAAAAGAAGAAGAAAATGAGAAGAGGAAGAAAGAAGAGGAGGAAGAGAAGAAGAAAGAAGAGCAGGAGAAGAAAAAGAAAGAAAAGAAGAGAAAGAGTGTTGGAGATAAAATAAGAACTTGGTGGAGAAAAAGAAGAAACTAGAAGCAGAAGAAAACCCAAAGGCCCTTTTCAGGGCCAGCCATATTTCTCGAAAAGAGATAGCCTTTCCATTGCCTAAATTTAAATTTAAATTTAAAAAATTTTTTTTAAAAAGAAATCCCATATTCAATTCCCCTTTTCCCTAGACAAGCCCAAACTCTATTCCCATGTTAATTTCCCCTTGTCCCTAGACAGACCCAAACTCTGTGTTAAATTCCCATTGTCCCTAGAGTTGCCCACGATTTTTCTCCATGTTAAATTTCCATTGTCCCTAGAGTTGCCAGGGGGTCTTTTTAATGCTAAGTCCCATTGTCCCTAGGGTGCCCCACTTAACTACTAATAAGTCAAAGTATTCTTGCAAATCCTCAAGTCTCGTTGCATATCAGCAAGGACCTCGCCTTTAAAATCGATACTCAACTTACTTTGAAGCATTGTTGATAAGTGACAGTTTTAAACGAGAAATACAATGAAATGTGACTTGAAAGTTTCAAAATATTGAGAATAGCCAACCGCATATTTTAACCTCCTTGACCGCTGCAGCACTAGGTTGTGGGTGACATCTGCAAGGACAAAACGTGATGGGAAGAGCGTCAGCTAAGAGACAAATCCTTAATCGGTGTCCTTCAAATCACATGACAAAATGAGATGATTAAATAGAGGGAGTAAACATGTCAACTTCTGTATAGGCCGTCACTAAATGCACAAGAACTATAACACTCTGCAACCCTTTAAACATAATAAACAACTACAATGTGAAAGTCATATAGTAAATTAAATAAAATAAAGATTCATTTTATTATAAAAGAGCTCTACACTTCGTGTAAATTAGAGGCTTGTCACATTTGTTAAATTGTATATTGTGTGTGTTCTGAAGGACACCAACGAATCGATTTATTGCACAATTTTATTAACAAATTAAATACAACACCCATTTAAATCTACCTGGCGTTCAGGTATGCAGTTGGAGCGATCTAATAAGGTGTAAAACATGAATAGGATGTAATATAAATTTCAGCATTATTAATGAAACCTTTCTCTCTCTTTATATATATATATATATATATATATATATATATATATATATATATATATATATATATATATATATATATATATATATATATATATATATCAACATTTAGATACATTTTTGCAATTTGATATCCAAACATATGAATTTACATATGTGACAACATTGAAATGTATACATATCATGATGAGTACAAAATGATAATGATAGACAGATAGATAAATAGAGGGATAAGGATAGAGACAGGTGGATGGGTAGATATACATATAAAATAGACAGATAGGCAGATAGACACAGATAGAGACATATATAATGGTAAATAGACAAATAACGATAGAAATATATATGTAGATAGATCCACATATAAGGATAGACAGATAAATAGATATATAGATAGACGAATAAGGATAAATATAAAGATAGGTAGATTGTCAGAAAACGATAGAGTATGTATATAAGTAGATAGACAGAGAAGGATGGACAGATAGCTAGATAGATTGAGAAACATATAGACAGGCAGATAGGTAAATAGACATATCAGGATAGACAGACAGATAGGTAGTTAGGTAAAGATAGAGACAGGTAGATAGACAGAACCACATATAAGGGTAGACAGATAGGTATTTAGATAGACTTACCTTCCTTCTTTACTTGATTTTCCGCTGTTGGGAAATTTTTCCTTAGGAACTCATTGGATAATGCACCTAAAAAAAAGTGGGCACCTTTTCATATGTTGACTACTTACTTTGACTTGGGATTAGACTTACAAAAACAAAAACGCCTCAGATAGATATCTACAATTTGTATCATTGACAATGGTTCATATTTGCATCACCACCAATATGTATTCAAAATATGACGTCATAAGAAATTGATTAACATTAGAAATGGCAAGATTAGGTTTCTATTATAATGAAAATGTATATATTAGTCATAGGCTGATTGACTTGGCTGATGGAAAGATTTCAGCTTGTTAGAACCAAACTGATCAGTGAGAAATAGGAAGAGAAAACCGTTCTTACTTAACAGTATTAATATTTTAGACTATGCACATCTGCCTCAGTTTATTGATCAATTTTTAAATTTATTTCTTGGTTACACTTTAGACGTAATGTTTTGCGAATTAAAACCTTGTTTCGCTGAGGTGAATGTCAGGAGATACACAAACAAACCATTAGGTCACTGAAAGGCCTCGTTAGCCAGGCTGCCAAGTGTTCGATAAACATGAGCATGCCGCTATTTTGGACTCATCTTGTTTGATGCCCGTAAGCACTTTCTATTCAGTAGAAATGTCAATACATAGTGATACCTCTGATTTCATTTTAAAGAGCAGTTGTTTTATAAAGCTTTCATATCAAATGTGTCTAATTCTCAAAGTGACATGCTTACAACTATATCATCCTCATCACGGCAAATCAGTAGTAAATCGTTTCCACTGACGCACTTTAAACAAATGTACCTTTTTCTGTTGCATTGTTGTACATGTCAACCGTGTTCCAATTATATCTCACAGTAAAATAAATAGGACATTTAAATGCACTTCGTAGGAAAAAAATTCACATAAAGAAACTTAATATTCATAATAAATTTCTTATTCTTATATATTAATTTTTTTGTGAGAGATTTCTGCTGCAGTTCGTAAATAATGAAATTGAGAAAACTAATGACGTTGTTATAAAGAATGGTTTACTTTACTTAAACAAATATTGAAGTAGAACACAAAACTGATCTTCTTTTAAAAATTGTTTCAAGAATGTGGAATGCGAAGCACCAGTCTTCTTTAAAGAGCTGTTTTGGACCTTAAGAAATATTTTTTATTTTTAGTAAATATTGTGTCTAAAAATGTACATAATCAGAGAAGAAATGCATAAAGGTGCAAGAGAAAGTTTTTTTTCTTTGCAATTTATTAGACATAATCAGTAAAAGCTAGTAGGTTAATCGTTATTGGCTAAATAACATTGCTTATTTGCCATTTGAACGGGAAAATGAGTACTTTAGTATAAACCAAAAAGATGGGGAATGCTGCTTTAACTACAAGACATACATTAAAATGATGTTTTCTAAGACAAATCATAACGAGGGTAACGAAAGTTCCCCATAAACATCCTAGTGGAATACACGAAACAGTGTTAATATCCACTGTGAGTCATGATGCATTCAGATGATCAGTAGGTGACTGGATAGCTATTATGTCCGAAGGTTCAATTCCCGATCACGTGTATTTGCATTTCGGGTAATGACCAACTATATATAGTGTGAATACGTTATCCTTGATATACCACTTTTTGTATATATTTTTCAATAAAAAAAACTAGAGAAGTTTCTATTCCAATAAATTGAAATATTTAAAAATCTAATAGATGTCATAATATATATATATATATATATATATATATATATATATATATATATATATATATATATATATATATATATATATATATATATATATATAATACGTCTAATAACTAAGTAACAGAAAAACTAACAAGTGGATATAATTTCTTTATCAAGATAAAAAATGAAAATGGAAAAAGGGCATTGTCCAGAACTCCTTGGAATAATTAACAGTAGTCGCATAATAATGTTATAGTATAATTTGCAATGTATAATTCAAATGAATAATCCTAAAAAATATTTCCTTCAGAAGTATCTAAACATTCAATTAAATTCATCGGCAAACTAATTTCAAAATATGAAATAATAATCTGAAAAAGGAATGAATTATTAACTTAAGTGAATCTGATTGCCCAGTTGTCTCCTTACATGCACATTCAGAGTCTATTACGAATATGATTCTCAATATACCCCAGGGGACAAGTCTTCCTCCTCAGTCTATTATAGGAACTCACTAGCCAATGCTACCCCAAAATTGTTAACAGATTATAATTATTATTAGTATTAGTAGTAGTAGTAGCAATAGTAGTAGTATTACTAGTAGTAGCAATAGTAGTAGTATTACTAGTAGTAGCAATAGTAGTAGTATTACTAGTAGTAGCAATAGTAGTAGTATTACTAGTAGTAGCAATAGTAGTAGTATTACTAGTAGTAGTAATAGTAGTAGTATTACTAGTAGTAGCAATAGTAGTAGTATTACTAGTAGTAGTAATAGTAGTAGTAGTAATGGTAGTAAACACCTAAGTCAACAAATATTTATAGATCCTTCACAAACTACACTCGTACTATATTTTAGTAGAACCAATAACCATATTCAGAATTTAGCTGTTGACACTAACTACAATTTAGCATGTAACATATACATAGTCATATATATAATTGCAGGTAAATAGTACGTAGCTGAGATTAATTTATGTTACAGTCCACCCACTCAACGATACACGTATCATCTACCTATAATCCTTTGCTACTATTGTTTTATTTGTTTGTTTTTTTGGTCTAACTGACCATTATTTATTGCGATTGTCACATTCACACGCTGACAGACATATATGCACAGAAAGACACACCCATACACTAAATTTATTCCCATTGAGATAACTATATAAGCAGTCCGTTGGACATAATGAAACACACATGTTATAAATGTTGGCAATTATGACAAACCACTAATCATCATGAATAATAGGGTTCATATACAACAAAAAACAAGCCATATTTTTATTGAATTTACTACACCAAGATTTTCCTTTCTGATTGTTTGTTTTCTGTATACATTGATATAATCAAGCCTACATATTTCAAATTACATATTTGACAATGCTCATTTGTAATTGGTAGCGGAGTGTCACTCTTCTTGCAAATGTCTAGACGACCTATGGGACAGTTGACAGGTGTACCCCTCAAGTGAAACCTCGCATGTGTTCTTGTAATTAGAACGACACTAGGATTGGGCAAACCCAGCATGAAAGTCCATCATTAACAATAGTGACCTTTTTCATTTTTAGAAGGAATTAATCTTATGTCGATACATACAAGTAGCTACAATGCTGATAATTAGACTAAATTACGTAACATTTGAGGTTTTAGAATGTACAAGAAGAATAAGCATTTATTTTCTATCAGTCTTTTTCCCAAATGCATTTGTCAATTCATCCGTCCATCCAACCATCCATCCGTAATGAATATAAGAATTACACGAAGAATGAAATCTCAGCATCATAGGGCAGTACAGTACCAAAATACTTGAACTGGAATTTAACCTAGTTGAACACGGATGGTCTGTATCAGTAACTGAAATGTCAGGTTAATTGTGCTCGAAAACTGTTATAAAATTGATTTCATGACGGGGAGTGAAACGGGATGCTGGATATTGAGTTCACATTGAGATAGCTCTTGACATTGAATATGGATGGAATTCTGTATCTCATCAAATAATATGAGCTGTTATTACAAATCTCTATTATCCTTTTTTGCTTAGCACCACCTGTCAGATAAATGTTACGTTTTCCTTATAAATTCGACATATATCATTAAGTTGAATTTCATCAGATCCTAAATCTTTGACGATATGCATCATGACCCTTCAAGATACATTCCCTAATCAAAGTATCACTAGCACTTTGTTATATCGACAGTGCAATGTAGACTTTGCGACATTTGCCAGTAAGTAGAATATATAATAAAGTCCAACAATTTCTTGGCCATTTCAAATTTTAAGCAAATTTCTCAAAATGAGGAACATATTGATCTACCATTTGTCTTTAAAAGAGGTTAATGATTTAATATTTCTGGTAACATCAAACGTTTACTTGTGCTTAAAGGAGGAGAGCTTTCCGCTTAAGAGTTCTAAATATTTAAAATTAAATTGCGTGTCCACTCGTCTTATCTATTTTTAATTTCCCCTCTGTGTTTTCCCCTTCCCTCTACATATATTTCCCTATCTTCTTCGTTTATATCGCTCACCCTATTCTCTCTTTCAAAACATATGTTTCTTTTTTCATGTCTCTTTTCATTTACCTCGTTACCTTCCCTCTTTCTGCTTTTGGATTTCCATAATTTGGTTTCTGAAGCTCAAACTTTCTTTGTTTTGTTTTCATGTGACATTTCAATTGAAATCATTTTATTGTCCTATCAGGACCTCATTGACATTTCAATTGAAATCATTCTATTGTCCTATCAGGACCTCATTGACATTTCGAATAGTGCAAGAAAATGACCTTTAACTCTAACTTTATTGAAGACGTTTTCACTTCAGAAAGATCATAATATTTAGCAGGCTCAATTAACTCATTCTTTTCACCAGGAATTTAACCTTCTAGGGTAATATTTAAAATAGTATAGTCCACTTTGGATGGAAGCGTGTTAGTTTCACTAAATCTTTCACATGGATCTTAAATCAAAATACCAGAGACTACACAAAATTGCGAAACGAAGCGAATTTAAATTTTAAAAGCATTTTTATTTTCTCTTAAATAGTTTAAAGAAATTAGGATCCCAGAGGAGTTTCACAAATGTTCTGTTACGAAACATTTTTCTTAATCTAAGTTACAGGAAAAATAACAAAAACCTAGCAAGTTTACTAAACTTCAACAAAATAATTTATGTCCCCATAATACAAAGTGAAAATTTAAAAAGAACTTACGCTATTCTGAGTTAGATCCCAAAACGTCCTACAACTTTACCACTAGTCCAAAACTATAGAGCATTCTGATGAATTCCGATGGTGTTCCAAATTCGTTCAAATACTGAATCTTCTGATCGTCATATAGTCTCGAATGTGCTAATGTACCAATGGTTGTAATATTAACTATTACATAATCCAAAATGTCTTTAAATGAAATCCCAATTATGACAAAATCATAACTTGAAAGATTCAATGAACACTTTGTAATCCCAAATAAAAATTTAAATGAATACATACTCTCAAATTTTAACTGAAAACAAATAAAAGATTGATTCCATGGCCGATGTTAAGACAGAAATAAACAATTCTGGTGTACACTAGCTTAATATATAAACCCAAAACTAGGATCAGGATGAAGACCGAAAGTTCTTTGCTAGAACAGTCTAAAGTATTGAAGATCATGTTTTTTATCTATAAGTGAACAAAAAGAAACAAAACCAATGATCGGATAGATCAGGAATTTATAAGGAGAAAACCAATGTATTGAACTAAGATCCAAGTAAACATCTTAACCTACAAGTAATAATTATCTTAAGATATAATCTACAATCATAGAAAAAAATGAGTTAGATGATTTGATGTATACGAAATGTAGGCTAAAATCCAAATGCACAATTCAGATATAAATAACAATATGACTTCTCAAATAAACGAGGAAAAGAATATACTTGTTGAGTTTCAGATGCCACGGAGAACAGCAAAAGGGACAAATATGGTGTCCAAGACAGTAGTAATTGTTAAAAGTGGGTCAGAGGGTTTTAAAACAATTCCTTTAGGTTAATTATTGGAAGATCAAGACATAGGATGAATGATTAGTTCTTTGACAAAATTGAGCCGAAACGTTCAACAATATCACTTAAAAGGCATTTATGGCGCAATGAACGATGGCGTTGAGAAGATATTCCCAGAACACATGTGGAAGAGTTCTAAAAGAGTAGAGATGCGTCCAGATCAGTGAGAGAGGAAGAGATGTTTCAGTAATGATACATAACATTATCATACAGCTTACTAATCTTCAACAGTTTTAAATGTTAGATCCAATTACAAAGATCAAAGATTGTTAATTTGAAATGGGTATTGTATTAACTTTTTTAATTAGACTAGGCTATCAAGCGATTTTATGATGTCTTTGAGACGGGCACGATATTAATTTTAGCAATTGCGACAAGCCACTAATCGACACAAATTGTTGAGCACATATATAATAACACAAATCTTTATTTTATTAAATTTACTGTACTTGACGTTTACATAGACGTTAGTAGCATTTGTATACTTTGATAGGAGCAGATGAACAAAATTAAAACTCCATCTTGACAATTCTCATGTGACGTAAAGACATTCTGAAGAAAGAAGCATTCAGCATATAAATACATATTTATCCGTGCTACACTAAGAATGTTTTTTTTGTTTTTTTGCTAATCAAATGCACTGACCATTATATTTACGTTTGAAAGGTTGCGTAGTGTCATGGTTCTTAACGATTTTATGGTGTATTTCAGATGTTTACTCCTTCAAGATATACGTAGCTACTTCGAAGGACACTAGTGATGGAAAAGAACAGGATAAAAGTCCTTCGCTAATAATAGCAGTCTTTGCTCACTTGTAGAAGAAATTACACATATGTCTATATATACAATTACCTAAAGTTCTGAAAATATCACTAAGATACGTATCATATATTCTACAGTTTCGGTATATAATAAATCAAACATGAATATTTCATTTTAGTCCTGATTGTCCTGATTGTTCATGTGTTTATCCATCCACCCATCCTACTGATATGCATGACTGAATGAATTGATGAATAATCATAAGGCAGTAAAGTATGGATAATACTTAGACTGAGACTTAATCCTGTTTGGACATGGAAGGGCTGTATCACTAATTCAAATGTCAGATTATCCATGTTAGATTGATAATCCTGATTATTTGGCGTTGAGAAGATATTCCCAGAACACAGTTGGAATAGTTCTAAAAGATTAGAGATGCGTCCAGATGAGAGAGAGAGAGAGAGAGAGAGAGAGAGAGAGAGAGAGAGAGATTTGTGATGTGATTTGTGATTTTGTGATTTTTAACGTAGCTTTAACAATTTTTCAGTCATGTCGCTACGATGTCTGCAATGTGGCAGTTTATAGTGATGTCAAGCACTGGGGCATCATGCTGCAGACATGTAGCATGATGTCCCACCCAGTCACATTATCCTGACACCAGGCCGACCAGTCCTAACACTAACCTCTTAATGCTGAACGCCAAGCAAGGCAGCTGTAAGTACCATTTTTTTAAGTCTCTGGTATGACTTGGCCGGGGATGAACCCACGACCTCTCGCATCCGAGGCGGACGTTCTAACCACAAGGCCACCGGAGCGGTGAGAGAGAGAGAGAGATAGAGATGTTTCATTAATTATACATAACATTCATGTGTTTAACCATCCACCCATCCCACTGATATGCATGACTGAATTAATTGATGAATAGTCATAAGGCAGTAAAGTATGGATAATACTTAGATTGAAACTTAATCCTTTTTGGACATGGAATGGCTGTATCACTAATTCAAATGTCAGATTATCCATGATTAATCCTTATTATTTAATCAATGACATTGATCTTTACTTTTAAGATTAAATGGCTGCGGAGTGTCATTGTCCTAGACAATTTATAGACGACTTTTGGAGAAGTTGACATCTTAATTCCCTCAAATGAAATGTTGATCTCCTCTCGTGATTTGAAATACAATGGTAATAGACGAAAAAGGATGTGCGTCCTTCTTTAATAATAGAGGTCGTTGTTCGTTTACACATATGTCGATATAAGGAAGTACCTAAAATTCTGAAAATTAGACTCACGAACTTAGCATTTCTACTGAAATTTTGGAATTTAATGTAATCAAAGGAAAAAGAATATTTCCTTTTGGTCATGATTTTTCATTCATTTATATATCCATCCGTCCATCCATCCTTCCATCCAACTATCATGAATGATTCGATCTATTCATATGGCATTAAATTATGGATAAATAATTAGAATAAACTTAATTCTGTTTGGCTGCGCATGTTCTGTATCACTGATTAATAGGTCATACTAGTTGTGCCTGTAAACTGCCGTTCTGTGCTACAGCACTCTGCTGTTATCATCAACCATACCTGACCTTTGCATTATGGTTGTGTGTTATTGATATA
Organism: Sinohyriopsis cumingii; assembly: GCA_028554795.2. Classification (NCBI taxonomy): domain Eukaryota; kingdom Metazoa; phylum Mollusca; class Bivalvia; order Unionida; family Unionidae; genus Sinohyriopsis; species Sinohyriopsis cumingii. The sequence goes on from CM068828.1 coordinate 146,371,069, forward strand.
CCTTTACATTGTCGTTGTGTGCTATTGGTATCTCTTTAAATTACCATTATATGATATTAGTATACGTTTACATTACGATTGTGTGCTATTGGTATACCTTTACATTATGGCTTTCTGCTATTAGTATAGCTTTACATTATGGTTGTGTGTTATACCTTTACATTATGGTTGTGTGTTATTGGTATACCTTTTACATTATGGTTGTGTGCTATTGGTATACCTTTACATTGTCGTTGTGTGCTATTGGTATACCTTTTGCATTATGATTGTATGTTATTGGTATACATTTACATTATGGTTGTGTGCTATTGGTATACCTTTACATTGTCGTTGTGTGCTATTGGTATACCTTTACATTGTCGTTGTGTGCTATTGGTATGCCTTTTGCATTATGATTGTATGTTATTGGCATACATTTACATTATGGTTGTGTGCTATTGGTATACCTTTACATTGTCGTTGTGTGCTATTGGTATACCATTTACATTATGATTGTATGTTATTGGTATACATTTACATTATGGTTGTGTGCTATTGGTATACCTTTACATTGTCGTTGTGTGCTATTGGTATACCTTTTACATTATGATTGTATGTTATTGGTATACATTTACATTATGATTGTGTGCTATTGGTATACCTTTACATTATGATTGTGTGCTATTGGTATACCTTTTACATTATGATTGTATGTTATTGGTATACATTTACATTATGATTGTGTGCTATTGGTATACCTTTACATTATGGTTGTGTGTTAATGATATACCTTTACATTATGGTTGTGCGTTATTGCTATACCTTTACATTATGATTGTGTACTATTGATATACCTTTACATTACGGTTGTGTGCTATTGGTATACTTTGATGTTGTCAGATCAACATCAGCATAATTCACCCTACATGTTTGCCAATTTTCATGTGACCTATATATATATCATTCTTAAAGATATATTCAATGTATCTAAACATGTTTATCCGTATTATATTGAGAATTCGTATTTGTTAGCATACAGATCTTTATAATTTAGGGGTCAGGGTCCAGTTTTTATGTACAAATTTAATGCCGCAATCAGCGACCTAGTATAAAAAATCATAAAAAATCAAATACACAAGTGAGGTCAAAAAGGTCCATATTTTTAGATACCTGTATTAAAACAAAGCATAAGAATAGTATTCACTTGACCAGAGAAGTCAATGGCAGTTCACAGCAGAAGAGGTTTATGCACCCCAACCCCTATTTTATACCTGCATTTTTCGCATCCAAATGCCAATTTTGACAGCATGTGGTGCTCACAGTGCAAACGCAAACCCTTTCCCTGGATGAAAATTTTGAAAAACATTGTCTACTAAATAGTTTGAAGCAATTCAGAATAGTTGTCATCCAAGCCGTTTTTAAGATACTCTAGTTGCCTTGAACCCACGTGTTTACTGCTATGGGAGGCTAGCTCTTCTTCCTAGCCAACTATTGGTATTTCACTATCAACATACTGCACAGCAACTATGGAAGGTTGACATGTCTGACATCAATTTCAAGAACAACACAAGCCCAAAACACCTAGTACACAAATATATCCATATCTATAAATACTAAACAATAATTTCTGAAAAAGTCACACCATAGCCTTAAGTTAAGAAATTTGCCAGGGGCCAATGTACGAAACTGGACCCTGCCACCTTAAGTTTAAACTGTTGCGGGGTCTTATTGTTCCCAAAACATTGTAAGACAGCATAGATTAGTTGACAGGTTTACTCCCTCAAGTGTAAGACAAAATGAAAGTCCTTCGCTAATAATATTGTTTATTTCCAGAACAATTTACACATATGTCGTTTTCTACAAGTACATTCCAGTTTGAACATTAGATGAATGGACTTAAAATATATTATTGTGCCTGACTAAGGTCTTGTTGTAAGGCCTGAGAACGATCTGCGATCTCTGACGACACTTAACCGGGTGTAGGTCGCATCAACGTAGAATTGTACCGGTGGAATTGAACTTTTTATCACCAATAAGATGACCATGTTGCATGTGGATATTGGCAAGTGACGTCGTGTTGACAATTGCGGGTTTTCTGACATTATTCGTCGGCCCTGTCGAGTACATGAAACATTCTTCGAACTCCATTAAACGTGACCACGTGAATGTCGTAATCGACTCTAAGTCTAACAATACTGTTGTTTGTGGCGGTGTCTCGTTCGTATTGTTTTGTTGCTATGATTCCATCGATGCTTGATTCTCGTGTTAAAACCATTTTGTTGTTTTCGTGTTGAGTGCCACCGGTGATACGCTGGCTAATTTGCTTGGCTGCTATTGTTTCATTCCCGGATCGCATGTAATGTTATGCTTGAGTCTCTAAACTTACCGATTTCCTTGATCACGGAAATATTACCGGCAGCTCATATTGATGCTGCCATTTATTCGGTACAATTTATTTGATCTTGAAAAAATGTCATATCACACAGTGCTATTATGTATTCCAAATCTTTTATGTTTGTAAAACGATTAGTCCTAATATGTATATCCTAATATGTATGACGTATTTTTATTTTGTTTAATTTATGTTCCATCTTATGGCCCGACTTATCAACTCGAAAGCGCTAATTGCTTTCTGTAAAAAGGTAAGGGATCCTTTTTATATTTTTATCTATAAAAAAGATGAAGTCAACGATTTATTTCTATCCCATTCATTATAATACTATTTATGTACTAATTAATTAATAGAGTCATCAAAAGGTCAGGTCATCCGGACTGCTTTGCGTGGGTCCATTGGATTCACCGAATACGAAGCCAATCAAAATGTGTAAAGATCGAATAATATGTGCAGAATTGGGTTATTGGTTTGAATTACATGTACAGTAGCCGCTGCGCTGAAACAATTTGAGAGAATAGTATTAAAACATGAACAGATAATGGCAAATAATTAGGTGGTTGATTCATGGGGTCTACATTATATAATAAAAATAAAATTATTACTTTCCTGTCTGGCATATGAGTTTCCCCCTAACGTTTGACGCAAATGCTGTGAGTCTGGTCTTTAAAATGTATGAAAGCCCTGGGCCAGTTGTCTTCAAAACATTGCAGCAAAACTGAGCCAAGAATTATGAAAAAAGAAGAACAAATAACTGAGCAAACCATCCTCAAATATTTAAGAAACAACCTTAGGCCAGCACTCTTAAATATGAAAAACAGCTGATCAATTGGTCATTAAAAATGTGTGTAGGGAAGATGAGTCACTTGTCCTAAATAATTTGTGAAAAGAAAATGTTACTGTGGTACGGATAATTTTATGACAAAGCCAAGCCAATGGTCAATGAGCTCTATCAACGTTTGATAGATAGGAATGGGGATGGATTGAGGAAGTTTGAAGATAAAACATTAGGTGGATGGTTAAGGGTTTGAAAGCCTGCTTAATCAACTTAATGTTGATGAAAGGTTGATGGTTCTTCGGTGTGATGTGAATAGTATAAATAATTTAAACCTAAACGAGTATACAGGTTTCTCTAGAAGATTTATGTCACTGAAGAACATTCTTCTCATATAAAATATTATGCCCACAGAACGAGCACTCACATACACGTTTTCTAAAATAAATTTGACGACCGCTGACTAAGGTCTTCTCATAAAATACTGACGACTACTGAACCAGAACATGCATAGAGATTTATTTTTCCACAGCAGTTTTGACAACCACTGGTTTAGCCATCTTCTTAAAAATCTTGTAACCTGCACAGGCAGTGTAGATATGAATCAGATTATTACTATATATTTTTTATTGAAAATTATTTGCCCTTTCAATTCTTTTAGAAAGTAAAATCTAATCAGTCTGTACTCAAACCTGTAAACAAACTGTCGGTTTCATTTAATATAGTTACATGTATCTTTAGTCACCGCATTCTTTAAAACCTGCCCACGGAAAGTAGAAATTTGCTTTTAATTACGTTGTCTAACTTTATGCACATAATTTAATTAGTGTTTTTTTCTGGTTGAATGTGCCTCTCATTGGGCATTTGTCAAATTTGTTGGTGTTTATACTTTGTTAATTATTTTTGTGTTTATTGTTGGAATCGGAAAGTACTGTTCATTGAGTAGAGCGGTTTTTCTCAATGACTGAGTATAATGTCAGAGGGTCTAAATAAATGCTTGGGCGATATGCTTGGATCTTGAAGTTTATTGCTTATTTGCTTTAATTTCTTTTTTTTTTTTTTTTTTTTTTTTTTGTTGTTGAATTGTTTGTTTTTAAATGGATAACTTGTAACCCTTGGTCTCTCATAAAAGCTTGAGAATATGAATGCAGTTTAGAATATATTTAATAACATCTTTTTGATATTAGAAAATGTGTCTTCATCGTTTTTCGTTAAAGGATAAATCAGAAAGTATAAAATAGAACGCCTGACAGGTGTTATATTGCTTCTGATTGATTTTCTGATTTTTTTGTGCATTTATTGTGTTTTTTTATTTGTTTAAATCATACCATTATGTTTTATATTTATGATGTAATATATTAAAATAGTTAATATGTATATAGTAATAAACATACAATAAGTAGCATACAAAGTTTATTTACTACTTTTCTCGCTTCTTTCGAAGAGCAGAATAAGGCATAATCACTATCTTGGTTTTTGTCCTCGATTCATATGTTATGTTTTTATTTTATTTTGTATTACACTGAGAAAACATAAATTACGGAGGCGTACGGACCGAGTGCTACTTTCTACTTTAATTTCTTCGCTCCGTTCATTACCTCTATGGTCTTGTGTAAGATTCATTTCGTGCATTCATGTACATAAGGTTGTACATTTAGGCTACTTTAGCTGGTGCTAAACTTACCTTTACCTAGTAATGGTGCAGCACTGTGCCGTTTTTTAGGCCTACATGGTCCTGGTTAGGTACAGTCCATTGTCGAAGTTGACTAGTTTCATCTTGCTTTACCAATCGGATCTATATATCTCCCTATCAATCAATCAATCAATATATATATATATATATATATATATATATATATATATATATATATATATATATATATATATATATATATATATATATAAATCCTGATGTCGTATTCATAATAGGAGCTTCAAATAACAACATATAATACATGCTGTCATCTTGAAACATGAAATATCCTTGGAAAGATTATAAAAAGAAGACACAGAACTGGTTTTCAACTTTTAGGATGGCAATTTGAGTCATTTGCTAACAAATGTGTCTCACACATGCCAATTTGATATAATCATCTGCATACAAAGAACCAACACACGGCACAAAAGTAGCACATGTTAAATATAAATACCTTCAATTTCGTACACACAAATAAGGAAATTAGAGAAGAAACAAAAGAGGAAATTAGAGAAAATTAGAGAAAAATAGAGGAAATTACTGAAAAATATAGAAAATTAGAAAAAATAGACACAAAATAGAATAATGATGATTATTATGATGATTTACAAATAATTATAAATAATATCTAATAATTGTAATCCATACATTAGATATTCTGATCATGTTCAACGAAAAATGTAAACTTGTTGTGAATAACATCAAGTTTAAAACGAAAAGGAAAGAAAAACAGTCATGCGTTGGGTCTATTACAATGTGACACCCTGGTGGTTCAACAGTAGAGCCGATATTTGTTTAATGCACTTAAAGAATCAATTGCTTTCATTTGCTTTGCTTTTAAAATCCGTCCATATATTGGTGAAAATTGGAAGTTGAAAACCATGCACTGTAGCTCTATAACTGCATTACTTGTCCTGAATCTAAATTGAACTTTAAAACTATTAAGAGATTCTAATGATAAACTACTCAATATGTAATGTTTTTAAACTTTATTGTATTTTTGCGATTTTGATTTGAGACTCTGCCTTTCTCTCTTGGCACCATAAAGAAGTACATACCAATATTGACTTTACGTGAAGCACAAGCAATATGCTGGTTAAGATTGCAGGTGTCCATCAGTATCTCATGCTTCAGTTGGGAAACTATATATCGACATTGTATCATAACCCTTTCCGCTCCGTACGTAATAACCCTGTGCGCGGAAAATATTTTGACACTGATACTGCAAGTTTCTTCACCAGCTATCGATTAATTGAATTGTTTAAACAATATTTTTAAATTGTGTTTGTGTGTGATTTAGATTTTTAACGCACCTTTAACAATTTTACAGTCCTATCGCTACGATATCGGCAGAATAGCAATTTAAAATTATGTCTAGTACTGGGGAAACGTGCCGCAGACATGTAGCATGATGTCCCACCCGGTCACATTATCCTGACGCCAAACCAACCAGTCCTAACACTAACTCTTAAAGTTGAGCGCATATCGAGACAGCTGTTAGTACCATTTTAGAAGTTTTTTGTATGACTAGGCGGTGTTCGAACCCATGACCTCCCGAATCCGGGGCGGACGCTCTAACCACTTGGCCACGGGAGCGGTCTTTTTAAATTGTCAAGGAAGCATAAACTGTATATCGATCCGTGTGATTCACGACGATCCAGCATTATATACTCAATGAGTATGACTGTCGTTTACATTAAAGAAAAAACAATGACATGTACAATTAATATCAGAAACAAAGTGTTAAGAGCCATGGCGAGTTTAGATGTGATGTGTGATTTTGATTTTTAACGTAGCTTTTACAATTTTTCAGTCATATCGCTACGATGTCTGCAATGTGGCAGTTTATAGTGATGTCTAGCACTGGGGCATCATGCCACAGACATGTAGCATGATGTCCCACCCAGTCACATTATCCTGACACCAGGCCGACCAGTCCTAACACAAACTTCTTAATGCTGAGCGCCAAGCGAGGCAGCTGTTAGTACCGTTTTTGTAAGTCTTTGGTATGACTCGGCCAGGGATCGAACCCACGACCTCCCGCATCCGGGGCGGACGCTCTAACCACTAGGTCACCGGAGCGGTTGCGAGTTTAGATAAACAGCAAATATTTTTAACTAATATCATTTTAATAATACCATAGTAATTGGTTTTATGAGAACAATCTAAAATTACTAAGGGTTGATTCTTTCATTTCTTCTACAGCATCAACTGTAATAACAAATGTGCATCTTCAAGCATAATATGATCTGACTTTAACCGCCAATGACCGGAAAGAAACATATTGGGAATACTACAGTAGGTGATATTGTATATACGTGTACTTTGTTTACCAAATGACGTCATACACCCTTATCGTATTCATAATAGGAGCTTCAACACAGATTAAGTATTCTAGGCAGAAACTTACCGAGTTTCTTTCTGCAAGCAAAAGAACGTCCCTTAAAGTGAATTTGTACATATTATTTCATACAGATAACATATTGCTTTCGACATGGTTCTCGTTGCCTAGGGGACCTTAACGTGAGACTGGTTCTCAATCCTTTCGAAGCGATTTCCACTATTTATTGATGTATCACTCCATGGGAGTATATAGGATATGGAATTTGCTATAGGAAACCTGCACTGTATTCTAATCACCACCTTCAACACAGCTGCATATTGAGGCTCTTTCTTACTGGCAGTATTTTTAAACTGAGAATATTTCCATTCCATTGTGAAGTCGTGAAATAAAGACAAAACAGAAAAAGGAGAACGAAGTTAGAATGGTAATATACCCCTCTTGAATTGAGGGATTTTGAGATTTTAATCTTGGTGTCACTGCCAAAAAATTTAATTATTCTAGACGCATCTCGCTTTACAACGTTAAAACACCATTAACGTCCTTAAATCCTGATATATACGACAGTGATCTCTACATTTATGACAAAATTAATTATAGAATACGTTTTCTGTACTGATAATTAGAGGCCAGCACATTATAAGCAAATATATCATGTGCACTTTACATAATATATTTATTTTACAATAATATCACCTATTAGCAGAATTCGTGCACATTTTGTCCTCATATCTCAGACCTGTATTTGTACACTAATTAAATTTCTAATTATATGGGTTTCTATGTTATTCATTTATAATGATCTCCATAACATTAATTAAAAGTTAAGATACACCAGGCTATTAACACAACATGTTCAAGTCGATATGGTTGATATGACTCTTCTTTATAAACATAATTGGACTTTAATGAAAATGCTGGAACATTAATGCATGTGACCATATTAAAACAAGAAAAATACATACCTGTTGCTTTGTCGTCCTGTAGGATGTAGCCTAGTAAATATGTTTTACTTAGACTTTAAAGCTGATATATATATATATATATATATATATATATATATATATATATATATATATATATATATATATATATATATATATATATATATATATATATATATATCATACATATATATATATATATATATATATATATATATATATATATATATATATATATATATATATATATATATATATATATCATACATAGTTCACATTTTCATTGTAAATAAGTTCCAACAAGGTTATGATGACGGTAAACGATATAGTGAGGATTACAGTTTTATTAATCTGCGGTTACCGTATTGTTTGTAAACCAAGTTCAGACAGCAGAACTGGAGAAGAATCAACAAGAATAGAAAATGTATCAGCGCAGATTGTCAATAGAAATGAGCTATGTAAAGAACAAGCTACAACAGTCTGAGAACTAGAAGGTACTGTTTACGAAACGAGTTCCGATGATTATCCTGACAATATGAGCGTTACTATCGAGGACGACCCAATAGATAAACCTGCGAGAGAACATGTTAGTAAATTATACCAGAAGAGGAAAATATTAGTTGTTTTCCAGATCTTGAAAATGATGCATTCACACAAACCAGCTAAACAGTAACAGTAGTTAGTCAATATGTCAAGAGGCGAATGTTCTTGTATGAAAAAGCACAATGTTTTATTCTCGTGTGCATAAGAGGCTGTCTTGAAGAAAAAAATATTTGGGCGCTTATTGCTTGTGCATGCTTATGTACACTTGAACAATCTCCCGTTTTGATTTCTTATTTTGCATAAATACGTGAGAATATTGTTTAGAGCTTTCCATGTACCCTACATAATGATTGAACGTACCTTGTATCTCAAAATAAAAGAAAACACTGATGATTCGCTGTTACTCTCCATCTGCATTCCCTATTCCTAGATCTAAGAGTCATTATATTACTTTTAAGAGCTATACTATTGAGCACGAAAACACTAGTGCACATGTGATATTTAATGTATTGTATTTTTTTTTGTTTATCCTCCATTGGCATCAAAACCATACATATAAATAGAAACTATAGAATGTTTTTGAAGTATATCAAAATGCTATTTAAAATTACACCTGTACATCAATATTGCACGGATAAGTTAGGAAATTGCGTACACTAGAAGTATAATATTCCTAATCCTCTTCACTCCGTGCCAAAAAACTCGGGACCCCAAAATATATTAATGAGGCTACTACACCAGATATCGATTTAATGGATTTAACAGTAATTTTAATTTGCAAGCCAATAAGAAGCTATTATTTAACTATCATTTAAACTATACATAAAGAGTCAGGGAAATGAAATACACACGTTACCACAATTTTGTTGTTCCACATTTAATATTATCTATCAGTAAATAAAGAACCTGCTGTTTTACATTTTTATATATTTGCGCGGAAAAGTGAATGAGCTAAAAATGTGTGCTTGTGTTTACATGTGTCATACAAATTATAATTTGCCAAATACACTTGTGTGGCTTTTTGTCACTTACTTGGCATAAATCTTAATGAAATGAACTCTCCATATTATTAGATACGATTTACGTTCGGAATGAAAACGGAAAAGTACTTTCAGCATTTAAATAGATGGGCCATTTTATTCTTAAATTTCATATGCGTGGTATGATCAGTTTCTTTGTGTCAATATGTGGCGACAGTTAAAGGTTACTTAATCGTGTGATTACAACGGAACCTTATTTCATTTTTGACAATAGGAATAGTGCGTATCATGTTAATATTCCTGTAAAAATGACACAAGTGATCTCATTTTCTTCTTTTTTTTTTTTGACCAATCTATGATGCTAATCTAAGTAAAGGAAAAGAGTGAAAGCCAACAAGTTTTTCAAAATTCAAAACATAATGTATTTTTACATAATGCAAAGTAAAAATATTAAAACATAACTTACGATATTGTGAATGAAATCCTAAGTAATCCTAAACATTCCATCACAAAAGAAAATGTATCCAGTATTCTAAATGATTTCTAATGGTGCTCCAAACGAAGTCTAGTCGATTGTGTTATGGTGCCAATAGTCTGGTATAGTTTGTTGTGCTAACAGTCTTGATATATCACAATGATATAATCCAAAATCTTTTTAATTAAGTAATTCCAAAATATTTACATGATCAGGAAATTTATTAGACCTTGTAATTCCAATGAATAATTTAAATAAATTAATCTTCTCAAAATAATACTTAAACATAAATAATGACTCCACTAAGAATGATGTTTAAAATAGGAATAACTAATACTCATGTATGAGCTTCAAATATCCTTTTCCAGATAATGCTGTATGTTCAACAAGGCCAGGTCTAACTGCAGTTAACCAACATAAATTATGTCACCTGGTTTTCTTAGGATGACACCCAAGCACCGATCTCAAATCCTCTCAAATTCGTCAAAATTATTTCTTCTATACCTTCCAAGGTCAAAAGTTAATTGGCAGACTGTGTCGGGCCCTTACCTAAGTCCAATTAAAAGTACAACCACCATCCTAAAGCTATGTAATGTGTTTTAAAACGAACTTTACAATCTAAAGTCATGAAAACTAACACACATACTAAGATATACATAACACCTCCATACATGAAGAAAAATAAATTATGTCCAAAAACTTGTTCCAATGGTCTAAACTGTACATATTCTTCATCTGATTTCCTAACAACAAATAACATCAAATGAACACCCTCGCCTCAATCGTTTCATGTATTAATGTAATACGACCGAATCAAATACTTCAAAGTTAGATCAAATCTTTGCAAACACATCTTGACGTTCATGGTCATAGGCAGAATATTTAAGCAGTTGGATGCCTAATTCAATAATAAATTCCTGGAATATTCCAGGTATAACATTTGACCCTTGATGAGCTTGGACAAATTTTGGGAAGGTCTAAAAGTGTAACGAAATTTTATCAAAGCATTTTCAATTGGTTTAATTTTAATATTTGTCGAAGGAATTGCCTCTGGAAAAGTTAGGGACGCAAACATTATAGTCAACATGTATTGTTTGACTGACGTGGAATTAGGTAAAGGCCGTATAAAGTCTACCATTATTCTGCTAAATAGTTGGTCGAATGCAGAAATAGGTTTCTGATGAGCCTTAAGTATCTTCTGATTGGGCTTTCCTACCATTTGGCAAGCGCGATATTATAAGGATTGAATGATCATGGTAAGTCCCTTCGGACGTTATTTTCTTTGTGAGTAATAGGTAACATTTACACTTCGAGAAATACCTATATATGGTCATTTAATCCTATGTTTAACCATGTTCAATACAGGTCAGTCTCTTTCTGATTCGATCTAATTTATGTTGGCATTACACGGTGAAAAATGGTTGCAACCGTTCGGTACGATATAGCGCTGGTGGGATTCGAGGATGCCGATTCTCCACTCTGCTTGGTATATTGGTGTAGCTTTATAACTATAGCATCGTGTATATTCCAAATATAATCTACTGGGATTGAGTATATAACTGAATGATGCATTCAGCTTGGATAGCGAGTGAAGCAGGTAAGGGCGTGGTGCACAAACAAACAAACACACACACATGCTGCTACCTAAAGCAAGGTCGGACATTGAATGACATACACAGAGAAAAACACACAACATAAAGTGATACGTGTAGAACATTAAAGATGTACATTATCGCACATATCTGTATATGGACTATGTACGAATTACGAGAAAACATTTTCAGCTAAACTCTTTAGATTCGGGATGGAATTCAAATCTTTCGTCACTTGCTACAAACGTTCTCTTTAATATTCTGCCGAAAGTTTGAACTTTTCAAATTGTATTACACATCTTCAATCTAATCAAGCCTGGTCGTCTTCATCAGTGCACGGATTACCATTAAATATGTTTTTGTACTTTCGCTTAATTAATAAGTGGTTTATGTTGTTACCTATTTCATATGTTTTGTCTGTACCACACGGTTAATGATATCAATATAGACAAGAAGTTACATACTAAATACTGCCTAGCTAAGAATCCTTCCGCCAACCGCCTTTCTTTCGTTAGAACCACACTGATTCATTATATGAGGCATCCGACTTGGGACAAGATGTTAGTGGGTTCTTATTACAACCATTGAATCAGCCCATCTCGGCTGTTGTGGTGTCTTATTACCCAACCCAACAAAAACCCTTCTCTCTCCCTCAGCCTCTCTCTCGTGAAATAGTATGTCATTCTGCATAACAAACGATCATGATTCATCACATTATGTTATTATAAAAGGTATGTTTATCATGTTATCGAATACAATGTACTCTCCAGACAAAACAATATTTGAACTAATTTAAGTCAAATACGTACTACAATGGCTTCGTTGAGTAGTTGATATTGATAGCTTCATTTCGGATGTACAAATCTTTCCTAAAAGAAATAACGAATGAAAATGTATTAACATACCGAAATTAAATGTATTCACGTTATATTTGGACTCCTATTTGCGTGGTATATACTGTTTACGTTATTATTAGAAACCATGTGCAGGTACCTCTATCAAGAGATCTGGAATATATAAATTTCAAAACAAGGGAACCATTCCAGTTCTTCGCGGTATTGAGTATATTAACACATGATTTTATTTGTTTAGTTTAATGATGCGCAATCTGCAAAAATGAGAAAATTACCCACACACCTCTTTCAGTAACAACTACGTTAAATTAATGAATGAACCTACAAATGACTAAACTGTAAATATATATAATTAGGTAACATTTATCACCATAAATATACACATTGTCTGTCAATTTATAAAAAAAAACGATTTCCATCCATTATGTTCAGATTGAAAGATTGTTTGAGAATGTTTTCATGCCATCTTCTAGTCTTCAGTACCAAATGTGGTAGTTACCAATTTTGCATAGTTTTTTGTATTGTTGAGTGGATCTCTTAGTCAGATTTAGAATACGTCGAAGATTTCCTTCTTATTTAGTTTACCTGTATCGTATAGTCTATTTGTTCTGGTAATGTATGATAAGAAAGAAGATCGATTTGATTCTACACATATACACGAGACAGACAAACATACATAATACTGGAAGATAGAATAATTGTAAGGCATGCATTGATGATATAGACAGACGGTGAAATGCATGTCGATAAATACACCCTCTTTGTTGCAAACATCGATTACACAACTCATCGTTATAAACAATCCTTACAAACCTGAAATGGGCTCCTTTAATTGTTTGCTCGACTTTTAAAACAATAGAGAATACACATTTAGCCCTTAACATAATTTGCGCCTTCAAATCAGAAGAGTTATCAAACTATATTGACTCGTATGATCAGAACACAGTTCTGCAAGCAGCAAGCGAAATCACAACTCCAGTCGCTTGCAAAGAAACGAGATATCCGTTTCAGATAGAATCATTATATTAAATGTTGATTACTTTACTTAGAAATTCTTATATATAGTATAGGCTTTCCAGTTATGAGCTTAATAATGGAAATTGCATGATTGTATACATGCAGATTTACTATACTGACAAAAGAAATACGTGAATCCAAATTATAGTATTGTTCTTCCGAACTAGTAACAGAGTACCATATCAGCTCAAATGAAACATCATAACAACCCATCATATCCCCCAAACAACCCAACTTCTGAAGCACCGTAATACCATCTTGTAAAGGAAAATGTTTCTACTGATTATAACTCCTTGAAATTTTCTTTTACTTGATCTTCTAGCTATTTCTAATTCGAGTTGTGATCATCTAGAATGAACATCGTGCATGAATATGCAAATGCATGTGATTTATTGGTAATGGATGAATAAGTTAAACTGTGCGTGAAGTACATTAAAATGTCCTGCATATTTCTCAGCATAGTCATTGTTTAATATATCTGTATATCTGAAAGTCTCAACATCTTCCTCTATTTCTGCCGTTTCTATCTGTACATAAGTGTTACCTTTATTTTGTACATAATTATCACCTTTTTGCATACGTGTTTACTAAAGTTTGTATACAATCGATTGTAATTTACGTAATAGGAATATATTATCACCCAATCATCATCTGTCAGAACTAGATAGTATTAGTGCAACGTCAGAGTTACACTTGAGTATGGGTCGTGAGCCACCTATGATGCCTAATACGATAAAAATGATAATATTACCAATGTACCTGTGCATTGATTGATGGTCCCTAATTAATCCCAGTCCTACCTCCAAAACAGACACAACCGCTGTTTCGTCCGCAAAGATGTACATCGGATACAGACTTTTCTTACTTCAGGCAATTGGAATAGTACTATTATCCACGTTAAACTGGTTTTCGACAATCTTTCTTTTCTTACAAAAATCTACTATATTTCTCCAATATTTTAGAGAAAACCATATATAAACGCCTCATGAAATTGCCTAACGATTTGAGTACTTCTAGCTCAGTATTATTTGTTACTTTTGAGGATGGCTGACTCAGATTTTTTCACAATATTTGAGCGGCAATATTTTAGGGCTTTTTTTAAAAATCTTTTTAGACCTCTAGCCTAACATTTCTTCTTAGATTTGTTAGGATCATTATTAAACAAAAATATGAAGACCACTGATTTCACTATTTTTCCTTTAACTTTTTCAAGATCACTGGTCTAGGTTAGATTTTCTTATTTACTTTAAGGACCCGTGTGTCAGCTTGATTTCACAAATTTTCATGACCACTGGCTCAGTTATTTATCATAAATTTTTAACACTATTTACTCAGCTTTATTTCTTCAATAATTGAAGACCATTAATACAGAGTTTCATTTGTACATTTTAAACACTAATCTATCAGTCTTGTTACAAATGTTGAAGATAAACACTAGATCCTACTTCGAACCGAAAATTCGTATTAAAAGACCATTTTCATAATAAGTTCCTGAGATAACAATGGTCTCTATTGTTAAGTTAGGATAGATCGATGTCAGCACATACTCTGCCATTCAAAGACGCCCATTGACATAGTTCTCTACTCCACTGGAATAAGTCCGTAGTTGGAACTTAAAAGAAAATAAGGTTTAGTTCATATTCTAACATTTAATCTATTTTGCTACGCAGCCTTATTTCCTAGAAAAATTAAGATTGATCCACCATCTAATTTATAGACTGCAATTGTTATCATCTCTATTGGTTATCGTCATAATAATGCATTTTCTATAGTCCTGGTTAGTATAAACTGTTTTAATTCCCGGGTATGCTAATGTACGTTAGCTACTTTCTAACGTGATTATAATATAGTTTCATTACTGCCTCTAAATAACCATAATGGTCTATTCGCGACGTATATTAATATATCGAACATTAATATATCGAACACGAATTCATCCTTCATATTTTGCTACCAACAGAGTAACAGCTCCGGGAAGTTCTTTACCTTAATCCATTTTCAGAAGCCGTTCCCATATTTGCGTTGAACGTGTTTAAATAATATAAGACAGTGTGAGACATTTGCTGAATTTTGGACGTCAAAACTCGGCAAGTTTCTCCCTACTGGCATTATCTGCAATGGCTAATAGATATCCACGTTGTTTTCTTAAAAACAAATGACCCGTGTGATGAACTTCTTTAGGAAACCACACATTATGTCATCCACGGGAATCTTTCTTGGTGCAGGTATATTTGCAACAATGCTTTTTGGGCAAGTCCAAACCATTGAACACTTGCAATGCTAAACTAGAGTATCACAGAAACACATAGAAGTATTGCATAACAAAAACCACATAAAACTAAGTCGGAGATGAAAACAAAGGCTCGATAATTTACTTAAGAAGTATTGCATCAAACGAACTGCCCGGATAAAAGTCGGAGATGATGACAAAGCCAATCTATGCAAAGAAGACGTTTTCCCTCCTTCATTTCCATATGAATTTTATGAACATTAACATGAAATCAAACCTGAATCTTGACCTTGTATTAAGTTAAATGAACGATGGAATGCAACGTGCCCTTGCAAATATATCCTCGACGGTTCCCTCGATGACTGCGATCATATCAACGAAACCAGGATTTAGCTTGGTTTCCTCTACACCAGTCACCGATGGATCATGGCGTGTCCATGCAAAGAAGTCGAACAACCCGTAGACGTTAATCAGTGATTGAAGATGTTGGACGAATATTACAATGATGAATGGTAAAGGCTCAACAATTTCATACGCAAACAATGATCCACACTCAGGTATGTCAACTCCATTACATCTACACCGTGCACATTTTACATCGCACGATCGTCGCTGTAACAATAGTTTTGACTGAATATATTAATGTCATTAATATAAACAAGGATTCGATATTATATCGCGCCAGACATTGTAAGAATTACCTCAACAGTTCACAGTAAAAATCTAATTTGAGACACCATCAGTTTTAGTTACAAAATAGATGCTTCATAAAAAAGTAGACCCTCACGGTTCCATATTATTTGGATTTTCAACAACTGTGGAACCTGGAAATCTGCTGTCAACTACTCTTGGTTTCCATGCTACAATGCCAGGTTGGCGCATCTCCACTTACTTCACTCTTTTAGATTAGGACATGCACAAGTTATATCCTTGCGTGGAGACCATGACACTACAACTGTATATTAAAGCTGGACTTGACATTTATATATAATGGCGGTCGTAAGTTGAAGTGTGTTACTCGTGTGTGTTGTCTATTTGGGAAATCCCTCTGTATGACATATTATGGTTATCACCTTGGTGATAATATTTGGGGATTGTTCACAGGAACCCCTAAGTTTATCGCGGCCTTGTCTTCTCGCTCAATCTCTATAGACGTTGCAACGTAATTTGTTGATAACATCAAAGGTGTTGCTGCTAAGCGGTTGACAAGTCTAGGAGCACAGACATTTGTATCGTTTTGACATAAACTAAGATGATTAGTTATATGATCACCACCAAGAAACGGTTCGACTGCCATCGACAGCAACAATTACAGCTCTGGTTAGTAAAATTATTAATGAAGCCGCTCAAAACGGTAGAGCTGATTCGACGATTATTAATCTGGCAATGTGAAGTGGATTACGGTTGTTTACTAGGAAAGGTGTTAGACTAAACCAATACTGTATAGATCAAAACGATGGCAACATTCAAAGATGCACATGAGAACATAAGTGCACCTGCGGCGATAGATCGTATAACGAAGGGTTTTATGTATTACTCGAACTCGGCTAGGGACCTCAGACATTAAAGTTAAAATTACAAGTGCAGGACATATCTAGGATTTTTTTCCATACGAGACCTTATAGAAATACATAGGAAAATGTTTACAGGCCAACAATAAACCATATCCCGATGACGCTAAGATTGGATCTGTAAACAACCACATCATAGTGTTGTTTGACAGCTCATATTATTCCATCCATGGAAAGGAAATCGAAGCAATTCTTGCCAGTTCTAACATTGTTATGGCGATTATCGGACTTGTCAGATGCCACGACAACTGTAAGAAGTCGGCTGACCCGACTATGATATCTCACAAGTACACACATGATCATGGAAATTAGCTCGTATATCCAGCATAATGATGCGTCGAGTGCTTTTATATTAGACAGACCTGATGTTTTATGTGCCTTTATGCGACGTACAAACTGGAAATGTAATGTTCTCTTTGCACTGCGTCGATTGCAACTTCATAAACATGAGTAATGTTTTCGTTCGAGATAGCGTCTGTCCCATAATGGATGTACGTAAGGTTATTGTCGGAGCTAAACGCGCATTAACGTTAACACGTAGAGTTATCAGTGACTTCCCGAGACAACTCGCATAACACACTCGGACAGAGGTCTTCGAGCACCGTGTTCGATTCGCGGAAGGCCTTGGCGTTGAACACCCGAATGCGTCCATTAAGCAAATTTGATAACGTGGTATCGCCTCTACATCTGTTATAGCATTATTCGCACAGGCTTAAATTCACTTGAAGTTGTTGATTATTTAACTGATGCTATTTACGATTCAATTGACGTTGGAGCATGTCTATAGTAAACGGTGTCGCTGGAAACAATATTGATGATGACGCTATTAGCATGACTGAGTTTGAGATCTTATTGGTGGAAATGGAAAAACAGATACGAAACTGGGTCGTCAGAGCCTAAAAACATGCCGCTGATTTACAGCAATGAAAATTGAACAAATGTTTGTCATTGGATACTGAGCAGTCTGCTTGCATGCTTAATTAATCAATTTGACTGGGGCGCCTCACAAAGACTTCACTTGTGTGGTTCTAATGTGATACACTAGGTGCAAAAGTTCTATTTTTCTTGATTTACAAGCACGAGAAGAATTATGTTATAATTTGTTTTATTTCTGATCGAGTCACTATTTCAAGTTAATAAAAATGTTGTTAAAAAGTTAGCTCGACCTTGTAGTTCATGGATTAAATGCTTTATCGTCTAGTAATGACATTTACCATTATCGTATCTGAAAATATATAAGAAATTTAGATACTGTTTTACTAATATTGGTATAGTAATATGTTATACAGGATATTGATGTATTATCCAGCCTAATGCTGACATCCATATAGTCCATTTTAATTGATTTAGCATTTTTTTTTAAAATCACAATGTGCTCCATAACTATTAATTGAATCGTAACTTATTCAAATTTTGATGTTTAGCTATTTAGAACATTTAGTGGCTTGATCATAACTTGCTCATAATCTGTAAAATATATATTTGTCTAATTCATTTTCTGCGTTAACCAATATGTATATTTATATTATATTCTTAACATTTATACTTGATTGTATAATTTTTTAAACTTTATATACATGTTGTAAATACTTATTGTCAGCGTTTGACTGGTTTATCGTGTTGGTTTCTATTTTTTGATACTTTGTTATTTATTATTTATTTTAGTGTTGGGATTATAAACTACTGTTTGTTGAGTGTAGGGTTAAAAACAATTTCTGAATATAAAGCTATAGCGTCTAACCACAGATTTCACTCTTCGATGTTTGGATGTTGAGGTTTGTTTCGTTATTTAATTAAATGTACAAACTGAGGAAACGTTCAGTACAATATGTTTTTAATGTTGGAAGTTGCGGTTAATTATTTAGTGTTTAAAGTTTAAATTAGAAAGAAGCGGGATGTATGTACGTGTGTGATATGTTTTCTTCCGTCGCTTTGTTCGGTAAGCAGCATATTTAATAATGAATCTGCTATTTACATTTTAATTATTGACCTTTGTATTTAGTATTAATGTTTTATTTTATTGGTGCTTATTGAATTAATTAAACATCTAACAACGGGATGTAAATGCCACGGTGACGCGTTGTCGCTTATTTCTAACAGCAAAATAAGACATAACTGTTCAAATATTTCTATATTGCTGCCATTATTTTGTCCAAGTGTCATATTGTGGGTTTTTAATTTGTAATTTGACTAAAATAGAAAAGAGAAAATAAATATAGAAAACAGTAGAATATAACAGTAGAATATAAGGGCTTTGAACTGCTTTTCATTCTTGCATCTATTTTAGTTGGTTCTACTTTGCAAAATATAATGTCGACTATTTTTCAGGAGTAATTTTATTTTAATGATTCACGTGTTTTTAAAACATATTTTCTCTGAAGTAAAACTTTAGCACTTATGAATAATTGAAGGAAAATATTATTGTTTCAAAATAAGGGGAAATGCAATAGTTTTCAAAACATATATACTGTCCACTTTATACCATAACTTGTCATTTGGTTATTCTGTTCACGGCGGGTAGTATGGAAAAGGTGCCTTATGATCTTTTGTAGAGCAAAATATGGATAGTTTGGTCATTTGGTAAATAGATGTGTGAGAGTTTTCTCTAATTTATATTTATCTTCTACGAGTACGATGCATGATAAACGTTATACATAAAAGGCGGTGTATTTACCCAGGGTGTTTGCTGCCATTACTACCAAGGTCGTTTGAAAAACTCATTTCAGTGTATTCAGTTCCACACATTATGAAATCTTACGCTACTTTATCTAGTCCTCCAATTACATAGTATTTTTTCGAGGCCTTTTACAAGTAATGTTGCCGCACAGTGCCATTTTAGGCCTGACTTATTCATTAGACGGATCAGATTACCGTTGTGACTTAGTTTCGACTTGCTTCTAAACAGTTTTCAATAACTAATTGTATTCATTCTCTCTAAATGACATACAACATTGCCAAATCTAAGATAATGTTATATGTTTGTATATTTACAGATATGTGACTATCCCTTCCATATGCGAACTATATATGGCAACGATCGTGAAACTGAAGATAAGTCGGGTTATCTTTGCACTTTATATATTCAATGATTGTTGAAGTTCTCAGTGTCATTTCAGTGACAACAAAGATATTATGACGAGAAACGATACAATGAGGATTATACCTTTGTTAATTTGGGTTCTTATAATCCCAGTTCAGGCAACAATTTTTGTGCAAGACAACATGATAGAGTTCTTGTTGCGAAAGGTAGCATAACTGGAAAACAATCAACGAGAATGCAGTAGTTATCAAAACAGAATACAATCAGAACTGAATTATGTGAAAGACAAGCTCAAACAATCTGAAAGACACATAACGGAACTGGAAATTATTGTTTACGATATGAGGTCTGCTGACTACACTGAAAACGTGAATATTAGCAGGGAAAACGACCCAGTATATGATCATGCTGGTAAAGATATTACCAATGTTATATTAGAAGAGAAAAATATCAGGGATACACTCGAACCAAAAGGTCTACAGTAACATAAACCAGGTAAGCTGTTTCAGTGGTTAGACGGTCTGCTGCCATCCAATTTTAAAGAAAATGAGAATAAGCTTAATGTTAATGCCTTATCCTTGTTAATATAAGGTTAATGTTAATGCCTTATCCTTGTTAATATAAGGTTAATGTTAATGCCTTATCCTTGTTAATATAAGGTTAATGTTAATGCCTTATCCTTGTTGATATAAGGTTAATGTTAATGCCTTATCCTTGTTAATATAAGCTTAATGTTAATGCCTTATCCTTGTTAATATAAGGTTAATGTTAATGCCTTATCCTTGTTAATATAAGGTTAATGTTAATGCCTTATCCTTGTTGATATAACGTTCAATACAGAAAGTACTGTTTGCTGAGTTGACGGGCTATACGAATAAATGTATAGTCGGAACGCCTTACCGCAGATTTGGATTTTATGTTACTACGTTATAGCTTGCTGGCTATTAGCTTAAGTTTTTTTTTTTTGCGGTAATTGTTTTTAAGAAATGGATGAATGGTGGCGCTTGGTCTCCCTTAAAAGCTTAAGGGGTTATCAACGTTTTGTTGTTTGTTTGTTTTTGGGTTGTTTTTTTTTTTGAAAATGTTCAGTGAAGTCCGCTTTTTAATGTTTGAAATTTGGGGTTAATTGTTTAGTAAGTGTCAATCAGCAGATATGTTGCTTACCTCGCTTTGATTGGTAAATATAAGAAAAAATATTTTGGTTCATCTTACTTATCTTTTAAATTAAAATAGTAAACATGTTAGATTTTTCAAAAAAACCCCCATTTCCTTTGCGTTTCTACAACAACTTAAAATGTACCATACTACCGCGGCGTTTAGTAGCGTTAAGGTTTTTTTCCAAAGCACAAAATGACGGATAGTCGGAACATTTGATGCATAGTTGTGTCATGGTGTTGATGAATTTTACTTTTATCTTCTAGGAAACTTGACGATGGATATAAACAAAGGGCTGGGAGGGTATTATATTTTAGAAGAACGGGAGATGAATCGACATGAATGCAGTGGTTATCAAAGTATAATGCTATTAGAACTTTGTTTTGTATCAATCTGAGAGTTGAATATCAAAATCAATTGTTTACCATATGAGGTCTCATGAATACACTATAAACCTGAAACACATAAAAAACGACCCAGTCGATAGTCCTGAAAGTGAAAATGTTACTATTATTATTACAGAATACGACAAATATCAGTCGTACTTGATAACATAAAGAGAGGCATTCACATAAACCAAGTAAGCAGTATAATTGGCTAGTCAGTCTGATTAGACCCCACTAGCATCTGAACGTTTTGAATAATTTCAAAGTTAGTATAACGTGCGTAAGACAAATAAGCTCTTTTCTGAAACAGAATATCAAATAATAAAAGAAGACAAAATACGTCTTTTTCACCTATTCCTGGAAATAGATGGGTTGTTTACTAATCCATACATCCATACAAACACCTTCCATGATTTCGGATATTTAAATAAGAGAGGGTCGTGAGATTGCAATGAAAAATATTGCATTTTGTGCAACTATTATGGATCTAAATCGATTAATATCAATGCATGAGTTTGAAATCGTCCGTCTCAATACTCTTCTGCACGAGAAAGGCGATGGCTTCAACAAACAAGCGGGAATTTTTACCTGTCCACAATCTGGCACACATTTTTTTTACAGGAAGACTTATAACAAAGCTTGGACACTCTACAGTTGTGCGTATAATCGTAAATGGGGAAATTAAAGGCATTATATATGCAGATGGACCCAGTTCGTAGGAACAGGGCAGTATTTTAATCATAGTCTGAAGCAGCAGAGGGGGCGAATAGACTCTAATTGACTTTCTCTAATTGATTTTGCCCAAATTACTCATTATTGGCGTTTTATGGTGATGTATGACCAGTATATAGCTACAGACAAATCTTAGTTTTCTGCTAGGTAAACTTAATTTAGAACAGATTTGGAGTCCCCCCCCCCCCCGCTGCTCCTAAGATTTTATCGGATTTATTTATTAGGGTCATTCAGAATATTTTGTCAAGAGGATTTTAGAAAAAAATTTATTATAAATTAAAATTACTGATATTTTAATATTTATGGATATTGGAGAATCACATACTACGCAATTATCACGAGAGAGACTAAAAGCAGTTAAAAATATCTTCCCGTGAGAAAATCAGTTAAACGAAAAATAAAAGATGTTGAAGACGCGAAGCAAGGTTTTGCAGAATCAACCGAGCTGTTATTCAAACTAATAACTGAAACTACTGAAAGAGTTTTATTAGGTTATGTTGTAGATCCTGAAGAGCTGCGTCAAGGTATACTTCCCGTGTTGAAAAAAACTGATCACGGACTAAGCAGATAAAAAAGATTCTACGAGATTTTTACCGTTGATATAGCTGCTGCTCAACCATTGCCTCCACCATTGCCTCCAAAATTGCTTATACCACGACCTGTCAAAATTTCTAAGGAAATATCTGAAAAATTTACTGTTGATGGTATAAAGACGATAAAAGAGTTACCATTTAAAACTCTCAAGGATGTAATTGAATTGGGTGTATTTGCTCACTCAAGTTTCTCACGTAGAAAGGATTTTTTGAAACCGGAATATGTTGATAAAATTAATAGCCACAAGTTATGGGCCGATTGGCTGTATAAAACAAAAACAAATATCACTCGGTTAGATACTAGTGATGATATTTATATAAATATTAATAGAGGAATGGAATTAGAATCATTACGTATTAAAGATGTAAAGAAAGAAATGAAGGAAGAAGAAGCTAGACAGAAATAAGAAAGAAAAGAGACAAAAGGAAAAAATGACGGAAGAAGAAGAAATATTAAAAGAAGAAGAAAAACAAGGACTTCTACGCGCACAGCAACGTAAAAAAGAAAAAGAAGAAAAAATAGAAAAAGAAGAAAAAATAGAAAAAAGTTAGAAGACCTCCACTTAAAGAAAGAATAAATAAAATAGAAAAAGCAGCATGGGAGCAGCAGCCAAAAGAAAAAGAAGAAGAAGAAATAAAAAAATTGTCAAAAGAATTATTAAAAGGAATAGGAAAAGAAAAACAAAAACTACAGCAAATACCACTTACAGAACAAACAGAAACGCAACTAAAAAAATAGAAGAAGCAGAACAACGGCTCACCTCTTTACTCTTTCGGCAGAAACCTTCACCTGAAGAAGTAAAATCTCATCAGGTCACCTCTGAAAAAGAAGGTTTAAGAAATTTACCACCACCTATAGTTATGTTTAGTCCTGATGCTCTTATGAAATTTAATAGGAATAAGGATAAATTAGTTGAGGTTGCTGCGTATGATTATGAATCTAGAGATCAGTATATGGAACCAGAATATGTTGATAAAATAGATTATTTCGAGTGGGCTCCTGCACTATATTTTGCTTCTACTGGAGGTGTATATAATCCAGCTGATCCAGGTTACAGAAATTTTCTTGGTGACGTATTAAAAATGGGATTACAACCAAGATCACCTGAAGAAGAATTTTATTCTCCACCACAAACCCCAGGCGCTACCGGTAGCGGATTTGGAAATAATTCTATATGCGATGATAGCGTTATCAATGACGTATCACGACTAGAAGTTCTTATTGGAGGAAAACGAGCTGGAAATAATTCATCGGAAATTATAAATGAAGCGGCTGATATCTGCCGAAGATTATTTCAAGGAGGAACAATGGATATCAGCATTTATCGAAATATCATTGATGAACTTGTTGATGATTACAGTGATTAGTTGTTAGATAAATAAATAATTAAATAAGATGATTATTCACTAGCATCATCGCGCACATATGCCTATCAGAGTAGTAAACGCAAGGTTATCGAGTCACTTATGGAGATGGATTAGGTGATACCATCAGTGGTCTTATTACTAGAATAGCTCCAAAAGCAGCGCCTATTGCCAAGCAGTTATTAATGAAAGCTATGGATTTTATTCGCGATAAAGCACCAGGCGCCATTGCCAGCGTTGCAAGTACGGCATTTAGCTGCATTAAAGACAGAATATTAAATCTAATACGCAAGAAAAAACCAACCGCAGTAAAATTACCTAGCACAGATGTGATGCCAAGTAATACTAGCAAAGTAATAAACGACGCGGCGAATCAAAAACTAACATCATTGAAAAATCAACAAGACGAAATAATTAATACTAGCATAATATCAGGAAGCGGTCTTCGTTTTAGAAGATAACAATTATAATAAAAATGTTTAAGCGAATATCTAATGTCGCTTTTGATATGAATGAGCAGGTAGGTAGAGATGATTCAATACGTGATTATCAATATTATTCTTATGACGCTATAACGCCAAATCAGACTAGACGAATTGACATGAGGGTTCAAGACACAAGCAGATATTTTTTACCTTCCGAGGCATTTATCGAGGTTGTAGGTGAACTTGTAACAACAGTTATTGATGCTGCTACTGGTTTATTTGCGCCATACGACGCTGGAGTATTAGTTGGGTTTGTCAATAACGGTATTATGGCGCTATTTAGTAAAGCAACATACATGATAGATGGAAAAGAAATTGAGTCAATTAATGATAATGTTGATATTGCTACAACAATTATAGGTTTAGCAAGATATTCTGATGATTATACCAGATCAGCTGGTCCAACATTAATGTTTATTAAGGATAATTCGGATCACGCTAATCCGATTAAGCACGAGATAAGAACACCTAGATTAGCTTCTAATCCAGCTAATAATGTTGATGTTGAACCAGTAGTCGTTGGCGAAAATGATACTTTTAATTTGGGACTCGCTGCGCACGGAGCAATGTTACGCGGTAATCGTAATAGATTTTCATGTGTGATTCCATTATCTCATATATTTGGATTTTATAGAAATGTTAGAAAAGTAATTTTTGGAGCTAAACACACAGTTGTTCTTCAGCGAAGGGAAAATAGTAATGATGCGATCAGGAAAGCAGCTGCTGCTCCCGCCGGTAGAGTAAATTTATCTAAATTACCCTTATGGATGCCAGTAATGACTCCATCTATCGACGAAGAACAACGATTACTTTCCTTCATGGATCAAGGTGGTAAATCGCCATTATCTTGGTTATCAACAAGTACAGATAGTATTCCAAGTAATGTTAGTAAATTTACATGGCATATATCATCGCAATAAGGTGTTTCTGCTCCTCGACACATTTTTATTGCTTTTCAAGATGTTGTACGATTAGATAATCAAACTAGAACTTCTATGGTATTTGATCCATTGGGAGTTACCGGAGTATCTTTAAGGATAAATGAACATCAGGAACCATCTGAGGATATTTTAATAAATTTTGCTGATAACCAGGTAGCGCGTGCGTATCATCGCTTAATGTCATATATGGGAAGAGATTTAAATATTGATACCGGATTACAAATATCACAGCTAGATTTTACAACGTTATATCCGATATATTATTTATCGTTAGAGCATCTTGATTTAGTAAAACAATCTGTAGTTGATCTGTATTTCAAAGCCAAAATAAATAGAGGCGTAATTGCTAATTATAGAGCGATCGCAGTTATACTTAGCGATAAAACAATGCTACTCGAGGGTATTGGTGGACGAATGAGAGTCATTGATGCACCGGTAGAAAACATGTAGAATTAGATCAAAACACAATTTATTATAAATGCCATACGATAACGTTAATGTAACTCTGACTCAAGGTCAGGTAAAAAAACTTCAATCAAGTTTTAAAAAAAAATGCGGCGTAAAATTAACCCTGAAATATGATCAAATTTCTCATGGTGGCCCAAATAAATTATCACTGACTAAAACGCAACATAATAATCTTAATAAAGCCAAATCAGCAAATACAGGATTACAGATTAGTCTCTCTCCTGGCGCCATCATCAACATGAGTAAAACTGGCGGATTTTTTCCGTTACTAGGTCTATTAGCTCCATTAATCG
Organism: Sinohyriopsis cumingii; assembly: GCA_028554795.2. NCBI lineage: Eukaryota > Metazoa > Mollusca > Bivalvia > Unionida > Unionidae > Sinohyriopsis > Sinohyriopsis cumingii. The sequence goes on from CM068828.1 coordinate 146,397,916, forward strand.
CTAAAATAGCGACAGTTGCTCCGATAATAGGAAAGGCCGCCGGGCTTGGTGCTGCGAGTTACGTTGGTAGTAAATTAGCAGAAAAAGTTACTGGAGGATAATACGGTAAAAAAAATAGGATTTAGCCTGCGACTACCAGGAACTCCACCAAGCTGGTACGGGAAAGGACTGCGATTACCAGGAACCCCACCAAGTTGGTACAGAAAATAACTCCAATGTCAAGTTTTGATTTATCCAACGCGGCAACGAAATTAAAAATAAAATACTTCAGAGGTGTATTTATGCGAGATCAACTACCAAATTATCCAAATCATAACGAGACGGGAATAATTAATTTAGACTCAGTTGACGGTCCAGGAACTCACTGGGTATCGTACGCGATTAATCCACGCGAAATTATTTATTTTGATTCGTATGGATTAGTTCCACCGAGAGAATGTCTTAATTACACGAAACAATTAAATACTCCAATCTGGTATTCAACGTTACCAACACAAACACTAGCTGATCCTCCGATATGCGGTAGCGAAGCAATTAATGTTCTTGATGCGATATCAACATCAACTAAACCATATCATAAAGTTGATCTCGAGTACACGTCTAATAAATTAAATAGATCATTAATAAATAATGGTTGACATTTATTTAAGATCTCTTGAATCGCGAGCATTAAAAAAGTCAACAGATGTTGATTTATCGAAATACGCTACTCGAGATGAATTATATAATATTAATCTAGCTGGCATAGATCGCGATGAGGTTGTTATATTTCAAGATAAGCAAGGAAAATTAGTTACGAGCAATATCTCATGGAACGATATAATTAGACGCGTTCTAGATCCTGTTGAAGATAATATTCCGGTCCTCACCAGCGATGGTAAAATTAAAGATTCAAAAAAGTCATTCACAACCTTCAACGAAGAAATTAACAGATATGCATCTAGTCGCGTAAAAATCACCGGCGATATAATGTCAGGAGAACTTAATATGGGAAAAAATAAAATATCTTCTCTAGGAGACCCGACATCAAATGAAGATGCTGTAACAAAAAAATACGTTGATGACGTAAATTTAAAATTAGCTACGTTATGATGTTCATTCAACCTCATTCGCTAATCTTTCAAGAAATTTTTCGAGATTAAACAGAGCCGGTAGAGAATTTTTGGGAGATCCTTTTCTAGCTGATATAAAACTTACAGAAATAAAAACAAATATTGGCGCGATTAAAAAGGCCTCCGAAGATGTTGAGCTTTTTAGATCCTACGTAACGGAGTTACTTAGACTAACTGCGGGTATTACCAATATAGTTCACTTGGTAGCATCTTCATCTACAACGTGGACAGCAACATATAACGCAATAAAATATACTCCAGCGGTTACTGACATATATAGATTATCAGTAATTAGCCCGGCAGAATTTAGAATAACTCACGCTGGCGCGACCAGTGAATCTTTTTATCCTGTAACTGTTGCATTACCTAAAGATATTGAAAAAATATTTACGTTACAACCAGCGGATGATACTTTACCTAGAGCGTCTTATTTATATACAATAGAATTTGTTGTTAAAATTTAATACAAATCCCACGAATCATTTGAATCATGATAAACAATATAAATGAGTGGCGCCGCATATAGATATAATCAGGCCCGCGAGTGGCAACTTAAATTAAAGGATATCATCGACATGTGCACGATAAAAATAAAAAAATATCAGCGGCGACTAGTTATCGCTGATGTATTAGTTTATTCGGTATCAGCGTTTGTTGTTGCTGCTGAAGTTGTATTATCCGCGGTAACAATGATGGCTCCAGTTGCCATTACAATCTGCATCTCAGCAACAACAACAATTGCTGGCGTTTTTAATATAATTACTAAAAAAATATGCAGTTGTACCATAGAAAAACTGTCCGCGAGCGTGATCAAAATGCACATCGCGAAAGCCGCTTAAGTGAAATTATCGCTGCTGCTATCTAGAAGCCTCAAAGACGGTATTATTTCTGATGTCGAGTTTTTAGATATGATTACCGCGTACGATCCCGCCGATATTAAAGATATAAATAATAATAATGACAGAACTTCTCTCGCAGATAGCAACAAACACAACCCAACACAAAACAACAATGATATCTGCAAGCTCAACTAAACCAGAATTTAGCATTAATTTTCCAACTGCGATTCCCATAAATGAAATTGCGTTATCAAAGTTACGTGTTTATAATAGCTGGCCAAATATTAGATCAAGGTCATTTGGATCATTAATGTCAAATAATTCAATAGTATTCGCGAATGAAAACAAGCCAGATGGAACGCCAGATTGGATCGTTGTTGGATTGTCAACAGGTAGTTATCAGGTTGAAGATATCGAAAGAGAATTACTACTTAGAATAAAAACTATCACCGGCGATAAAGAACCTAGAATAAAGATAACGGCTCACAAACCAACATTATCCTCAATTATCGAAATAACCTCACCAGATTACGCTGTAGATGCGAGTTCAATTAGAAATGTTCTAGGATGGCCATTGATTCAACCACCAACACCACCAGCGTTACCAGAACCAAAAAAATCCGATTATACCACAGACAAGTTATCTTATCACGAAATTAATCCAAATTACAATGAAGGATGCAAATTTAAGGTCTTATTTTTTCGTTGATGTTAATGGGATTTATCTTTGGAATTTTTATGATGAAAAAAGTGGATCTTTCACTGCTATTCTTCTTAGTTATCTCATTGAGTATTTTAAAAATATTAATCAAAAACATGAGCGACAACTACAGCTGGTACGGCAATATTTTCAGGAATGTATATTTAATGTATCAAGCTCATGTGACGAGGTCATCAAGCGCGTAGAAATACTAAATCAGCTCGCGGCTGATATGGAATATGTTAACGACAGATTAATTCAGATAATAATTGATGATAAAACAGGAACCAAACAAAATTTTTAACAGATTTTCACTAACCGAGGCGACGTTATCAAATTATAATTTTCCAGGATATAACATACCAGAATTAAGAAAATCGGTCAGTGACGTCATTGATGAAAATTTTTCTAAAATGCATCTCGCGTGGAGAAAATCGCTACCACCAGCGAGTATCCTCAGGTACAATAATGACCAGGACGGAACTGGAAGACATATTTCACCAGAGCCAGTAAATATTACAGCAGTTATCGCGGTTTATCTCGGCTGTGATATCGTCGAAAATAGCTCTAGCGCAGACGCATCAGTATCAAATCAGGCTCAACAAGGATTTATTCTTTACTCGTTTTCACCAAATTTACCTCCTGGATTTTTAATTATACAAGAACCGATTAATCCAGTATATCTTCGACGTTACAATCCGTTTTTATCGATTGTAAATTTAAGACTAACGGATCAATCTGGAAATTTTCTCGATATTCGCGGGGAAACATTGAATATTAATTTATTGATAAAATCTTGAATCTTTGCCCCGGAAAAAAACATCAAAATAAATTTAGATAAAATACTGGAAAATTGACAAAAAAATAATAAATCAGTTTTTTTACTGGAGAATATTTGATCCTGATAATTGTTTATCACGGAGAAAATTCCGCTGATTTTTCCTCCGAATCCATTATTTTTTTTAACTGCCTCACGCGGATAGTAACTGTTCTCGCTGATTCATATTCGTTAGATAACTTTGTTCAAATTTTCTCAATTGCGCGAGAAAAATTAGCAACTGTTTTTATCTGTGATTCGTTCACGGTAGCCAGTAATTTATAAACTGCGGACTGAATATTTTTTATTGATCTATATTCAGAAGATAAAGTATATCTTCCGTCAAATTTATTTTGTAACATTGTCTCGATATCGGGGTTTATTTTTTCAGCAACTAAATCATAAGATAATTTAATTCCTGATGATTTTAAATTTTCAAGCTCGTTAATTATATCGTTGATATTCTCGTTATTCATTATAGTAAATATCATCTATCTAAAACAAAAAAAATTATAAATATTGACTAATTACCTAAATTAAATATCGTCGCTGTCGAGTATTAGAGGAATATAGTGAAATGAGATCCACTCGACAAATCTATATGAAAACGTTTTGTTAATCGTTTTTTTTCTGCAACTCGCCGCACTGAAGATCGGTTAATATCAAAATATTTTGCAGCAGAATACATTGACTCGAATATCAATTCTTCATTAGTTTCTAAATTTATTGATTTAACTGCCTTGGGCCTTCTTGCTCCACCAGTATTCCCTCGAGCAGAATTCTCCCTTGGCTTAATTGCTTGTAAATTTGAAATAGAATTATTTAATGGATTACCATCAATATGGTCAACTACTAGTCCGTTATTGATAAGTCCGTGGTTGCATTCGTACACGAAACGGTGATTAAAATAAATTTTTCTTGTATTATTATCTGTAAAATGCAGATAACCAGAATTACTAATATTTCCAACCGATTTTTTTGATTTGACATTTCTTACAACGCCGTTGCTTGAGGCCTCGTAAAGATATCGCTCATTATACAATATCTTATTTGTCTAAATCATTATTTGTTGAAATCTATTAAGATAATCTTCCTCACATTTAATTATTCTATCTGCGGGGTTATCTTTTTTGTCGTAATGCCGCTTAAGTTCTCGATAACGTTTCCCGCCGAAATTAAAACACAACCCAGTTTTTTCTCGAGTTCCAACATCACAATTTATACATTTCACTGGTCCGGGATTTCCTCTACGGATACATTGCAGATGCTCGCCACAAAACTCACTCTTGCATGATTTATTACAACAACTAGCTGTCAGTCGTTTACAATGATTCATTATTATTTAGGTATTTGTTTAAAATATAATATGAGAATATTTGATCTTGATGAGGTTGAGGAAATTTTACCTGAAGTTGATTTTGCTACGAAATAATTTTATATTGCGGAGCATCTCATGTGTGGTCCAAGTGGAAGACTAATGAGTTTAATTTCACAATGAATGCTAAAAATTAATTGAACAACTCAGTAATGAAAAATATATTTTTCGAATAAAATTTATTGTGCAGATGGATGACCTTGATGTTTGGATAACTCGAGATAAACGCGATCCAATTATCAGCGGGAAAAAAACCAAACAATTATTTTAAGTAAAGTTTCTAAACCAGGATTATTAACTGGATTAGACAAACCATATTATAAAAGATCTTATCCTGTTACCGCGGTAGTTTACGGAATATATAAAGTAAATGACAAACCAGATCTCGAAAATCTTGCCCTGATGAAAATGTCTACGAAATTAAATTGTGTAACAGAGCGAGTAATAGAACATTTCACGAAATCAAAACGCGGATCAGGATTAACAGATCTACGACACGAAAAAATAATATCTTGGGCCGAATCAATAATTGATGGAGCATCTATAAGCGATGTTGCTGCGTTATCAAAAAGGTTAAAATTTCCTATCATGGTAAAATCTCTGTCTGGAGAAATTCTATACTCGTCGGTAAATAAATCGCGAAGATCACCTATAGAAATAATTGACCATAACTGTCACGCTTGGACCTCTTCAGTGATGATATTTCCTCAAAATCGAATTGTTAAATTTTATTCTTCAGATATTTTTGAATCTATTCACGAAATAAGTAAATCCGATTATCGGTATCTATTTGGCTATTTCGCAGCGATGATAAATACGATCAATTCGTCAGGCCCAATGGAGAATTATACCGAAAAGAATCATTGCAACGCGAGATGATGTAATTTGCGAAAATATATAATGTCGCTGAGGAATTATTATCTAACTGTTTCACAGTTTCATCAGTTGCTTCTTATGTTGCTAGAGAAAGATATTCTTGGATTTTCTTAGTGATGTTGAATTAAGTTGTATCAAATATGGACACGGCGGCCTGTGGAATACTAAATATGATTACGCTGATATGATATCTGTTGATATGGTAGCGTGTTATCCTGGAAGTTTCTTAGGTATGGGCGAGTGCGCTAAATATTTTATGCAATTTGGTCATCCAACTCACGAAATGACTCGCGTGGCAATTAATGGTCCGTTGCCAAATTTTCCTTTAGCTGGATTTGTTCGCGTTGTATCTTTTGAATTTGCTGCGGGTCTGCATAAGATTTGCTATATTTGGTTTGGGAAACATTTCTCCGAGAAACGCTGGGTTCCATCAGTTTTATTGTGATATATGTTAGATTCATTAGCCTCGTTGATAGTTAGTGAAGCAATTATATCTTATAAAAAACAGAATTCAGTTTGGTTACCAACAGATCACGAATCTGCGAAGGATTTAGGTAGAAAAATAATAGGTAAATTTACTCAGGGTGGCGCTTATGATCATCGAAGAAATCATTTGAGAATAATTATAGATGATGTTCAAAAAGATTTAATTATCGCAGATACGGTTGCGAAAAATACATTCTGCAGTGAAGAACTTGTTCGTTTAGGCGACGGAACAAAATTAGGGACAATTATAAGTTATATTGAGGGGGAATCACCGCAATATACTCATCTAAGATCTTCAATGCTAGCGTATGTTAGCATAAATTTACTTTCTATGGTAAATAAATTTCCTAAGGTCGCAGTTAGAGTAGCTACTGATTCGTTCTATATTGATAGCAAATACAGAGAAAAAGTATTAGAATTGACCGGAGATAATTCTTGGGGAACATGGAGAATTAAGAACGAAAATATTATTAGTCATTGTGAATCAGCTTACGTTAAAGTTAACGACGAGTATTGCCGCGGCGTTGGATCAAAAATATATTTGGCGCCATCAGTAAATGATCCAATATCAAGATATAAATTTATTTATATAAATGGACCAGGTAGTTCAGGTAAAACAACTCCAGTTGTAAATTTATTTAAAAACTCTGATGTAATTGTGCTAACGCCAACCCACAGATTAGCGCGAGAAATGAAGCAACGTGGAGTTAATTCTTGTACGTATCATAGCTTTTTCAAATATAGCGGTAATTGCAATGGCGGGTTTCATTTTTATTGATCTTGCTGATTCGCTATTTATCGCTGATATCACTTCTGGTAATCTTTTGGCCCACTCGTACGATCTTGAATCCTGAATAAATTCTTTCGCGTATTGATATCCGAATAATCTCGCAGCGAGGGTTTTATTAAATCGCACGACAATTGCCTGGTCGCGGTGAATTTCGGTGTGACCTCGCCGTATTTTAACATTATGTTGTTTCATCAGATACGATGCCGCGCCTAAAAACTCCCTGCCGGGGTCAACCTGAAGTAAATTTGGCCACGTTAATGGTCCTCGTCGATAAATTTTACTAAATGCATCTGCGATATCAACGGCGGTTATTCCTGTTAATGATTCTTCTTCCTTATATCTGCTGGCAATATCAACTACGGTTAATATATACTTATATGTTTTTAATCCGATAATATCGTGAGGAAGAAACATTATATCAGCTTGATGAACCTCATTAGGAACACTAGCATCAAAATGAGCGAAAGGAATATGTTTTGGTGGTGGTAAATAAATTTGCCATACCGCTTGTTTCGACAACCACGCTGCGGCAACCGGTACTTTTACTTGAGCTGCTGTAGCAAATTTGCTGATTGCTGATTTACCTTTCCAAAATCCTACAGGAGAGTAATAAATTGATTCCATATTATTAATTACTACCTACTAGAACTAATTTACCTTTCATTGCTGATTTTATTAACCAAGATGATAATTTCTCTCTAATGAATTTATTAGGTATAGAATTTAGTGTGTGAATTAATTTTACATCCGCGAGATGTCTTTGTTGCTGATCTTTACTTTGATATGCCATATCATGGACGTAACATGCTCGATCAATAGCATTTATCGGAGTGTCAGCAGGTTTTGATTGATGATTTTCATCAAGTCTAATGTCGAGTCGCGTTCCCGATTATAATTATATCCTGGAATATGGTTTTCTGCAGGATATTTATCCCAGGGAACACCAGGCAGCGACTCTAGCTTTGCTGCAATGTCACCGCCGTGAATCTTTTTTTTTTTCGAATATAAACTTTCTTGTGCCACAAACGGCGCATTTTCCAGATATAGCTAGTTTATTATTGCGTGTTGTAATTGAAACGGGATTGATCGTTTACGTGCGAGATTTACATTTCACACAATATAGATCCATAAGTATTATTTATATCATGGATGTAATTGATTTTTCCGCCGTAAAAAAACAAAAACCAATTAAGCATCACACGGCGTTGCCAAATTCTATTAGAATGATAATAATTGGACCATCTGGTAGTGGAAAAACTCAACTACTACTTAATTTAGTAATGAGATGGTTAAAATGGGAGAAATTTTATTTAGTTGCACCATCTTTTGACGATCAGCGATGTTATAATGTTTAAAAGGAGTTTAATGAAAACGCATCATTGCTGAGTGAAGATGGTGACGTTATTAAGTTTATCACAAACATTAATGAAGCTCCGTCGGTTGATGATCTTGATGCAGATATTAATAATTTAGTAGTTTATGATGACGTGATGTTGGATAAACAATCAAATCCTGCAAGAATATTTTCTCGCGGTAGACACAAAAATACAGATATCATTTATGTAACTCAACGTTACACGCAGATTCCAAAAGTAATTAGAGATAATTGTAATGTTTTAGCTGTTTTTAACGGCGTAGATACGCACACGTTAAGAAATATTCATCAAACTTGGTGCAACGGTGATATGAATATTATTAAGTTTAAACATTTATTTAGCCACGCTCAATCAACGCCACATGGATTTATAACGATAAATTTACACTATCCACAAAAAAGATATCGAATCGGACTTGACAAAATATTCTGAATGACCCTAATAAATAAATCCGATAAAATCTTAGGAGCAGCAGGGGGGGGTCTCCAAATCTATTTTAAATTAAGTTTACCTAGTAGAAAACTAAGATTTTGTCTGCAGCTATATACTGGTCATAAATCACCATAAAACGCCAATAATTAGTAATTTAGGCAAAATCAATTAGAGAAAATCAATTAGAGTCTATTCGCCCCCTCTGCTGCTTAGTCTGATGTGAAGTTAGACATAATGTTTAGATGAGCGTTTACTATGGAACATATAAACATGGGTATCAATACACGTCCTTCTCCGGTTTCTTTCTTTGGGCAGATGCAACATGAAATAGCTGAGAAAAATAGCAACAACAACAAGAAAAAGCACAGGCATTAATTCAATGTATTATGTTTGGAATAAAAGAACACAAGTCTGATTGGTTAACTCTGTACAATTTATCCTTGAATCCAAGAATTATTAATCAACCATATACGGCTTTTTGGAAATTTATAGTGAAGTCGAACCTATCACTTTCAATTAATGGCATAATTTAACTCATTGATAGTTTCCTCAACTCAGTTTGCAACGTCGCAGTTATAAATGCCATTAAAGGAGTCTATTATTAGCATATTTTATAACCACAAGGGAGACAACCTCAAAGTCTAACTGATTTATAGGGTTAAAACCTCAAATAAAATCTTTTTTTTTTCTCCATATTTTATCGCATTACACTTAATCGACCACGTGTGAAATGGATGTATGTAGGTAATACGAGCATTCTCTTCATAGATTAGAACCGTAGAGCTAACAGATTGTAAGTAGGGTTGAATGGGATTTTTAATAAAATGTGTGTTGCTGTCGGCGATGACCAAATTGTCGGTCGGGCTCATATTGATACGTACATGCTCGGTATTCTGGAAATTAGAACAAAGTTTAGACTGACTTCATTTGAAATTACAACATGTCTTCTGTCTTTTTTGCTTGAAAATAACAGCTTTCGTATTCAATGCTTTTAGCATTTCAATATACCATGAACACGTAAGCGATATCAAGCATTTCTTGTAAATGAGCAGCAGTTGTCACTGCAACGGTAATATAATTAGCTAACTCAAGATCAATAAACAAATTCTCGTATGGTTATTCATAATTTACATCATTACATATTTAATAACTTTAACATATCATTAATATATAATGATAGAAACGCGTGGAAAGCATTCCGTATTAATGGGTACCATACCAAATTTGCAAAGACTACGATTTAGTGCAATGTATTGTTACAGTATAGGTATTAGATATTCAGTTATTTGAGCTTTTAATGCAAATGGTATTTCCGAATCCAGCAAAAATCATACATGTTGGTTTGTTATCCTATAGGCTGAATTCAATAAACGTTTATTTAGGCTTAGACTTTTGATGGTGCTTTCTATTTAATTGACCAACACACTTCAAGGGATAGCAAATTAAAGAAACATCAGAGGCAAAGATTATTTATTTATTACAGACTGATTTTGCCCATTTATCGTAGCGATTCAGAGGTATCAATTTCGAGCGTATCTAGTAGGAAAAAGTACATAATTATTTTCTTACCGCTCCGGTGGTGCATTGGCCAGAGCGTCCATCATGGTCTTCGCACATCAAAACACGTGTTCGAGAGGTCTCAAAATGCAGCTAGGGCTGAGAACCAAACAAAACCGTTCGTGCCATTATGTTTGTTAATATTAGAGTGTCTGAAGCTTTTTTCTTCAGTTAAATGGTAATCAGGTACAATCCGATGAAATTTTGCTCCGCCCAACGGTATAATTAGGTCAAATGTCCATCACTTGTTGAGAATGAAATCCTTGATTGATATCCTGCTTGTTTAGTTACAAGAGATATGGCTCTTGATAATGATGTTGATCAGGAAATTATTCCTTCAACTGACAATATGCATTAGTCAATATTTTTACGAGTTCACTTTTGATCAATCAACAGGTAAGAATCACATAATGATTGTATTACCCGTTCCTTCTTTTCTAACTAAGGTGACATGTGACGATGACTCATTGCCAAACAGGAAAAAGATCCAGACTTACCCTATTTGTTTCAGACGGCTATTAGCGAACGAAGAGACAAGTCCCAGTTTGATAGGTTTTGAAAAAGGGGGTCCTTACGAGAAAATAGAGACCACCCGATGTACCTGCTGGTGCCAAGAGGTCAATGTTGATCTAGAGTTATATCAACATGAAATTCATATCTATCACATGAATCTCCTTTAGCTGGTCATTTAAGAGACAGTAAGACTTATCATAAGATCTTGAATCATTGCATTCGCCGAAAAATACTGTTTTTCTTGCCTCACTTGTAAATACTGGTTTTTTGCCCCACTTGTGAAATAGAAACAAAACCCAATCAGAAGATATATAAGGCTCATCTGCAACCTATTCTTGCAGATGTTGAGCCTTTTAGCAGAGTAATGATAGACTGTGTCGGTCGCTTATATAAAAAAGTCAGGCAATCAATAATTGTTAACCATAATTTGTGAGTCCACACGGTTTTTAGAGTAAATTTCGTTGAGGAATATCAAGACTAAAAACATAATAAAAGATTTCATATCAAAGTTTCGAATCTCTCCAGTCTGATAAAATGTCAATGTGTTATGTCTGGATGTTCCCAACAAGTTATGCATGAGTTTAAATCATATTCCTACAACCATGGAAGTCAAAGCGCTTTGAACGAATTTCACCAAACTTACTTTAGTACATGAAATGATTAAGGTATTCATCTATTCTGGTATATCGAATCTTTGTAATTCAGACATGTTAAACAATCCAACCGAAAACGTTCACCTCTGCAACCACAAACATGTAGCCTAAAACATCTATTATGTAAATATGAGCACTTCCTTCTAGATGTTCCATCGCAAAATATAAAATAAATCATGGTGTTGATATTGTAAATATTTTTGATACAGCATCCTTACCTAATAAATCATCCCAAGCAGGAATATTTAGAAAAAGAAATTTTGCTTGGAGAATGATTTATCTAGCCATGTAAAATTGGCTGTGCTGCACCATGTATTCTTGCGATAATAAATTTCGTATACATTTTGTACGTGTATTTACTACAGAAAATTCAAGAATGTTCTTAAAGCAGATTCATTTATTTAATGCTAAGAATGGATGACTGCATTAAGATAATTGGACTTGAAAAATACGTCACCAAGTTGAACCTTTTACTAAAAGATTTCAGGTATACTCATCTGATCAAATTTCGGCATTTGCAGCAACGGATGGACTTTATGACTATTAGTAATGCCGTTTGGTATGAATATTTATATCTCAACATTTCTGCCTTTAATGAACATGATTATATTTATTCAAGATAATTGTGACGCCTAAATCGATGACTTCATCATCTACAATACTTGGAACGATCACTTGGAAACCAATCTGAAATTCTTTGATGAACTCAATGATGCAAAGTTGAAAATGAAGCTAGGTGAAAGTAAACTTTGCCATGCTTGTGTTATACTTTTAGGACAAATTGTTGAACACAATCAAATTAAAACTGTAAACGTTAAGGTCAAGGCTATCTTTGAATTCCCAATACCTGTTAGTAGATAGTAAGAACGCCATTTCTGGGTATGGCTTGATATTTTCCAACATTTTGCAGAAATGTTTCAAATGTTCCTGAACAACTGAACAATTTATTGAGCAAGACAACCTGTTGATTGGTTTGATTAATGTAATGAGATATTTCATAACTTAAAGGATTGTACTTATGAATGAGCCAGTCCAGTCCACTCCAAATTTCAGTCAATTATATAAAAAGGGCTGTTGATCCAATTTATATCAGGGTTGCTGGAGAATTGATGCAAGAAGACAAGATTGATGTGGTGTCAACCACTGGGAAGTGGTAAGGCCACAACCTCGTCCACTGGTGGCCACTGTGTTGTTCAAGTGCTCCTCGAATTCATAGTAATATTTGTATATTAAGAAGCGGTGCAAAGAAACGAAAGGCGGAAATCACTTCTCAAGTCCAGTCGCACAGCTTACTTTCTTTGTACCAATACAATGCATGATATGCAAGCTTGCAAACCGCATTTTAATGTTGAACACTGTTGTTTTCAACAATCAGCGTTTCCTACAAGTTCGTGCAACTGCAATGGATTCAAAAATAGTACCTCATATATCAAAATTTGTATGCAGACGATCGAGAAACAAAATCTTCCTACTGAGGTACATCAAATACCTCTTTAACTAATGCAGATTCGTTGAGATTGGATTATGGTGGATTGAAATTGATGGTTAATTAAACCAATTATTTGAATCTAATAGTATGAACAAAAAGTAATTGCACGCTGTCATACTTCCTTGATGTCCCAAAGCTACAACAGATCATCTGTGCAAATTGCAACCTAATCGGAGACAATTTAAAGGACTTATTCAGGGAGATACTTAAGGGTAAATACCAATAACAGAAAACTCAAAGATCGTCTATTATCAGCCCAAATTGATGTAGGTCCTACCTCCGAAACAGACACAATTTAAACTGGTTTAGCAGGATTTTAAAACTGTTTAACTGCCATGGGTCCATCCAGCATGTTAAAAAGTCCAAGGCTACCCAATTCCGATCATGCAAACCATCATGGAAAACTGTATAGTAGTGGATCAACTTGTTCAATAAATGTTCGACGATGACTAGCTCGGGTCTTTAGCTTTAAATTTCAGCAACAATTTGCCCATTTCCCATTGTCCTTTTTTAAATTTGTGATGACCACTGTTTCAACTTTTCTTCACAAAATTGTTAGAACGATTTTCTTAGATGTTTGTAGCAACATTTTGAAGAATGTTTCTCATAATTTAAGTCCGATAAATAACCTTTAGATAATACGCCTTGAACCTACCATTTCTTCACCATTTACTCTTGCTCCCTTCTACCGGCAATATTTCACCTAACCTTTTGCCATTTTTGACAAGTTTTCAAACATTTGAGCACAAATTTATATATTTTCTGGGCCAACCTCCAGCTCTATTATTAGAACACACATATTCACTTTATATGCACTAATTTCTAATGACATCCATATAAAACATGGAAACCAAAACATGCGCCACTTTCACAAGTTTCAAATTCTTATCAAGCGAATCATGGATCATTCGTCCTTGCGTTCAGTTCTAAACCATGGTGGGTAATTCATAGATGTTAAAAAAGTTAAAATTAAAATAAAAAATGTAAAAAAAGCATTTTTTTCTCATTAAATAAAAAACGAAAAAAGAAACGTTCCAGTAGTTTTTAGGCAACACAAAAATCAATATTTTACTTCCAAAAAAGGGACTGCAAAAGGTTAAACACAGCGTCATCTTCCAATGTATACACGCCTGGCCTACACTACCAGATATCAGCACTATGTTGTAGCATGTTTACGTAAAGTATCGTAGGCTAGCATTATAGATTCATTATTGATCGATATTTGTTATCTAGAGCAGTGATCTAGAGTATGACAGAGGCCCGCCTGTATGGCCGATGATAAAAAAAATGGAAGTATCAAATATAAAAAACGCAAAAAAATAAAAACGTAAAAAAAACCGCGTTTTTCGAGGTAAAATAAAAAACGAAAAAAACGTTTTTATCATCTACTGGGTATAACTACGATGTTATTTCATGAATATTTCCATTTCATTGTTCTTAATTTGCCAAGTTTTCTTATTACGTTATTCATTTTGTCGACATATATTCTCCTTGTTCTAATGGAATCTCAGTTGTCGAAGTTCTAATCAAAATGAGCCCCTATACATGACAGTGTCATGAAATTCCTGTAGACGGAAGTATTTACTTAGAATAGCTACAGGACATATTCCACCATTTAAGTGGGCTAGTTGTCATGAAACGTTACTATACTTAGATGTTGAAATGTCATATGTACAAGCCGTCGCTGCTGAACTATCTGTCTTTCAAAAAAAATTATCTTCGACTGGTTCATCATTAAGTATTCAACTACTTGACTATGGAACCTCATTAGCATTATCCCTTTAAAAGGTTAACACTAACTTACCATCTAAAGTGTGCATTTAATTTATTAAAAGGTATTAAATATTTAATTCATTTATATATTACCATAATATTGCATTTTATTAATCCTTGTACGTTTTTATGAAATGATATGCTGATTTAAAATAAAAAGGACAAAATTAAAACAGGAAAAAATTAGAACAAATCATATTTAGACCTTTTAAAATATCTTTTAAACAGAAAATAATCAGTGAAACCCCTTTTAGTAATAATGTATAGTGCATACAAATAGAAAGCAAATGTCAAAATGAAAAAAAAAAAGTTTTTGGAACAAAGCTTGTTTTCTATCATGTAATTTCACCCGTAACCTGTCTGGTCGTAGGGACGCCAATGATGACTGTGCCATAATCTCTTTCCATTTCGACCTGTTCTGCCCTGTTCTTTGGGATTTTGCAAAGTCAATGCATGTCTGCTCTTTGAAGTTATCTTCATATCTCTTCTTCTGCCTGCCTTACTTTCTCTTTCATCTTACTGTTCCCTGCAGGATTGTCTTTGCCATTCCAGATGAGTATAAGATGTAACCATATGTCAGTTTGTGTTTTTTATGGTGTTGATCCGATCTTCATATGGCCCAGTTCCATGTTTGATTCTAATGTAGCTCAGGGGCTCCATTATAAACTTTCGCACTTAAATACATAGTAAGTGAAATATTAAGGTATAATTTTCCAAATGTAGATAATTTCCCCTTTATTCCAGAATTTATCATTTATCATACTATTAACGGGGAATGGTGTGCTTAAGGTGTCTTACAATAATTTTTATAAAGAGCATGAAGGACAATTGGGTCACTCAATGGATATTTGTATCGTATTGTTTTTATCTTATGTCACTTGTTTAGGCTCGAATAAACAGTAACACAATGATGAGTGAAAAGAACAAGCTTTGAAAAATACACTAATTAATTTCCCTGGAAAAATTCTGTAAACTTGAAGAAAAAAATATGAACTTACGGTTTTATAGAATCAAATCCAAAAATAATCCGAGAATAAAATTTTAGAAGTCATAATAGCAAAAGGTTATACTGATTTCACGCCCGAATCACAATGAAGAAACCAAGATGGAAGACGATGACATAAGCTGCAAGATGTAGTGTTGAAGTCTACATTTCCTTGTGGAAACAAGTATTATCACTCCGGTTTATGATAGCTGAATACATTTTTATGAAAACAACTGTTCTTGTTCCACAATATTACATGAGCACACATTTCCAGACAGATAACAGAATCCTTTTGAATCCAAATAATTTGAAATAACTCCAAACAGCACAAAATACAAATAACAGTTTAACAGCCCAGCTTCTACTGTAATTAATTCTCCAAAACATGGGTCATATGGTCTTTTTAAAACGTAAAGAAAGGTCACATGATCATCTTCTGGAAGTTCATAAAAGCAAGTACTTGTTACAGATCACGTCTAGCTAGTGTGACACTGACGAAAAAATATAATTGTTTTTAGTTTAAGAAATAAAAAATAAAAATTTTTTGATGTCTTAAAGACAAAGTCCCATAATGACCTTGAAGACAACCAATCATTTTAAAATAAAATAGAAATTGTTTATCAATGTTGCTACAAATTCTGAAACATGGTCAGGATTTAGATCAAAACCATGTGTTTATAAACTAACAGTCAAGGTCAAACTATTTCTAATAAAGTACCTCTAGTGAATAAATCAACATTATAATATCATGTAATGAGAACAACTGACAAACAATTCAATTTAAATAAAAAGATATTAAATCAGATATAATTAAATCAAATATACATAACATTTCATTTTAATTTTATCATGTAACGAGCAGGCTGCATGACAAATGTTTTACACAAACTGAGGAGGTGGGTGGGTATTGGCCCATAGTTTTTTCGTCAATTACTAATGTATGAATTCTTACGCTATTTTATTTAGTCGTCAAATTACATGGTGCTGTTCCGGAATCTTTACCTAGTAATGGGGCGGCATAGTTCCGGTTTGCAGTCTTACCTGGTCCTCGGCAGAGATCAAGAAGTATCGTCTTTATTTTTAAATTGTCTCGCGCACCGATATGCAACAGAGCAACTACTAGGATAATACTGTCTGTGCTTATCTACAGATATATGACTGTCCCTGCCATTTACGAACTTTATATAACATCGATCGTGACAAAGAAGTCAAGTCGAGATATCTTTCTACTTTAAGTGTGTCCAAAAATGTTAACGTTTTCAGTGTGAATTCAGACACAACAAAAATATGATGACGAGTAACGATATAATGAGGATTATAACTTTCTTAATATGCATGCTTGTAATCCCAGTTAAAACACAAATATTGAGCAAGACACAGCGGTAGAAATCGTATTGCGAAAAGAATAAGAAATGGAGCACAACCAACAAAAATGCAGTGGTTATCAAAGCCGAAACCTATTAGAACTGGATAATGTGAAGAACAAGCTCCAACAATCTGAGAGATAAATATCAGAATATGAGGTCTGACGAAAACACTGAAAGACTGAACCTTACAATTTTCAATGAGCCAGTAGATAATCTGGCTAGTAAAAATGTTACCAAGATTATTACAGAAGATATCAATATCATATGTGCGCCCCCCCCCAAAAAAAAGAAACATTCACATAAACCAGGTAAGTAGTAAAGTGGGGCACCCTAGCGACAATGGGAATTAGCATTACAGAGACCCCTGGGTCACTCTAGCGACAATGGAAATTTAACATGGAGAAAAATCGTGGGTCACTCTGGCGACAAGGGAAATTTAACATAGAGAAAAATCGTGGGTCACTCTGGCGACAAGGGAAATTAACATGGGGAATAGAGTTTGGGCTTGTCTAGCGACAAGGGAAATTGAACATGGGATTTTTTTTTTAAAATAAATTTAAAAAAAGGGGTAGGCAATGGAAAGGCTATCTCTTTTCGAGAAATATGGGGGCCCTGAAAAGGGCCTTTGGGTTTTTTTCTTCTTCTTTTAACTTCTTAACTTTTTCCACCATCCTCTTATTTTGTCCATGATTCCTTTCTTCTTCTTTTTTCTGTTTCCGGCAGCCAGTCCGGGTGACCCATGGCCCGGAACTTCTCTTGGATTTTCATCCAGTTTGTGTTCAGTTTTTCGAATTCATCCTTTTTTTTCTATTTTCTTCTTCTTTTCTTTCCTTTGACCACTTTTCTTTGATTATCTTGACTTGTTCTCTCATCACTTTCCTCATCATCTCCTCTGCTTTCATCATTTAGTTTAAACCCCATTTCACATAGGACCACTCAGTCCACTCCAAAATATCTTTTAAAAAACACCTCACTTCAATAGCATAATCAAGGGCCTCTTTCAGTTTACCTACTTTTACATAGTCAAGTTTTATGAAGCCTCTTAACTTTTTAACTTCCTCTTCAATCATCTCCACAATCAGATCCCTGGCAAGTTTTAGACTCGTCACTTGACTTTTGACAAAGTCCTTAGTAACTTCATGCATCCACTCCTTCTCTAGCCTTTCCACCACATAGGTTGCATCTGTCATCCAGTACCAACTATCCTTTAGCTCATTAAATAGTTCAATACTCATTTTCTTGGGTTCTTCCGTAGAATGGTTCCAACGACAAACTTGATGGGTTCTTATAGTGAAAGCGCGGACGTGATGGAAAACATCCCCCTACTTTTTTCATTTCATGTAATATAACCCAAACTATACTCTCCACATACGCTAAGAAAGAATAAAGAAACCCATAATCTACTATTCGCACAAACATACCTTAACTCTTACAAACACACAAACACATACCCTCACACTATCTTAAAAAAGAGTTAGTGTTTATATTTACACTACTCTACCTACACACATTGGCAAATGGATAGTTATTTCTTTTCTAGAGTATTGGGTAGCCCTGAAAAGGGCTGTTGGTTTTTATTTTTTGAACTCCAGATGCACCTATCTAATGGTTGCACCTTCCAGGCCTGGCGCCACACACACATCTTTGACTCCAGTCTCTTTTTACTTTTTGTCTTGAGAGTGCAGAGGCGGGATGATTCGCTTCAGCACCCCAATCCTCTGTCTCGGGAATATTGTATGACATCCTCTCTCCTATTTTCTTTTCCTCTTCTTCCCTCTCTCTTCTCTCCTCCTCTTCCTTCTTTATTCTTGCTTCTTCTACAATAGCCTCCGCTGATAGTTCATTTACTATGCGCCTGGCATATTCCAGGTGCATCTGGAGTTCTAACAGTTTCACAATTCTGGTGTTCATTCTTCTGGCGGTGTTGATCAATCAACAAGGGTAGCTAGACTGCAGAGCGAGTTTCAATTTATACTGAAAGCGCGGACGTGAAGGAAAACATCCCCCTAAAAACATAAAATCGATCTTACCTAGATCATGACCAAAAAACAACAACAACGCGCGGACCTAAAAGAAACACTCACTTACTTTTTATGCTACCCATCACTATTTTAAAATTTTTTAAAAATCACTTCAATTGACTATTTACATACGCAAAGCAATCCAATCTAACTCCAAATATACACCTCTAACACCAAAAAACATGATTTTAATCTACTATCCACACCAACGTACTTGAGCACTTACAAACACAAACACATACCCTCACTTTTTTAAAAAAAGAGTTAGTGTTTATTTTCACACTACTCTACCTACACACATTGGCAAATCGATCGTTATTTCTTTTCTTGAGTATTGGGTAGCCCTGAAAAGGGCTGTTTTTTTTGTTTGCTATGGCATTCTTTTTTTGGTTTCTAAGAATGCGATGTCCTCTGAGGATAGACTTTCTGGCGATAGGTCTGCTTCTTCGGAAAGAAAAGAAGAACTCTTTAGTGTCGATACGACAATCGACAAAGCCTCTGTCAGGTTCAGGTTGCTGCTGCTGTTGTTGTTGCTGCTGTTGCTGCTGTCTCTGAAGTCTGTACTTTTCTGTCCATTCTTCTTTCTCCCTGTTCATTTCTTCTCTGAAGAGCTCTTCTATCAGGTCTTCATTGATTTTTAACATTCTCACATTCTCTATGTCTTCTGGCTTCGGTATCAGACTGTGTCTGACCCTATGCAAATTCACGTAGGCTTCGTTGAGCTTAGCTAGTTTGGAACACATCTTCTTAGGAGGATGAGTCGACAATGGATGGTTAGACTGGAAACAACCCCGGTTCTTAAAGTCAAAGCGCGGACGTGAAGGAAAACATCCCCCACACGGTTTTCGAGTCGCAATGTTCAGTGGGTGTCATGAGAGGGATAGTAAGAAATGAAAGAGCATCAATTCAACATTCTTATAGCTAAACAAAAGACAAAGGCATTTTTTTCAAAACACAACATTTTTTATTCAAAAATCACTTAACACTAAACAACAACTCTAACATTTTTAACAATAATCAACACTATAACATCAAACCATTTTTTTTTCAAATCACAAACATTTTTTTCTCAGTGGACAATCTACTTTAAACAGGGCTGACAACGTTGTGAATGAAATTGTGATTTCCACTGTTGGAAATCATTAGGCCATTGATGGACACTACGTTTCCTAGCTTGAGACAAAAGATAAGCATAATGGTCACAAAACCATCGATCTACTTTCACATCGTGTCTAGAAGAAGAACGAGGATCAAAATGAGTCACTAAATGTTCTAAGGAATAGCCCAGGCTGCGATGATGCAGAAAATACACACAGTACTGTCCACACACCAAGGAATCTGTGCCTTGTAATTTCACATTATTGAATCGGGTGGTTTGAGCATTTCTTCTCATATTCTTCTGATATCGTCTTCCAAAGGGGGCAATCCGTACGAATCGAAATATTCCACACATCCTTCTTGAGGAAAGTAGACGGCTACCCAGTGGGTTCCTGGGAGATGACTTTCGTCCGTGTTGATCACGTAAGCTTGATGGTCTTTAGGTTTGCGATGAGGGAGTTCATCTTTAGCACAGACGACAGGATTCCAAGAAGCCGTATACGAACTGTGGTTCAAAAGGTAATAAAGTTCCCAGGTATCCATTGTTTTGTGTTTTTTTCCTCTTCACAGGTAATAATAAGTCGTCAATTCGATCCTGACTTTTTGCTTGAAAATGTCTGACGAATAAACGGTTATTCGTTCTGTTTCCTCACTCTGATTCAGGAGAGCTTCGATACCATGGATCTCTTGAGTGGTTAATGGTGGACAAGAATGTTTACGCAAGTCTTTATACCACTGGTGCAACACGTCTTTGTTCGAGACGAGACTCCAAGCTTCGTCCAGATACTCGTCCAATTTTTCTTCTTGACTCAACATCAGGCATTTATCGTGTTGAATTTGACTGGGATGATCGTTTTGACATCCATAACAATTTTTCTTGATCAATTCCGTCATTTTGTCGACCAAGTGTTTGGCAAAACAGGAGACTAAATGGGCTTCTTGTTCTGGCCATCTCGACTTCATCATGATCACTTCTTCTTTTTCAACACATTCCATCTTTAAAGTTTCTCCACTAGGTAAAGAGGGAGAACAGTCTTCCATGGTTTCTAATAATCTAGAATGACTTCTCTCAAACTGTTGATTTCTATCGTATTATCGAATTCTGCATACAGGATGACGTTCACCGTTACATCAGGGGGTGGGTTTGCAAACTGAATTTCCACACGAATCTGGCCAGATTTTATAGGGTGGAAATGTCCCTCGTCGCTGCCTTGGTCAGGAGTGAAATCGAAAGCCCACAAAGCGTAGCCTCCTACATAATCGTCGTACGTAATACCGTGACTGGTGTTGGTTCCTAACTGGCCGGTGGCTTCGTACAGGGACAAGTACGATCTCAAGTAATTCTTCTTCTAAAAGTCAGGCTCAAAGGGTCGGGTACACAAGGTCTTGCCATCGCGACTGACTTCGATTTTGGACACGCCAAAGTGTTGAAAGTAGAAAGGATTTTTAGCCAAAGCTCCGCTGAAGGCTTCATTTTCGACGATACCAACGATCAAACGTTTGGGTAGCTGTCCTTGGAACAGATGATCTTCGATCATGGATCGCTGTCCCTTGGGAATGGTGAAGGTTTTCACTTCCACGCGTCGGATCGGATACTTGGCGGTCGTTCTGCTCAACGTCTGACTGATGTCGTTACCCACTTTAGGTAACACTTCTACGCGTCGTACGTAGAGCCTGGCTTCCTCGATGACAGTTTTGCAAGCAGTATTACCTATCAAATGGAAAGCGGCACTGCTACGATTCAGTCTCAGGCGGACATTCACCCCGTTCAGCAAATATTTCTCTTGCAACCACATGTCCAAATGCAAACGATCCATTAGTTCTAAACTTTCTCCGTTTTTGATTTTGTCTCTTCGTTCTACAAATCCGTCATTGTTTGGTGTTTTGGTTGCATCAGTTTCGAATGTTTCAAACTGGCCTGCTTCGTCAGCTTCCCATACCACACAGGCATTGAGATGAGTGTTCTTGGCGTCTATTCCGTACGTCAAGAGATTTTCCAGGTACGCTCGATAAGGGTAAGTATCCATGCTGCTGCTGACCAGTTTGTTGTTCAAGTACAAGTCCACTCCGCTAAACAAGGAATGCATGAAATTGTTGACGGGAGCTATTACCTCATCGTTATCTAGGGTTGAATTGTCCTCATCGACAACTTTGATTTTCAAGTACAAGTAACTGCTATTCAGATCGATGTAATCTTCGGGCTGTCCTTTGATTTCAAACTCGATGGGAGCTGAGGCTGTCAATGAGGAGACGGGGTGTTATTCCACCCATTGGGATTCTTGCATCGTCATCATGGTGGGGGGCATGGCAAACAGATCCAGTTCCGTCTTGGAACAAGCGCAAGACTCTCGGTGCATCATTTTTTTTGTTGCTGTGTCTCAATAATCGAAAACGTCTAAGTCTCGAACGGTTTTTCTTTTCTTGGCCTTTCTAGCTTGAAGTCTGGTGAAAGGGTGTTTTCTTCGTCGTCTCTTTCTGCCTTGTCCTTGCTGAATGCCTGACTCGGTAGCGTGCAGGGTATTTATAGGTGTGTCTCGTCGGCCTAAAATGTCTTTGCCCGTTTGTAGCAAGACATTTTTGCCTGCCCTCATGAAGGCTTCTTTAGGGTTTTGTTTGTCGATGATGACATTTTGGAGAAATTCTTTGCCTTGTGTCAGTGCCGCATCTTTCAAGGCGTGCAATCCGCGTGTCACCATCGGTTTCAACACCGGGGCCACCGAAAGAAAGGCCGATTTCAGCATATCTCCTAAACCGTGTCCTCACTGTCGAGCAACCCCTCGGTACACTGGATACTTGACTTACTTACGAGTCGTGAGAGAACCGTTTTCGAAAATGGAGTTTCACCGTGACTTTTCCTTTGGTGAATGGAATATTTTGTCCCAAATCTCCTTTTATAGTAATGTTGACCGTGTCCAAATACGACTTGCTGACCGGCAAATAGTGAGGATGGACAAATTCGCGGTGGACGTGGTAAGTGTTTCCACCTTCCTCGTCAGCGTTCGCGGCAGAATCCACTTTGAAAGGAATGACACGCAGTAACGGTACGGAGGTGTGTCCCACCACGTTGTACTCCACCACATCGGAATACACGAACATCAAATTCAGTCCTTGATTCAGTTCTACTGGGGTACGAAAGAACTTGCTAAAAGACTCGTTGTCGTAAATCACTGCTAGCTCACCTTTTTGCTCAAATTTCTTTCTCATCTCCATGTCTCCGCCCAACATATCAAACAATTCAGGACAAAATAAGAAATACATCATTTTACGCCCCTCAGGAAATTTCATCAGGAAGCGACGAGCTGTTTTGTGGTACTCCAGGGTGACGACACCTTTTTTGATATCCTCCAAAGCTTTCAGAAACACGCCATTAAACCTGGTGGCTATGGTGCTGACCAAATGTTGACCACTAAAATAATAGCCTGGGGGAATGAACAAGTGATAGGTTGTGTACCTTTGATTTTTTGTGCCAGGGGTTTTCTTGTCATATTTACCATGGTTATCCATCCACTGTTGCAATTGTTCGTCATGAACTTCCACATCAAATTTATTTTGATTGGGAAGGACATTGAGGACTTGGGTCGGGTGAATCATTTCTACTAAAGCCACTTCCCAATGGGCTTCGTGATCTAAGGGGATGGCCTGAGGTAATTTGGCCGTGTAACAGCACAACGTGTTGTTGGGAAACACTTCCATGGAACTGTCACTGGGTAAGGTTAAGTAAAATTGGTTTTCGTGACTCATAATTCCAGAGTTCTGTGGCTCTCCGAGGGGTTACTGGACGTCAGAGGCGTGTCTCCGTCTAAAATGGGGTTCTGATTGTGGTTGGAGTGGTGACTGACACTGGCACTGGACACAAGGTTCCCGTGGTTCCCGTTCGAGGAGAATTTCAGGGAGTGATTGGGAAGCAGGTAACCGATGCAACTGCTCAATAAAATGGTCCACAATTGTTTGTCTCCTTGTTGCAAACTCAAATTGGCAATGGCTGCCCCGATGACACAATACACCACGAAGATTTGGCAGAAAAAGACGATTTGCGTTTTAGGCACACGTTCTCCACACCACACCCACAAGGGTTGTTTTTGTAAATCTTGCACAGAAGAACTAGGGGAAGAAGGAGTGGTCGACGTAGCTGCATCTGCTGTGTGAAAGGGCATGATGGTCACTTCTTTTTATAGTCGATGACTTGCGAAGCGTCGATCCAAGAATCAAAACTGGGTGGATATCCTTTCCAACGTACTTTGACTTCTTTGACACGTCGTTTACCCACTTTACGGGTTCTGCGTTCGAGAATGCTTTCGATGTCGTACACGTCGTCTTCTTTTTTGGTGACACGTTGTAACTCGGGCAAATAAAACGTTCCTTTGAGCACTTCTCCGTTAATGTCTTCCAATTTATAGACGGCAGGATGACGGCCATGCACTCGTCCAGTGACGCGAAACAATTCGGTCGTCCAGTTAGGTAAGTAACCTTTGTCGAAAGTGCGTTTGGTTTTGCCAATGCGCACCCAATCTCCTACGGCCAACATTCCACTTTTCTTGGGGACAGCCCTCGTCGGGGACGTACCAAAGAGGCGCTCAAACAGCAGCACTTCGTTGTCGGGAGTCACGTCTTGCGGGGCACGTCCGATGCTTCGATGGTAAGATTGGTTGTACGCTTGCACCAGGTGCGGTAAGATGTCGATGTACTTCAGAGTGTGGTGATGCGTAAAATATTTCCACATGCGTTCTTTCAAAGTGCGTTGAAAACGTTCCACGATGCTGGCTTTGGTTTCGGGATTCTCGGTGGTAAAAAAATGAATGTCACGTTTCTTTAATTCTTTTTGGAAAGCTTGGTTCAGAAATTCGGTACCTTTCTCCGTTTGCCATCGAAGAGGGTGACGACCGCTTTGTTTCAACACCCGTTGCAGGGCTCGCACTAACTCGCTGCTGGATTTGGAAGTCAAGGGCACGACCCAGGCAAATTTGGAAAAGACGTCGATGACACAAAACAAATATTTGTAGCCGCGATTGTAGCTGGCCAAATGAGAGACATCGGCTAAATCGGCTTGCCATTGATGATCGATGCCTTCCACTCGGGTGCGACTTCTGGCAAACTTGCGTCGAATGGGTTTGTGTAAAGTGTAGGTAGCTTGTTCTTGTAACCATCGTTGCACTTGAGGTAAACGGAGACTTTTCAGTCGAGTTTTGGCAGCACGATACAATTTTTGAACTCCTGCGTAACCTGCAGGATGGGAGGGATCGTAGTAAATGCTGGCTAAGACTTTTTCCATTTTTTTTGTGTTGGTTGGTGTGTTAATAAGTCACCCACTCCTCGGTGATGCTACTTTGGGTGGGTCGAAAGGGTGGTTTGGAAACGGATTTACGTGTCCGATAGGCTACGGGAGTAGAAGTCGAAGGTAGTGGTGGTGGAGGTGGAGGTGGCAATGGAATGGCTTTGGTTTTCTTTTATTTTTTCGCTGCTGGTTTCCCTTCTTTCTTTTTCACTTCTGTCGAAGGAGGCGTGGACATCATCTTTTTAACCCAAGCTTTCATTTTTTCTCGTTGGGGTGTGGGGGACGGGGTCAACAAGGATGCTGCAATCTTACTCGAAATGGGAGCTGCTGACGGTGTTTGAAACACTTCGCGCATCTCTTCTTCCTCAGGTCTTTGTGGGGTAGCATCTCTGGTGACCCTTGGGGATGGTAGTGGTGGTGGTGGTGGTAATGATGATGATGGTGGTGGACTTTTCATCAAGGTCTTAAAATCTTTTAGAGTGGGTAAAGCTGTTTCGTCTAAAGCTTTCTGGTGAAAGAGTTGCAATCTTTGCAAGAGTTGACCGTACTTTTGCGATTTTTCTGTTTCGGACAAATCTTGGCGATCCATCAAGGATTGCAATTCGTGTTGTAACTGGGACATCTCGCTCAAATTGGGATTGGGAGGTAAATGCGGGGTGCGTTGTTCTTGCCACCGATGGTATTCCATCCATCGTTTGTAAGGCACTAAAGCTAGTTTTCGTCCTTCCATGGGGTTGTCAGCGGTCGATTCTGAGATCTTGGGACTTCCGAGGGCCTTTTTATCTTGCTCCCACCAGTCCTCCCAACATGATTCCCAAGACTCCTTTCAGTATGGGGCCTAACAAGAGAGGTAAAATGCCTCCACGTTGGACCAACATCTTCTTTTTTTGACGAATGGGAATTTTCTTTTGAACCATTTTCCGAAGAACGTGACGATGTTTGCCTAAGCATTGTTTCTGGTGTTTGGACAAAGGGATCGTGCCTTTCAAAACGTTCAAACAACATTCGCACACGGTATCGATGACCTCTTTGGAGGCCGTTTGAATGAGTTTTTTTTCGTAGGGGTGGAGAAGCTTTGGACAGGACAGATAACATGTCCCCATGTTTGGCTAAACGTGGTGGCAGTCCTTTCCTTTTCTTTCCTTGGGGTTTTCTGGAGGGTGACATCTTTGAGTCTTCAGGAGCACAGAAAAAACACTGATACCCGACTTGGTCACAGGTCTTTTTTATACTGGAACGCGTCGCCACTGATTGTCTTTACGTTTTATCAGTTTGAGGACAGGCATGACACGTCGTGCAGGGGTACGCAACGGACTAAATCGAGCCAGTTCTTGCTTGGACAAATCCAGTAAACTTTGTAACATGCCCGATCTTTCATGGACTTTGATTTTGGGAGAAGGTACTTTGTGAGCAGCAGCCACTGCCACTAAATTGGAAGGTCCTGCCACTGGGGAAGTTCTTTTGGGGGTCATCAACGGAGAAGTTCTTGGTGTGAACAACGTCTCCAAGTACTCTTCAGTTCCTGGTGACATCAACGGAGAAGTGGACAAACGTGAGGCTGCCGGAGACGCAGTCATTGCCGTGGGAGGTCGTGGTTTGCGAGTGTAAGGTTGCGTCCTAGCCGAAGTGCCTCTCTTGCGACTAGTTTTCTTCTGTGGACTTTTCTTTTTCTGGGGACTTTTTCTCTGTTTCTTTTTCTGGGGGCTTCTTTTCTTTTTCCGGGGTGGTGTCTGGTAAGAGGAGGGCCCTGCCACTGGAGAAGTTATTCTTCTTGGGGACCTGGTCTTTTTCTTTTTCTTCTTGGGGCTTCGTTGGACTTTTGTCTTGGGGATAACTTTGGGGGCATTAGGATCCCATCTTAAGAGTGAGCGAATGATGACCCATCCTAGAGTACTGCTGCCTCCAGGTTTCAAAATGATTTGTTTTTTGGTTTGAGTGTCGATGCGGGGATCGGCCAGTTGGACCAAAGCGACTTTGTTTCGATCGAAAAAGCGTTTGGTTTGATGAGGAATCTGAATGATTCCTTGGAGTAATTGACGTGCTGTCACCGTGAACCATCGTAAGACTTCTTTGAGACTAGCTTCTAAGACACGAGCTCGTGTTTGTGGATCTTTTTCTCGACTGATGCCATACAAGGCACGAATCAGTTTGACGGGAAGATGCGACTGAAGGGACGTCATGTTCGCACTGAGAGTGAGACAGACGAAAAAGGGTCTGAGGTTTTTATAGATTTTTTTATGGGGAGTGAAATGAAGTCGAGGACGGAGACGTGTACAGGACAGGCCCTCCGTCTTGGCACCAGTGGTGAAACAAGTGGGTACGAAATCGCAAATCCTCGGGAGTCGTAGGTTTCAAATCGACGAGTAAATAGGCGTGTGGCGTTTGAGTGGCATCGTCGTACGCCTGAGTCAACCAAGGCGTTCCTAACTGTTTGGCTAAGACTTGCACTTGCGATTTATCTCGAGGGCTTTTAAACAAGACCACGTAATGCGCATTGAGACTGATGGTGCGATGGGCTTTACTTTGTTGAAACAAATTTTGGGTGATGTAAACGACACTGGCATTACGGTGATGCCCTTTGCGCGTGAACCACAATTTAATTTCTTCTTCGTCTTCTCCTAACATGTCGTCGAAAATGACCAAATGGGTTTGACGGGAGTCAGAGACGATGCCGTCGTCTTCTTTAGGAATGCCTTCCACAAACACGATGGAATCGCCTTGACTTTCTCGCAAGAGGCTGTACGCCGATTGCCACTCTTTGTAACACCACACGATCCGTTGAGGTGGTCGATCGATCAAATGATGTTTATGTTCTATCAAACGTTTGACGAATTCGGTTTTGCCTGAACCACTAGGTCCGGCAATGAGCATGTTAAAGGGATGGCGAAGATACAAAGCCTCCCAACTGGCACGATCTAAGTGTTCGTCGATGACTTTGACAGTAGAGGAAGAGGGAGCAGAGACAGTAGAGGTAGCCATGGTGTGAGAAATGTCACTTGTGACACGAAAACAAACAAGACAAGAGTTTATATACTTTTTCAGAACACGTTTATTAAATGTTTTTTTTTTTTCAAACATGAATACGAAAGACAAAAATACATAAAAGCCAAAGGCTTAAGTACAAGGATAAAAGGCACATGATAACCACGAACGTGGAATAAACACAAGTGTCTGTACAACAAACACATGTTTTGGGTAATGTTCTAACCAGTTCTATAGTAGGGGGTAAGGTCACACAAGTGTCCTCCCGAAAGGGTCTTTCAGGTCTGTCCACGACAGTCCTGTCCTGGGTGACGGGTTCTTCTGGCACTGTCACTAACACGGGTTGAAAAGTAACTTTTTTCCTTGAATAACTCTCGTGCATACTGGGCCACTTCTTGGGTCCAAGCCTCAAAACCCCATTCTTTCCAGGCACGGACATCTGTCCAATGGGGATGCAAGTCACAAGCTACACACACATCGTCATACACGTCTTGGGTAGCTAAAAGTTGACGAATCTTTTTTTCCTGTTGAGGTCGAGAAGTATCCAGATGAAAACGCAAGGCTTTGAGCAAAAGGAGTTTTTCGTGACCATTTAAGGCCATGGAGGTGGTAAATACTGATCGTAAAGAGTCCACAAAGAATCGGCTGGTAAACGAAATCCCAGAAAACAAGTCACTAAGACACACACCACTTGTCGACCCAAATTGAATGGATACAGTTCTTGTAATAATCGATGGTAATGATCCACGGTTTGAATATGGTCATTGAGTTCCTTCCACGGAATCTGTTGGATTACATACGACATAAGTCGTGGCATAGCAGCCTGTTTTTATAGTCTCTTTGTTTCGGAAGCAATACACGTACTTTCTAGCCAGTGATGTTCGTTTTCCAGTTGGGAATGTAAATCTTGCATACTGTAACCTGAACTTCAGATTTCGATTAGAAGTTTCCTCTTCCGCTAAGTAGATTCCACGGAAAATATGTTGGTAATCCTTTACCTCGTCTTCCTCAATGCGTTGCTCTAGGTGAATCTCGAAGTAACCAAAATGATCAACACGTGGATCATCGGGGGCCTGGAAGTATTGAACAAGGTCTGACCACTGAAAAAATTTCTGACGAATCAGTTCTCTTATACCATTCAGGTACCAGTGCTTAAAGATCTGGTGACGTAACGGATGCAATTGTTCTTTACGTTTCACTTGTATTTTGATCAGTTCTCGGTAAATGCGTTCTCTCAACTCCACAGGCAAAGCACGAATGTTCTCTAGCAAAGTATCCATGAATAGGTCATACTAAATCCTCTTTGGTCTGACACAAGAAATGTACTCTTTGCACAAACATGGTTTTACTTCAGTGTCGAATTTAAATCGTTGAGTCACTAATCTACACATTACAATTCGTTCAGAAGTTTCCTCTTTCACCAAGTTGACATTGCGTTCAAGATGTTGGTAATTCGTTAACTCTTCCTCTGGAATTCGATGCAGTACGTTTACAATGATGTAGGTAGAATCGTCCATACCAAACCAATCCTTTTTAAAACTAGAGGATCGTTGATCAATGTCTGTCCGATGGAACACTTTCAATTGAATCAATCCTTGTATAGCCTTCAGGTACCAGTGGTTCAAACACCGGTGACGTAACGGATGCAATTGTTCTTTACGTTTCACTTGTATTTTGACCAGCTCTCGGTAAATCCTTTCTCTCAACTCCACAGGCAAAGCACGAATGTTCTCTTGTAAAGTATTCATGAATAGGTCAGTCAGTACAATTCACAAAAGTAATCCACATAGTGAGTAATTTCTGACCACTGCCATTCAGGGTAACGTCCAAGAATGTCACTGAACTCTTTTGATGTAAACGGTCTAAAGCGATACGATAGGAGGAATGCACCCTTGACCCAAAGAAATCTAACACACTGGTTGACTTTTTTCACTTTCCTCTTATGAATTTCTCGACACAAAAGTTCTACAGTGACCCATTGAGATTTCACTCTGGCAAACACCTGCCAAACTTCTTTGTAAATCTTCTCTTGCAGTTCTTTAGGTAATGATTCAATATCGTTTTTGAAATGAAGTTTAAATACTGGTCTCGGTGATGTCCAACATTTGACTCCTGTCCAATCTGGTTTCTTCTTCGTCAACGACATGGTAAGTTACTTCAATGTCTCGGTCCCACTAAGGGTAAGTAATGACAATTCGGTGACCATCGAGCATGTTCAACGTAGGCCGAATCTTGCGGTTCCCAGTGGTGAAGTGACACACCGCAACTGAAGCACTTGACTTTATCTCCTTCGCCCAAGTAGAAAAATCCAGCTCTGGCTAATTCTTCGGGGGTCGGTCCACCCAGATACTTAGGCCATTTTCCTTTGAACGATTGAAGACGATTTTCAAAGTCGCAGTATTCCGACAAACGCACAGGGAACGAATATTCGTCTTTCACAGGTTGGTTTCGATGAGGGTTGGGTGACATGAACAGGAGTTTGCTCAGGGCTGGATGACATCCGTAGGGGGGTAGACGTGAAGGTGAACATTCCCCTTTAAAACGAAATCCAGTAAAATGTCCAAGAGGACGAGCGGCATCACTTTCGCATCCCTCAGGTTTGACACGCACAGCATCCTTTTCCATGATAAGGGTAGGGACACTAAATTTCCCATGATGCTTTACGGCATCGCTCAGGTCACAACGTACAGCATCGTACCCATCGCAAGGCTCACAATCGCACTCGTCTGCAAACTCCGTTACGCAATTACAATGGTAACCACATGGACAATCGCAGTTTCCTTCCGGACATTTTCCGTCGCAATGCCTGGGTCTTATCCATCCAGTATTAGTCACACTAGAGGAAGATACAACTTTTTTACAATCCCCAAACTGGAACGATGTCTCTTTCAAAGTATTCATCTTGTTCGCTCGGTCTTGGTAGTCCCAGTGAACTATCGATCTTGCCTAGGGTTCCTTTTTATATACAGACCAATACCGACGTGTCCATACGGTAAGGTGAAATGATTGGGAAGTCGCACTCGCTTCTGGTACACGATTTGATAGACTTTTTCCAAGGGTCGACTGACGATGTGGTGAGTGGGTAAACGTACAATCTTGTTCGGTTGATAGGTGTTCACTTTAAAGTTTCCATCCTCTCCCGATTGCAAGACTTCTTTCAATACCCCAAAGTTGACCACTCGACTGGTACGATGATTCAGAGTCAGTCCTTTCACTTTGCACGTCGTGTGCACTTCTCCTTGTTTGTCAAGGTATTCGTAGCCGTAATGTTTGGGACCACCACTGACGAAACTTAGAATCTTGTCGTCGGGATGTTCGTCTGTCCAGGCTCCTAAACGGTCTCCTTCGATGTCAGGGTGATGTTGAATCGGGTGATGGATGTAAATGCAACTGTCCGTGTCAAAGTACAGGACGCGTTCTTCTAACAGTTCTAAAGCTTCGTACAATTTTAAGCGAGCATGGGCTGTCACGTAAGCCGCAATGATGACATTTCCAAAAGGGTCGTCTTGTACAAAGTCCAGATCTTCTTCGTAATTGACCAAGATCAAATCCTCTCGAACGACGTCCACGTGTTTCATGTATTTGGTTTTGTCGTGAATCATTTGGAAGTAGCGGGAAGGTTCTGTCAAATATTCCGTCTTGGGTAAACACGGTCGTTGTGCCATTTTACCCCACAAGCAATTTAACATCACTTTGGCAAACGATCCCCTGCCTTCGTTTTTCTCGATGTGGTCTAAAGAGATGCCTTCTTGTTCGTAGTATTTCTCTTTGAATTGTATTTGGTCTTCGGGAGTGTGACACCAGGAAGGATAGCCGCTGGCTTCTTGCTTCAGTTTCAAAAAGGCATCCACGTAGTCAGCGAAAATGCCTTTCTGACTGGGATCACACTTGTGGTATTGTTGTGTCTTGGGAAAGTGGCAAATTTCGTACACTTCTAACAGTTGGTATCCCATGTCCAGAGCTTTGAACAATTCTACGCTGACCCAGGTTCCCGTCAAGGCCCGTTCTTCCTGGCTGTGCTGACAAGGTTGGTCTTGGTTGCACGTTTCGGCACAAGTACGGCACAAGGGAAACATCAGTTTGCCTTGACAATGGTGAGGTAAGACGGGATGGTATAGGTTCGTGGGAGGCAAAACTTTACACTTGATCAAGCCTTCGTATTGTCGAATGTTCTTCAGGTCGATGTGTTCCGTGAACAATTGCGGGTGCCCTACAGGAAAGCGACAATATTTGCACACGTAGGGATACAGCGAACACACGTCCAAGTATTTGATTTCTTCTCCTTTCTCTTCGTCGGCTTGGTACAGCAAACAGCTGGCATTGGTCCTTCCTCCGTACAAACTATCCCTCGGGTTCAGCGGGTCCATGAACTGGTAACTTTCCACGACACGTTTAAACCCGGAATCGGTTTTCATACGGTGATCGTACTCGTGTTCCCACATTTCCACCACTTGGTATCCTTGCTGTTCTAACTTCAAGCGTCGCTGACAAGTGTCCTGGTACAGGTCTTCCATGGTCCGTTGTAAAAACTGATTTTTAGTGTCACGGTCAGGGTAGCAGACGGGACATCCGTGAAATAAGCAGCCGTTAAACTCGTACACGATCTTGGGGTTTTCTAAGTCCCAGCCATCGACCGAATACGTTCCGATGGTCTTTTCGCCTCCTCCGTTGCGGGCATGCTGAATCCATTTATCTTCCTTGTCGCACAAGTAATGTAACCATCGTAGGGCTTTGACCGAGTATTGACGCTTGACATAGTGGGTCGTTTGAGGACTGATGACAGCCACGGTGTTTTCAGGCATGAATCGTTGGCGGTACACTAAGGAACACGCTTTGGCAATGGTGCAAGCTTCTTTCAAAAGGATCGACCTCTCCGTGTTCCATGAACAGTTCTCGAAATTTTCCACAGCAACGTCGTAAAATGTCCACGTCGGAACGACAATACTTTAACATTTCTTCCTGAAAGTCGAAAGGGTCCGAGGCGTGAGCCTGGTACCAAGCGTAGAAAGCTTCTCGTTGTTCGGTACGCATGTTGTCGGGGTCGTAATAGTGAGCCTCAGGTAAATGGGGTAGAACGGCATGTTGATTGGCTTCCGTATTGAAAAAGTGTGGAAAGTACCCTTTAGCCATTTCTGTCATTCCAAAAGTTTTAGGCATTCGACTCAAAGGCATGGCCAAGTAACTCATCGAATCTTTAAACTGCACATGTCCCACTTGCATGAAAATGATTTTGGCTCCGTTCAAAGTCACTTTAGGACGTTCGGTGCCTTGTTCCGTATAGTATCTCAAAAGAAACTGTCCATCGTATCCGGAGAAATTGTGAGCCATCACTGTGGCATGACGATGACAATCTCCGTAACGTTCGATGTCCTCTTGGCTCCACGTCTTGTGGATGGGGTCTAAAACCCATTGGGCAAAATCAGCTAACGTGTTTGGTCCCCGAAAGATTTTTTCACACCCTCCGGGAATCTTGCTGCAGTGAGGGCAATGACTGAAGATAGGTTCTTGAATGCACTTCTCGCACGCTCGATGAGCCACGCAGAAATTAGGAATGTGAATGCCGGTCTCTTGCATGCATTCGAAATCGAAAAAGATGAAATTGCCTTTCTTCTTGTGACCGTCCTCTTTCTCTGGTGGGGGTTGGTATTTTTGCACGTAGCATTCGTGTTCCAAGTCCACGATGTGGTGACAAATGTGACATTTTTTCTTTCCTCGACATACGTGTGCCTTGGCATTGTTGGTAAGTATGCCTTGTCCACAGGTAGGGCACAATCTCAAGAGTTGACAAGCACATTTCTGCTGTGAACCTTGCGTCTGCAGATGTTGCTGGTAACAGGCAGGGCTGACAAACGTACGCAGACAAGTCGAACAAGGCACTGGTTCTTCGCTCAGACAGGGTGGAGAGGCCAAACATCCTGGGCATTTCCATCCACAATGCCATAGTCACATTTCTCACAATAATAAACATATCCCAGGAATCCAGTGATACTGGTAATGGTATCGAAATATTCATCGTGATGATACAGGTGAATGTATTTTCCGTCCTTAAAGTCTTGGCCTCGAAACAACAGAGACCCACGCATTTCTTGAGGGTGCACTTTCAAGGTGTAGCGTGGAGCTAGGGCATCTTGCAATTTTTGCATCTCAGGAATGCCACAGGGTGTGTCTTTGGGCAGTCCGGCTTGTTGTAACAGGAGTTCTGCTTCGTTTCGTTGTTTGGCTCGATCGGATCGTTGAGTAGTTTTCCAGGTTCTTTTCCATTCTACCGTGTCGTTCTTGTTGGCATAGGTTCGTCCCACCACGATGGCACGGGCTAAACACATCTGGTCTTGAGGGTTGTTAATTCGGACGAGACTTGTTTTGGTGTTGCGAAGGTCGTCCACCAATAACATCTTTTTGCGTCCAGTCCCTTGAGGAAGAGAGACGTGGGCCATTTTCAGTGTGGCTTTACCATCGGTGATGTCAAACTGGTCATTAGATTGTTGTACGTGTTGAATCTTGTCCATGATTTTCGAAGGGGTCAGTTCTGCGGGTCTGCTAAACTAGATCCAAACAGGGGATTTCAAACCGTCGTGATCTATGGATAGTGTCAAGCGATCGTCTTCTTTGGGTTGACATTGTCGCTTGAGTGAGGTGAGCAAAGAATCCCACATCTCGGTGATGAACCCTTCTGCTTTCTCCAAGGGTACGTCGGCCTTGAAATCTTTAAACTTCACCGTGTAGGTGTAAGCCGTGGTTCTAAATTTTCTAGAGGAGCGCTTTTCCGTCTCTCGAATGGAATAGTATTTTTCAGGGTTGACTAAGGGTGACGAACTTGGTTTAGAGGTTTCAAATTCTGGTTCACTCATGTCCTCTTCAAAATCACTGGCATGAATTTGTGCCAAGATTTCAGCTCTGGTACGAGGCGATAGATCACGTTTCTGCCTCTTACTTTCTTCTTCTTCTTTCTTCTCGAATGAATGGGATCGTTTCATCTTGAGTGCAAAACGTCAAATGACTCAAGTGTAAACACCATAAACTAATTTATAGTCATGGCAGACCAGCGTATATTAAAGGGTGCGTGTCTTGTCCTTTTCACTATTCATTTCACTCTCAAGCCGAGTACAACGATGGAAGAGACTACCCAGATGGAACGTTTCGTCAGAGCTTTGCGAGGGGTCATTAGAAAATTCTCTTCAGACCAGCCGACGGACTACTCTCCTTCCTTTCGAGATAAAAGTGAAGATACTTGCTATATCTGTCAGAAGAAAGGGCATTGGTCTTCAGAGTGTCCAGACCGTCAAAAAAGAAAAGAAACAGGGGTTAAAAAAGACAAAAGTCAAGATACCTGTTATTATTGTAAAGAAAAAGGACATTGGTCTCCAGATTGCCCAAAAAAGAAACAAGAGGAGTCAGAAGAAAAGAAGGATTCTTCAGAAGAAGAGAAGAGAGGGATTCTTCGGAAGAAGAGAGGGATTCTTCAGAGGAAGAAAGCAGACAAGTGAAGAAAAAGAAACAGGAGAAGAAAAGAAGAAGGGAAGAAAATGAGGAAAAGACGGTGAAGAAATTCAAAAAACAGAGAGACTAAATGTCACGGAATGGTGTAAAGGTTGTTAATTAAATACATGTACTCGGGTTTCGTTTCTTTTCTCTGTACAACGATACCCGAGGGTGATTATAATATGGTCTATGTATTTCGAAATCGTGAGTACTATTCGTCCTGTGCCACACGTGCAAGATGCCTTCGATAAAGAATAACGAAAATTCTAAAGGTATAAATACGTTACTACATGTAAAGGACCTTTACATTACTAATGGTTTTGTCAGCAAGCGGCCTGCTAAAAGGATTTCGCACAACTCCAGCTGTAGGGGTAGGTAATGTTTTGGGTTTTAAGTGATAACTAGTGTATTACCATATTTGCCTTTGCATGTTTGTTACAGTTTCTTTACATACCATAATGCGTGCATTTTTTATTCTTGTTGCGACGTAGTGCAGGACTTATATTGGTAATGTAAAGCTACATTTTTTTAAAGAATTGTTTACTATTGTCTTATCAAGCAGGGTTAGGTTTACTATTGAACCTGTTTTGTAATTGCCATTATAATATAATCTTTTTAACTTACCATGTATAACGTCCTTACGTTATGTCTGTATCAAGTGTAGTACACTGTATCGGGTATATTTTCAGCTGAGTGTTTTGATGGTAGGAATATCCGGGGTGTCCGGTGTTGTCAGAGGGTAGAAACGTCCGTGTGTCCGGAGCGTTTAAGGTGCCGGAGCGTCTAATGTCTAGCGTCCGGAGGGTCCAGAGGGACTAAGGTGACCCAGCTGTAGAGCCGTCAAAAGACCAGGGGGTCCGGAGGGGTCTAATATTTCAAGTGTCCGGAGGGTCTAATGTTTCAAGTGATCATAGTATTCCGAGGGTCCGGAGTCTATATTGGTTGTAAAATTGATTCAGAGGAGCTGTGGAGGGGATAAGGTGCACGGGTGACGGAGTGCATCTCCACACATGTATTTTTAGCTGTATGCTAATTTTGGGTTAGTAAGACCCAGTGTATTATTCAGGACTGGAAGGATAGATTGTATATCCGTTCTTGTTTAGTGACATAATTTCGCTACCTGAGCGAATACATTTTTTTTACTATGTGTAAAGACTTACATTGTTTACTATTTGAGTGAACTAAATTCATCTTTCCATTATTGAATCATTTGTGAAATCATTTATCCTGTGTTTTAGGGTTACTGAACTAAATTTATTTGTATATTTTTTTTCATCTTTGAAACTGTGCGTTTTTTTGTTAAATAGATCGAATATTTGGATTATAAATACGCACACATCTTCATAATCCACTACTCGTATAAATCGCCACATTAAACCATATATCTGTGTCGTCAAAACGTGTTCTGTTGTTAATCCGAGATATCCCACCCGGTTATCTTGTTACAAATGGTGTCAGAAGTGGGATCATTTCGGATATAACAGAGCACTGAAATTGTTTTATTATATTTGTATGCTTTTTGTGTGTTTCAGATGCGTTTGACAAAGCACCAAGGTTAGGTAGATACCTAATATTACTTTATTTTTTGTATTTAATATTTTTGTTGCATTTTGTGAAAGAAAATACGGTTTGTGGTAATTACGTGTTTTGTATACAACTGCACTTTAAGGTTGGTCACCACCAAACTTTTGAAATGTCTTCTATGAAAGAACTGGTAGAACTGGGGAAACAGTTTGGTTATGAGGGGGAGTCCCTTAGAAATTTCGTTCGTGAAGAACAAGCCCGGGAGAGGGATCAAAGATTAAAGGAAAGGGAAACCCAGAAGGAAATGATAGAATTAGAGAAGTGTAAGATCGAACTAGAGAAACAGGCTGAGAGGGAATTAGAAAGGGAAAAATTTGAAAGGGAACAACAAATAGAAAGGGAAAAAAGGGAAACCCAGAAGGAAATGATAGAATTAGAGAAGGGTAAGATAGAACTAGAGAAACAGGCTGAGAGGGAAAGGATAGAATGGGCAAGGGAAGCAGAGAGGGAGAAGTTAGAAAGGGAAAAACAGGTAAGGTTAGAAACTTTAGAGATGGAAGATAGAAATCGGCAGAGGGAACATCTAAGAAATTCTGAGCTATTGCAAGCTAAAAAAGAGGGGGAACATGATGTTAAACTGAGAGGTCCAAAATTGCCCCCATTTGAAGACGATAAAGATAATATGGATAGTTATCTGAATAGGTTCGAGAGGTATGCTACGGTACAAAAATGGAAGAAAGACGATTGGCCGCTCCATCTTAGCGCGTTATTGAAAGGTAAAGCGTTAGACGTGTATTCGCGTTTATCCACGGCCGATTCGCTCAATTACCCCGTGTTGAAAGAGGCACTTCTCAAGAAATATGAACTAACCGAGCAAGGGTTTCGCAAAAAGTTTAAGTATAGTAAACCAGAGAGAGGCGAAACATTCACACAGTTCGTCAGTAGGACTTGCAATTATTTGCAGCGATGGGTGGAATGTGGTAAAGTCGTCAAGACATTTGAGGGTCTTGTCGATTTCTTGCTTCGTGACCAATTGTTAACAACTTGTGGCAAGGAGTTATATTTATTCTTGAAGGAAAGATCCTTCACAAATGTACATGAAATGGCCACACAGGCGGATTTGTTCGCCGAAGCTCGGGGAGGTTCGCAGAATGTCATCACGCGAGATGTCAAAGGTGGGAATCAGGTCAACGACAGAAAACCCAGGGAACCTGAAAAATCTGGTAGGAGTAACCAGGGGAAGCGGAGTGACATGCAATGTTTCATTTGCAAGGAAGTGGGTCATATCTGCCACTATTGTCCTAAGCGGAAGGGACCAGTCCAGAAAGTAGCGGTAGCCATTAGAGGCAGAAGATCGGTAAATGGAAAACTTAATGTTTCCCAGCAAGTTAAGCGGAAAGCGGTGCGTGAACCGGTGGTGCGTTCAGAGATCAGTCGCGATGTGATCCAATCAATCGGCACGTGTATTTTTCCAGAGGCACGGGTGCCGACCACAAACGGCACTGTTAACGGACAAGAAGTCACCGTTCTACGAGACACGGGATGCACTACTGTAGTCGTGAAACGGAGCTTAGTCCGCGATGATCAATTGCTTGGGTTTAAATCACCTTGCATGTTGTTTGACCAGACAATCGACCACGTTCCAGTTGCAAGGATAATGATAGATACACCTTTTTTGACCGGGACTGTGGAAGCTTTATGCGTAGCCAACCCGATCTATGAACTGAAGATTAGCAACGTACCGGGTTCTAGACTCCCAACCATAGCAGATTTCCGATTCCCTATCATCCAGGCAGTGCAAACTAGGGCTCAGGTAAAGGAGGAAAATAAACCTTTGCGTAAGTTAAAAGTACCGGAAGCCATTACTGATATATCCCGCGAAGAATTTCAAAATGAGCAAAAACGTGACGCGTCTTTACGTGCAACCTCTGAGAAGGCATTAACGGGTACCGTGAGAAAGTGTAAGAACGGGGGTTCCTCTAAATTCCTTGTTCGAAAGGGTTTAATGTACAGGGAATACTCTACATCGGATAGGAAGTTCTTGCAATTAGTGGTTCCCCAGAAATTTAGGGCACATGTATTAAAGGTCGCGCACGAATCGAGTATGGCAGGTCATTTAGGCGTAAAGAAAACAACGGATAGGGTATTAAGAGAATTTTATTGGCCTGGCGTCAATAGCGACATAGCGCGGTTCTGTCGCTCGTGCGACGTTTGCCAGAAGACGATCTCTAAGGGCAGGGTAACTAGAGTACCGTTAGGTCAGATGCCCTTGATAGATACTCCGTTCAAACGAGTAGCTATCGACATTGTAGGACCAATATTTCCGCATACAGATCGGAAAAACCGATACATCTTGACACTGGTAGATTACGCTACCAGATATCCAGAAGCCATAGCTTTGCCATCAATTGAAACCGAACGTGTAGCCGAAGCGCTCGTAGACATGTTCAGCAGGGTCGGAGTGCCCGAAGAGGTTCTTACGGATTGTGGAGCGCAATTCACCTCAGATCTTATGGCAGAAATTAGTAGGTTGTTGTCCCTTAAACAGTTACGCACAACACCTTACCATCCTATGTGCAATGGATTGGTCGAGAAATTCAACGGCACATTGAAGCAAATGTTGCGGAGAATGTGTGCGGAAAGACCGAAGGATTGGGATAGATATATGAACGCCCTTCTGTTCGCATATCGTGAGGTTCCTCAGGAAAGCTTGGGTTTCTCCCCGTTTGAACTATTGTACGGTAGGACAGTTCGTGGTCCTATGCGCATACTTCGTGAACTGTGGACAGACGAGGTCGCGGACGAAGAAGTTAAGACCACATACCATTACGTAGTTGATTTGCGCGAAAGATTAGAAAGTACTTGTCAAATGGCGCAAGACGAACTCGCGAAATCTAGTCGTAGGTACGCCAAGTACTACAACCGAGGAACTCGGAGTAAAAAATTTGACGTAGGCGATCAAGTGTTGGTGCTTCTCCCAACGAATAACAACAAGCTGCTAGTCCAATGGAAAGGGCCATATGAAGTCAGACAGGTGAAAGGTGAAATGGATTATATCATTGATATAGAGGGGAAGTCCAAGACATTTCATGCCAATATGCTTAAACTCTACGTAGCGAGACCTGGACAAACGATTGATAAAGGGATTTTGAATGTAGTATGCGTTGCGGTGATAGAGGATAGGTCTGGTGACGAAGCGGAATTCGTCTCCAGCACAGAAATACCCCTTGAATACCCCATGGA
Source organism: Sinohyriopsis cumingii (assembly GCA_028554795.2). Lineage (NCBI taxonomy): Eukaryota > Metazoa > Mollusca > Bivalvia > Unionida > Unionidae > Sinohyriopsis > Sinohyriopsis cumingii. Next base: position 146,438,675 of record CM068828.1, read on the forward strand.
CGTTGGTAAAGAAAGTATTGACCAGATAAATGTATGCTCTGAGTTATCGGAGGGTCAACGTACACAGATTATGGAGGTTTTGTCCAAATATCCAGATGTGTTCACGGACAGACCAGGCTGTACGGGTCTAATTCGACACGAGATCAAATTGAATACCACTGAGCCTATCAGGATTAAAGGATATCCGATACCCTTCAATGCACGAGAGACAATCAGCGAAGAAGTGATGAAAATGTTAGACCAGGGAGTGATCGAACCTTCAAACTCCCCATACTCGTCCCCCGTGGTGTTAGTCAGAAAGAAAGACGGGACCAACCGGTTTTGCATCGACTTTCGGCAATTAAACAAGATCACCGTATTTGATGCAGAACCAATGCCAGATATGGAAAGTGTATTTTCAAAATTGGCAGGTCATAAATACATTTCCAAATTAGATCTAAGCAAGGGATATTGGCAGATACCCATCGCCGATAATGCCCGCGAGTTAACGGCATTCGCGACTCCCAAAGGACTGTTTCAATTTAAAGTTATGCCTTTCGGTTTAGTCAACGCCGGTGCGTCTAGCGTTCGTCTCATGCGCAAATTATTAAACGGAACGGAAAACGTCGACAGCTTCGTAGACGACATCTTTGTTTACACGCATACATGGGATGAACATGTTAAGGTATTACGGGATCTGTTCGATAGACTTCACATTGCAAATCTTTCAGTTAGGCCTACTAAGTGTAGCATAGGGTATTCCAGTTTGGAATGTTTGGGACATCTGGTAAGTGGACTAGGCCAGTTGCAACCTCATCCAGATAAAATAGGAGCAATCAGGGATGCCCCTAGACCAGAGACAAAAAAACAAGTAAGGTCTTTCCTAGGTCTAATCGGGTTCTACAGGAAATTCGTCCCCAACTTTTCGGCTATTGCCAGCCCATTAACGGATTTGACTAGGAAGGGGCAACCGAATAAAGTTTCATGTGGTGTATGCCAGGAAAAAGCGTTTAACACTCTAAAACACAAACTGGTAAGTGCACCAATTTTAAAGTTGCCGGAAATAGATAAACTTTTTGTACTGAGGACTGATGCGTCCGATACGGGTCTTGGGGCTGTTTTGCTACAGGAGCAAGGGGGGATGAAATTGCCCATTGCTTATGCAAGTAGGAAATTGCTCCCTAGAGAGGAAAAGTACTCCGTGTTTGAAAAGGAGTGCCTAGGTTTAATATGGGGAATAAGAAAATTCCATACATCTTTTTGGGAGGGAGTTTACCTTGCAAACGAACCATCAGCCGCTTTTATATTTGAATAAAGCAAAGGTCACCAATGCAAGATTGATGCGTTGGGCGTTGTCTTTGCAACCATACAGTTTTCGAATCGAGGTAATTCGAGGGTCAGAAAATGTGGGAGCTGATTTTTTAAGTAGGGTGTAAGTAGCAAATCATTTCGTTAGGTCTGAAAATTGGAAGTTTTAATAATGATTCATTGTTCACATTCCGTGATTGTTCTAAAAGTGATACCACATTTTTTTAGGGGGGAGGTATTGTCACGGAATGGTGTAAATGTTGTTAATTAAATAATTGTACTCGGGTTTCATTTCTTTTCTCTGTACAACGATACCCGAGGGTGATTATAATATGGTCTATGTATTTCGAAATCGTGAGTACGATTCGTCCTATGCCACACGTGCAAGGTGCCTTTGATAAAGAATAACGAAAATTCTAAAGGTATAAATACGTTACTACATGTAAAGGACCTTTACATTACTAATGGTTTTGTCAGCAAGCGGCCTGCTAAAAGGATTTCGCACAACTCCAGCTATAGGGGTAGGTCATGTTTTGGGTTTTAAGTGATAACTAGTGTATTACCATATTTGCCTTTGCATGTTTGTTACAGTTTCTTTACATACCATAATGCGTGCATTTTTTATTCTTGTTGCGACGTAGTGCAGGACTTATATTGGTAATGTAAAGCTACATTTTTTTAAAGAATTGTTTACTATTGTCTTATCAAGCAGGGTTAGGTTTACTATTGAACCTGTTTTGTAATTGCCATTATAATATAATCTTTTTAACTTACCATATATAACGTCCTTACGTTATGTCTGTATCAAGTGTAGTACACTGTATCGGGTATATTTTCAGCTGAGTGTTTTGATGGTAGGAATATCCGGGGTGTCCGGTGTTGTCAGAGGGTAGAATAGTCCGTGTGTCCGGAGCGTTTAAGGTGCCGGAGCGTCTAATGTCTAGCGTCCGGAGGGTCCAGAGGGACTAAGGTGACCCAGCTGTAGAGCCGTCAAAAGACCAGGGGGTCCGGAGGGGTCTAATATTTCAAGTGTCCGGAGGGTCTAATGTTTCAAGTGATCATAGTATTCCGAGGGTCCGGAGTCTATATTGGTTGTAAAATTGATTCAGAGGAGCTGTGGAGGGGATAAGGTGCACGGGTGACGGAGTGCATCTCCACACCTGTATTTTTAGCTGTATGCTAATTTTGGGTTAGTAAGACCCAGTGTATTATTCAGGACTGGAAGGATAGATTGTATATCCGTTCTTGTTTAGTGACATAATTTCGCTACCTGAGCGAATACATTTTTTTTACTATGTGTAAAGACTTACATTGTTTACTATTTGAGTGAACTAAATTCATCTTTCCATTATTGAATCATTTGTGAAATCATTTATCCTGTGTTTTAGGGTTACTGAACTAAATTTATTTGTATATTTTTTTTCATCTTTGAAACTGTGCGTTTTTTTGTTAAATAGATCCAATATTTGGATTATAAATAAGCACACATCTTCATAATCCACTACTCATATAAATCGCCACATTAAACCATATATCTGTGTCGTCAAAACGTGTTCTGTTGTTAATCCGAGATATCCCACCCGGTTATCTTGTTACACTAAACAAGGAGAAAGAAGTAGTCAATGAACTTTTTGTTAAAGTGTTGTGTTGTGAATTGTGAATTGGATTGTAAAAAATGGAGAAAAGAATAAATGAATGATATAAGGTAAGTGTCTTTGAGTTTTGATTTTAAAATAAGAAGCTACACTCACGCACTCATACACAGACACGTACTATAAGGGTAAAATGGGTGGGGTTTTTTTGAGTTATTGGCAAATTGAAATTGTAATTCTTTTCGAGAAATGTGGGTGGCCCTGAAAAGGGCCTTTTTTTCTTTATGGTGTAGGGGTGTGTTTAAGCAATCAACTTTAACTGCCTTAAGCCTTTGCCACGGCCAAGGCCTACTTCTGGACTGCGTAATGTTGATGATGATGATGATTGGGTTGAAATCACTAAGGGTGGTACGGTAGGCTTAGTCACAGGGTTAACGTGTTTCGCTCGGGAAGGTCGTATTCTCTTCGGTCGTGATAAAGAAGTCTGATACATTTGTTTCAGACTTCTTAACTCCGTTAAAATGTACAACAATACCGTGACCGTTTGATTTTCACCCTCTTGTTTCTTTGCTGCTGCTACTTCTTCTTGCTGTTGTTGCTGTTGTTTTTTTCTTACCTCTTCTTCTTGCTGCTGTTGCTGTAGGAGAAAAGCTTGTTCCGCTTCCTTTTGTCGTTGTATAAATTTCTCCAATTCTTCTTTCTGTCTCTGTCTAAAATTCTCCACTTGCGGTAATGAAGAAGGTAACGAAGGTTCCGGAACAAATTCTTGCGAGGAGAGAAAATCCACAAAATCCCAATTCACCTCTTCTGAAAGTAAGTCCGGGTTCCCTTGGACAGTCTCCCCTGTTGGTGCACCCCAATGGATCGTTTTCTGAATTTCCGTCATGTTGAATCACTGTCGCATAGATTGACTGCACACAAGCGCTAGCGAATCTATATAGACTACGTGACGTCACAGACTGCTCTCTTCGGATTGGATGCGGGCTGACTGAATTTTGTAACGCGTGTTCGGATTGGTGAATGAACTCAATCCGTTTCAATCCTTCCTGTACCTATAAATAAGCGCAGTTCACTGCATTGATTCACCTGTTCTCGGCGCCTCAACATGTGGACCGATGGGCACTCTTCAACGCTTGTGTCAACGATGATGTTCAGGACGGACATGCTCATGTATGTCCGATCGAAGTGGACTGTTGTTGATAGGACAGATGCTAGTCTATGGATGAGGAGAGTTTATATAGAAAGACAAGGATGTCTCAAGAGGGTACTTGTGTATGGACCGGCAGTTAGAAGGAGTTTAAGAAGAAGAAGAAGAAGATGTGACAGATGCCATCTATGTTAATATTAATATTAACATAAACCCAAAGGCCCTTTTCAGGGCCAGCCATATTTCTCGAAAAGAGATAGCCTTTCCATTGCCTACCCCTTTTTTTTAAATTTTTTTAAAAAAAAAAATAAAATCCCATGTTCAATTTCCCTTGTCGCTAGACAAGCCCAAACTCTATTCCCCATGTTAATTTCTCTTGTCGCCAGAGTGACCCACGATTTTTCTCTATGTTAAATTTCCCTTGTCGCCAGAGTGACCCACGATTTTTCTCCATGTTAAATTTCCATTGTCGCTAGAGTGACCCAGGGGTCTCTGTAATGCTAATTCCCATTGTCGCTAGGGTGCCCCACTTTACTACTCAGGTAACGTATTTAAGTAGTTCGTCAGTATGTTTGCAAACACCCTTGCATAATAAAATACATATCTTGATTAGTGTCATGCACGTTGTTTTTGTTGCTTTAACGTTGAAATTAGAAAATATTGTTTACTGATTGGACGATTTAAATGCTCTGACTGAATACAAAGGTGGAACGTCCAACCGCAGATTTGGAAGATGATGTTTATTGCCTATTTGCTTAATTATTATATTTTTTGTTGCGATAATTGTTTTTGTTTTAAATGGTTAAATTTCGGTGAGTGGCATATCTTAAAATTGTTATAGATAAATTATTTGGAAACATTTCAATAAATCTCTTTTTATTTTTGGACGTTGGCAGTTATTGTTCTAGCGTTTGAAGTACAAATTAGCAAATATGAGAAAGCGTGATATTTTGGTTGATCAGTAAGTTAAAAAGATAAAACCTTTATTTTTCGTTCTTCTCTTTTATTTTCTATGTTGTTGATATGGGTAAACCTGGTATAGTTTTTAAAATGTACTTTCCTCTTTTTCACAATTTACCATTTATTTTACTATATACAACGGGTGGTTTACCTAAGGTGCTTTGTGGTCGTTTATAAAAACAAAAATGAACAGATAGGTCATTGGTGCATAGTTTTGTCAAAGTATTTATGAATTCTATTTTTATCGTTTGAGGACATGGTGTGTCAGAAAAATTGATATATTAATTATTGTCACCTATATTGCTCCTGGGAAAATGAATGGGATCAAAACGATTTGGTTTCCAAAAGTGCCAGTACAATTATACCAGGTAAGGTCTGGAGACGTCACTGTTCCACTTCGTTATTAGAGAAACGTCAAGGGACAGTTCTGTCCCATTTGAGGACCAGGTAAGGGCTGCTATACAGGGCGAGTATATTTCTTAAATTGTTTAAATAATTCAATTTACGGATTCTCGATAAGCGAGATTCACAAGAGCAACTACTATCATACTATTATCATCAATCATGACATTGAAGATATCCTCGCACCTTGGATGTCTGTAAGATTGTTCAAATTTTTTTGTGTTTATTCAGTCACAAAAAATATATAATGACGAGAAAAATTATATTACGAATTACGTCTTTGTTAATCTTATATTCACATTACGGACAATAGTTTTGGAGTGAGGCAGAGTTCTTAAGGTAAAATAATTTTTATTTTCAAGAAAAACGCAGGCTTCAGTATAAGGTTTAGTACTTAAATTCAATTTAAATGAAACATTATGATATAATTTTCAAAACATATATATAGTGCCCTATATTCCTATATTTCACGTCTCAACATTTATCATACTATTCACGGCAATACGTACAAACAAATGTGTCATTTCTAGAACAAAGATGGACAGTTGGGTAATTTTGTGGAATAGTTGGGTCATATTATTTCTGAATTTTGTTTTTATCGTGTAGCGACTGGGATATATGGTAAGGGTGATATACATAAAGAGGGTGGCTTTGCTTGTATTACTAAGTTTCTCTGTAAGACTATACCCAGTGCATTCATTTACATAAAGTATGAAATATTATGCTATTTTATCTAGCATAAAATTGTTAATGTTTTCAGTGTGAATTCAGTAAATGTATGATGACAGGAAACGATATGACGATAATAGCTTCTTTGTTAATCTGCGTTATTGTAATCCCCGTTCAGACAATATTTTTTGAGACAGACACCATGCTAGAGTTCGTATTGCAAAATATAGAAGAATTGGAGAAAAACGAAGAAAACATGCAGTGGTTATCGAACAAAAATGCTATTAGACCTGATTTGTTAAAGAAGCTACTACAATCCGAGAGATAAATATCACAACTAGAAACTATTCTTTGCGATATGAGGTCTGACGAATATATTGATAAATTGAACCTTAATATGGAGAATGAGCGTGTACATAATCTGCCTGGTGAAAATGTTACCAAAATTGTTACAGAAGAGAAAATCACCCGTAAACTTGAAACAAAGAAGTGCATTCACAATGAGTTTCAGTCAGTTTCTTTACATCGCATTAGAAAAGAATAAGATGCATATTAGTTTAATGTGCATAAGAAAAATGGAGCTACAAAAAACAAAAACTTATAACCCATGCTTTTTTGACCTCAAACATTTTCTCCGAAACATTAGAATTGTTGACTGAACAATACATCCCAGACATGCATACTCATAGTTTTTCGATCGTTTCAGGTATTTTTGGAAGAAAAGGTCGAGGGATGGAAACGCAACAGATTGGATTTTATGCAGTTATTGTAAACCTCATAGCAACATTCCATCAGAATGAAATCGTCCATTTCGATACAGTCCTGCACGACGAAGGCAATGGATTCAACAAACAAACTGGAATATTTACGTGTCCTCTGTCGGGTACATATTTCTTCTCAGTAAGCGTTGTGACAACGAGCGGGTACTCGACAGGAGTACGTCTAATGGTAAATGGGCAAATTAAAGGCAGCATAGTTGCATATGAGACCCATCATTTCGACCAAGGCAGTATTTCTTGCATATTGCGATGTGAAGCTGGACAATATGTTTGGGTCAGCAGTAGCACTAGCACTGAAATATACGTATATGGGGATTATTACTCAAGCTTCTCCGGTTTTCTTCGTTGGGGAGATACAAGAGGAAGTCGTTGAAAAATAAATAAGAAAAACTGTATAACAACATCCACAAAAACGTTCCAGCAATAATTCAAAGTCCACATATATTTGGGAATAAGAAACACAAGTCCGATTGCTGAATTCTGTATAATTCCTGCTTTAAACCAATTTCACTTCCGTACCATATTTGTTAATGTTTGTGCCATGCATCCGTTCATACATATATATTCGTGGCATCCGTCCATTGTTGTTTCTCCTTTTTTCTAGCTCTCTTTTCAGCTTGATTTTTGTTTTTGTCTTCCTCATCTTTTTGAACGCCCTGTCTGACAGCTAGGCGCCAGGTGGAACGGTCGTCGGCACAGCTCTCCCAGTGGTTGACATTGATGTTGGCCGTCTTCATGTCCTTCTTACAAACCTCTCTGTAGCGCAGACGTGGTCGTCCAGTTGGTCGTGCACCTTCTGCTAACTCCCCGTATACAGGTCATTGGGAATGCGGCCTGTGTCCATTCTCTTGACATGGCCGAGCCAGCGAAGGCGCATCTCGCTGAGAATGGAGAACATGCTGTTCATGTTGGCGCATTCCAGACAATGAAGACAATGAATATACACAACCATCAAATATATTTTTGATTAAATATAACTTTCGTTTGGAAATTTAGCGAAACGTCTAACTATCACTGTCAATAAATGGTACAATTGACCTCACTTATAGTTTTAACTCAATTAGTATCGTCACAGACAGTAAAGAAGCCCCTTTTTTAGCCTATGTTATTACTATCAGAGACACATTCTCAAACTCGAATTGATTATGAGGGTTCGAAGCTAACATAATACCTCTTTTGTCATATTTTATCGCTTCATAAAAGAACAATCACCTGCTAAATAGATATATATAAGTACTAGAATCTTCTCTCCATTCCTTTTGAGATGTGATGTCCACCCATTTCAACTTCAAAAAGTTTAGACAATATCTTAGTCCCTTTATATAACGGATTTTTCAATAAAATGACCAAGTACTTTTAGTATGGTACCTACATGACGAAGAAGCTTCCGAAAATGTACAATTAGCGAGCTTAGCATCCAACTCAGATTTTCGTCTTTTGAATATGTTTATTGTTAATCCCAGCCCCATATAAGAAACAGAGAGAAAGAGATACAACGATGATGATTATGAAGATACTTTACATACGAAATACAAAGTATCTTATAATTTTACTCCATACAAATAAATTTACATAAAATGTAAAATAAAATTACTTCATAAAATCAAATTACACAGTTACTAATAAAAGTTCTCCATATAAATAATATTACATAATATGTAATAATATTTTACTCCATAACAAACTTACATTAAGCATGAGTAACGATGCAAGGTTAAAGGTACTCCAACGCATGCGTGCGTATGTAAATATGCAAGTATTATTCGCCTTCAAGAAAAACATGGAGGGTCAAACAAAAATCGGCGTGAGAGAGAATGTTCATTGTATAGGATTTGTTTATTTTGTAGGAAAAGACTCTCTCCTGGCGACTTCCATGGGATAAAAGAGTTTTAATACATAGTAATGTATCCTCCATGCAGTAAGCATATTTTTATACGCAGTTGTAAAGCAGTGGACAAAGCAAGTAATTTCATGTGTCATCTCAAAATATTATCTATTCAAAGATTACATTATCACACATCTGTCATACTCTCTATTCAAAGTTTACATTATCACACATCTGTCATACTCTCTATTCAAAGTTTACATTATCACACATCTGTCATACTCTCTATTCAAAGTTTACATTATCATACATCTGTCATACTCTCTATTCAAAGTTTACATTATCACACATCTGTCATACTCTATTCAAAGTTTACATTATCACACATCTGTCATACTATTTATTCAAAGTTTACATTATCATTCATCTGTCATACTATCTATTCAAAGTTTACATTATCACACATCTGTCATACTATCTATTCAAAGTTTATATTATCACACATCTGTCATGCTATCTATTCAAAGTTTACATTATCACACATCTGTCATACTATCTATTCAAAGTTTACATTATCACACATTTGTCATGCTGTCTATCCAAAGTTTACATTATCACACATCTGTCATACTCTCTATTCAAAGTTTACATTATCACACATCTGTCATACTATCTATTCAAAGTTTACATTATCACACATCTGTCATACTCTCTCCCAGAAAACAAAGCAATACAGAGAATAGCCGTTCATTTGTTCCCCCCCCCCCCTTCTCTGTCTCGTAAGAAAAAACAATTTTATATTTATACATGTACTTTTCGCCCGTAGTAAAAGTTAAATGTTAATAAATGAGCTATACAGGATCTGCAATCTGAATATGGAAGATGAACCTAGACACGTCGATGGAAAATGTAAATCCTATATAAAACCAGCATACTGAGGTTAAAGTATGAAAGCAAAATAGTTTGAACAGGTAGTAACACTTGACTGCGTTTCAGGAAATGAAGTAAATTTTATTGGAGTTAATGAAACATACTTATAAATAATCAGGTATGGCGTACAATGATAGCGTTGACATAAAAGAAAACAATAATAACATTATAATTGTAATTTGCTAATTAAACAGGAATAATAGAAATTTCTCCTGTTTGCATTAATTATAGGGACTGCCCAGTTTATTTCTAGATTTGGTGGGGTGGGACAGGGCTGGAATATTTTACTCAAATAAATAGAAATTTATTTGCCTCAGATAACTTAAAAAAGTCTACAGCATATTTTTTTAAATCCGTGGAGGAACCTCACACCTCGACCAAATAAATGGTTTGTCCTTTACATACAGATTTTAGTTCTCCAGAGATACAGCTATTGCACAAAAATGTAAAACTCTTGTAAAGTTTCTCTCACTTCATAAGTGCATGTGGCTCGGATGATAAAGGAATAATACATAATAGTTCACGTGCCATGTTGCTCTTACTATGAAGCTCATAGGAATTAGAGCACTTTGTTTGCTTATTTCACAAAGGTAATCATGGGAAGAGTTCTTTCGAACCAATTTTGTGCCATATTATACTTATGGATATTACCTTTCAACATGACATTTTCGGAAAAGCATCATGCCTGCATTTTCTTCCGTTTGTACACTATTAACATATTACGATATAGCTGCATACACACAAAATTGAAGAAACTCCACTACAAAGATGACCAAGATGCTTATACTCAAAGCACCCAATCTTTCACAGCAGTGTCACATGGGTTGATGGCAAAAGCACGTGGAGTAACACTCTAATAGTCTAAATTTTGAATCTGAGTATGGTATCAAAACAGCGATATGTGACACATCCTCCAGGCTTTAAGTAATAAGTGTAGGAGATGTCCCATTATATACCCAACTCGTGCCCTTTGCCCCACCAATGACATTGAGAGCTTCAATCAAGTTATAAGCCTGATAAGTTGTGAAGCTAGTAAAACTTTACCAAAAATATATTAAGTTGTTAAAAGGTGATAGCCCAGATAAGGAAACTGTCCTGAGTCCTCCCTTGTTTGTGACCTTAGCCTTGAGGCAGAGGATACGACAAAAAATAATACATTAGACACTATCATTTTCCTTCTCATTGTATTAAGCCAGTTCACACACACACACACATATATATATATATATATATATATATATATATATATATATATATATATATATATATATATATATATATATATACACACACACACACATACATATTAAAACCATTATTTATATATAAAGACTACCCACAAACAAATCTCAAAATGATACAAATCCCTCTCCTTAGTTGTGTAATAGATACATTGCATTTCTAATGGAGCAAGTGACCGACAGACCGGAAGATATTATCCCCATCTTTTAAATATGCACAGGGATATAAGTCGTTTTATTGTTTTATTATTTACTTAAGCATTATGCATGTCAGTGATAAATATGGAAAGATTTCAAATACTATCAATACTTGGAGAAGAGAATCTTTAGTTCGTTACAGTACACCTTCCATGAAACAGTTTTCATCAAAATGAGAAAACTAACATATCTGCATACATCTGAAAAACTAACATATTTGCATACATCTGAATTCAAAGATATATCAAATAACTACACACATTAACCATTGACAGCACGTTTACTTGAATTTTTGATGCAAATTATAATTTCACTACAACAATAAGCAGCAGAAACGATAGCTGAAACATTTTTCCTTCTGCCCTATTAATATATTTCAAACGTCTTCAAATGTTTTACTAAATATCAATTTTCTTTTCAATCATTTTGAGTATATTGAATGAATGTGAATGAGAACAAAAATTAACCATCAATCAACCTATACACATAGCATATCTGTGTGTGTGTGTGTGTGTGTTTATTTACCGTTAATTTCCAGTAGTTTGCTGCAAGATAGATTCGATCGGAAAGTATGCTATCAACTAGATCATTAATAATCCAGCGCTTATTAGTTACCTGTAGTTACCTGTTAGTTTCAGCCATTTTCAATAGGGTGGAAGAGTCTAACTCTGTTGTACTTTCTATTTTGTCTTTCGCAGCAACGATCTCTGGTTTTTACAAGGACTCCAGTTCCCTAGAATTTTCTTGAATTTTATTTTTTCGCATATTATCTAGTAGTGTTCTTTGAAACTTCGTCAGTATATAGATGAGGGTTGCACGTGTTCCATACAGTTGAAACACGTTTTGATTCATTTCACAAGAAATAAACATACACTGCAACTATCTAATATCATTGGCTGTTCCTGGGTCAAAAATCAGCTTCATAACTGACAAGACACTTATCAATATGATAAACTACTCCAACTGTGTTTTTTTTTATTAATTGTAGCTTTTTTATATAATATGATACCCTTTATTTATTACTTTCGCAAAGGCACCATAAACCCGTACATACATGAGCACGCACATGCAAAGATTAAGCAGAAGTAGAAACAAGCTCATGGTTACAATTTCACATGTATATACTTATTACAAAGTTAGGTACTGAAAATTTGTTTGCTGCCAGTACGTCACACTCAACTCCAACTCCTGGCGCAATAAAGCTTGACCCTTAAAATGTTTTCAAAAGGATACTGCACGTTTCTTTAAATATGAATAGCAAACGAAGGAGAAACGTGGATTTAACTTTTATTTGATGTGATATATATCGCTAATCACATTACGTATTGTGACACCTTTTACTGTGGTAAATGGAATACAGATACGTGTGTGTCTGCGTGTGTTTGTGGTTCTTCTAAATTTAGTTTACACACTTAATATTATCTATCACAAGAGGCATTGACTGTTGCAACACTTTGTTTAAAAAAAAATGTTTCCTTCGAAATAAGTAAACGGCGCGCGCATAAATGTGTGTGTCTACAAATGTATAGATATCACATACGTTATCCACTATTCATTTTACTTATTGTAACACTTTTTTCCACATCTTTCATTTGGAAGGGGTATACGCACATCTCTGTGTGTGTGTGTGTGTGTGTGTGTGTGTCTACTAATGTGTAGAATGCACATTTAATATTATCCGTCATAAGTGATATTACTTATTGTAACATTTTTCATGAACATTGTTTGTGTCTATGTACAAAGGTGTATAATGCATATTTGTATTAGTTATAATGAGTCATTACTACTTATTCTATACTTTAAACACATATTTGTGTGGGGAAAGAGAATACACACGCATTTTGTGTCTGCAGATTTATGGTTTGTCATAAGCATGTGATAATTTTTGTCCCATAGTTGGCACACAACTTGTTTAGTTCAAAATTTCCATTTATTATACATGAATTACTTTTGGAATGTAATTGTAAAACATAGTGTCACTATTTGAATAAAAAGAAGCGATTTTCATCATCAGTTTCGGGTACGTAGTATGATACCGTCTTTTTGTGTCGACTATGATGACGTGTCAAACAAGTTTAATTGTGTTGACTATAACTGTACCAAATGGAGAAATTCTTTTCAGTTTTCAAAACTTTGAAGACAAGTCTCAATGTTGCAAAGACCAGAGACTAATTATATTTATGAAAAAGTTCGATTACTAATCCCTTTTCCTTCCTTTATGTCCGAATATCTTTTTGTGCAACGAAAATGTGAACTTTGTGGATACGTCTAAAACACATGTTTTGGCTCTGTATATGTAGTTCAGTTGCTAGAGCGTCGTACTCCAAGAGTCACATATTCAATACCGGAAAGATAAAACACACTGCGTATCTGTTAGCGATCTATCGATATATGCGATCGACGTTTTCATTGATAGTAAACAATAATACATCATATAAAATTCCATCTAGTTTATTTTAGTAACCATCGATATTCAGAAATAGTTTCAGGAAGCGTGTCCACAAGCTCCAGTTTTGAACAGATTCAATAAAATAAAAAATAAATACCAAATGGTCTTATCAGAACATTAGATGTTTTAATAAACATATTGATCTTATCTTTTTTATACAAAATGAACGAGAACAAATGTCTATTCCCAATCAGAATATGATCTGGCCTTACGGCTAATGACTGGAAAAAATGCTTCGGAAATACACTAGTATCTGCCATTGTATATACCTATGCCTTGTTTACTAAATCACATTGTCTGCACCTTGTCACAAACTTCCCTAAGCTCACTCAGATACTTGAGGTACGGGAAGGTGGATGCTTAGGACGGACGACAATCACTCAAGGAACGAAGATTAAACAAAGGCAAATTGCACAAATAGCATGACCTTCATTAACGTACAGCACTAATATTGCATACTTTCTTACATGCCCATTATAACTACCTCTCGTGATGATAACGAAAAGAGTAATGAAATAATAAGATTAATTTTAAAAAAATTCAGTCGTATCATTCAGCTCTATTTTCCATTGTTAAATTCTGTTATTACAATGTAACTGGAAGTGAACAATGTCCAAATTTCACACGTATATCTTCATCCGTATATCGCAAAACGGTGTTGTAAAATGAATTGTGTAGAGTTTAGCCTACACAAGTTACTAAAATATCCACGCATTCAACAAGTATTATGGCCTATACGTGCCTATGATTCTTTACTATTTTGTTTTTCCATAATTCAACATAACACTATTGATTTCCGTGCTCATATTTGCAACTTTTACTTCCACAGGCCGAAACTCTCGGTGAGATCTGTTTTGTGGATTCGCTCCCGTTATATCCCTAACTGGCGCTGAACTTTCCAGAGTGTTCAAAGCCTAATAATTCATAATTCAATCTAACGTATCTTCAAAGATCAAGTCACTGTATATTTCATGTCATAAATTATTGGATATGCACTTAAGATGATGGATCGTAAATTAAACAGAATGCAGCGGGTCACGTATTTCACTACCGGACCAAGAACAATGCCACATTACTGTGTGCACTGTCGGTAAATTACATCCAGATAACTACACCATAATGCTCGTATTCTAAAGAATAAACCATTTACTTTAAATCAGTACAAAGACAACCTAAAATTAACTCATTTATGGCCACCAAATTGAGAGATGAAAAATATGCTATACCAAGAAACTGATGCTAGATGTATGGGTGCTGACCCGGAAGTAATAATTGTGACCTGAGCCCAGGTGGAACTTTGTAGAAAAGCCCTGAGATGTTATGACATTCAATGCATCTAAGAAGGTGATGCTCTTTCTGACTGGTTGTCAGTAAAATGTACGTTAAACTGTAAGAAACTTGTTTCCATTGTGACGTCGAAAAACACTGAGCAACGTTTTGCTACATAGAATAATATACTCAATAATCTGTATTTTTAAAACGAAATGTAAAACAGGTTGATTAAGATGTTTTTTATGTTAATAACCATCTTGTATTTCGGGATTATTTGTGTTAATCTTCGTGTTACTTTCGCAAATGTCCACTTTACTGCACTAGTCTGATTTCGGGACAATAAAAACGCCAGTATTGCTCTTAAATTCTCAAACACAAGGGAATTATCCATAAACGTTAATATGACGAAATATATAGAAACCGATTTGTATAATGATCATTAGAAGCTAGCACATTAAAACATAGATTATGTGGGGTGTAGATAACCTTTTGTCAGTTATATCACCTATTAGTTGAATTAACAGTGGTTCTTAAACCGCACAGCTTGTATTTGATTCACGTATTACTACACTAATTAAATTCCTAATATAAGTAGTAAATGGGGGCACTTTACCGTCAATGGGAATTAGCATTACAGAGACCCCTGGGTCAGATTAGCGTCAAGGGAAATTAACATGGAGAAAAATCGTGGGACGGTTTAGCGTCAAAGGAATTTAAACAGGGTGGAACTTTATAGCGTCAAGGGAAATTGAACATGGGATTTTTTTTTTTTTTTTAAATTTTTTAAAAAAGGGGTAGGCAATGGAAAGGCTATCTCTTTTCGAGAAATATGGCTGGCCCTGAAAAGGGCCTTTGGGTTTATGTTAATATTAATATTAACATAGATGGCATCTGTCACATCTTCTTCTTCTTCTTCTTAAACTCCTTCTAACTACCGGTCCATACACAAGTACCCTCTTGAGACATCCTTGTCTTTCTATGTAAACTCTCCTCATCCATTGACTAGTATCTGTCCTATCAACAACAGTCCACTTGGACCTGACATACATGAGCATGTCCGTCCTAAACATCATGGAAGACACAAGGGTGGATGACTCAACTGTGGTCCACATCTTGAAGCGACGAGAATAGGTGAATCAATGCAGTGAACTGCGCTTATTTATAGGTACAGGAAGGATTGAAACAGATTGAATTCATTCACCAATCCGAACACGCGTTACAAAATTCAGTCAGCCCGCATCCAATCCGAAGAGAGCAGTCTGTGACGTCACGTGGTCTATATAGATTCGTTAGCGCTTGTGTGCAGTCAATCTATGCGACAGTGACTCAACATGACGGAAACTCAGAAAACGATCCATTGGGGTGCACCAGCAGGGGAGACTGCCCAAGGGAACCCGGACTTACTTTCAGAAGAGGTACATTGGGATTTTGTGGATTTTCTTACCTCGCAAGAATTTGTTCCGGAACCTTCGTTACCTTCTTCATTACCGCAAGTGGAGAATTTTAGACAGAGACAGAAAGAAGAATTGGAGAAATTTATGCAACGACAAAAGGAAGCGGAACAAGCTTTTCTCCTACAGCAACAGCAACAGCAACAAGAAGAGGTAAGAAAAAAACAACAGCAACAACAGCAAGAAGAAGTAGCAGCAAAGAAACAAGAGGGTGAAAATCAAACGGCTACGGTACTGTTGGACATTTTAGCGGAGTTAAGAAGTCTGAAACAAATGTATCAGACTTCTTTATCACGACCGAAGAGAATACGACCTTCCCGAGCTAAACACGCCAACCCTGTGACTAAGCCTGTCGTACCACCCTTAGTGATTTCAACCCAATCATCAGAAGTAGGCCTTGGCCGTGGCAAAGGCTTAAGGCAGTTAAAGTTGATTGGTTAAACTCACTCCTACACCATAATAAAAGGCCCTTTTCAGGGCCACCCACATTTCTCGAAAAGAAATACAATTTCAATTTGCCAATAACTCAAAAATAAACCCCACCCATTTTACCCTTATAGTACGTGTCTGTGTATGAGTGCTTGAGTGTAGCTTCTTATTTTAAAATCAAAACTCAAAGACACTTACCTTATATCATTCATATATTCTTTTATCCATTTTTTTACAATTCAATTCACAATTCACCACAGAACACTTTAATTAAAAGTTCATTGACTTCTTCTTTCTCCTTGTTTAGTCTCTCTGTTTTTTGAATTTCTTCACCGTTTTTTCCTCATTTTCTTCCCTTCTTCTTTTCTTCTCCTGTTTCTTTGCTTCTTTTAAATAGAATTGTCTTCTTTCTTCCTCTTCTTCCTCTGAAGAATCCCTCTCTTCTTTCGAAGAATCCCTCTCTTCTTCCGAAGAATCCCTCTCTTCTTCTGAAGAATCCTTCTTTTCTTCTGACTCCTCTTGTTTCTTTTTTGGGCAATCTGGAGACCAATGTCCTTTTTCTTTACAATAATAACAGGTATCTTGACTTTTGTCTTTTTTAGCCCCTGTTTTTTTTCTTTTTTGACGGTCTGGACACTCTGAAGACCAATGCCCTTTCTTCTGACAGATATAGCAAGTATCTTGACTTTTATCTCGAAAGGAAGGAGAGTAGTCCGTCGGCTGGTCTGAAGAGAATTTTCTAATGACCCCTCGCAAAGCTCTGACGAAACGTTCCATCTGGGTAGTCTCTTCCATCGTTGTGCTCGACTTGAGAGTGAAATGAATAGTGAAAGGACAAGACACACACCCTTTTTATATACGCTGGTTTGCCAAGACTATAAATTAGTCTATGGTGTTTAAACTTGAGACATTTGACGTTTTGCACTCAAGATGAAACGATCCTATTCATTCGAGAAGAAAGAAGAAGAAGAAGAAAGTAAGAGGCAGAAACGTGATCTATCGCCTCGTACCAGGGCTGAAATCTTGGCACAAATTCATGCCAGTGATTTTGAAGAGGACATGAGTGAACCAGAATCAGAACCCTCTAAACCAAGTTCACCACCCTTAGTCAACCCTGAAAAGTACTATTCCATTCGAGAGACGGAAAAGCGCTCCTCCAGAAAATTTAGAACCACGGCTTACACCTACACGGTGAAGTTTAAAGATTTCAAGGCCGACGTACCCTTGGAGAAAGCAGAAGGGTTTATCACCGAGATGTGGGATTCTTTGCTCACCGCACTCAAGCGACAATGTCAACCCAAAGAAGACGATCGCTTGACACTATCCATAAATCACGACGGTTTGAAATCCCCTGTTTGGATCGAGTTTAGCAGACCCGCAGAACTGACCCCTTCCAAAGTCATGGACAAGATACAACAGGTGCAACAATCTAATGACCAGTTTGACATCACCGATGGTAAAGCCACACTGAAAATGGCCCACGTCTCTCCTCCTCAAGGGACAGGACGCAAAAAGATGTTATTGATGGACGACCTTCGCAACACCAAAAAGAGTCTCGTCCGAATTAACAACCCTCAAGACCAGATGTGTTTAGCCCGGGCCATCGTGGTGGGACGAACCTATGCCAACAAGAACGACACGGTAGAATGGAAAAGAACCTGGAACACTATTCAACAATCCGACCGAGCCAAACAACGAAATGAAGCAGAACTCCTGTTACAACAAGCCGGACTGTCCAAAGACACACCCTGTGGCATTCCTGAGATGCAAAAATTGCAAGATGCCCTAGCTCCACGTTACACCTTGAAAGTGCACCCTCAAGAAATGCGTGGAACTCTGTTGTTTCGAGGCCAAGATTTTAAGGACGGAAAATACATTCATGTCTATCATCACGATGACCATTTCAATACCATTACCAGTATCACTGGATTCCTGGGATACAGTTATTATTGTGAGAAATGTGACTATGCTTATAACAATCGAGAGCAACACAAGCATTGTGGAATGAAATGCCCAGGATGTTTGGCCTCTCCACCCTGTCTGAGCGAAGGACCAGTGCCTTGTTCGACTTGTTTGCGCACGTTTGTCAGTCCTACCTGTTACCAACAACATCTGAAGACGCAAGGTTCACAGCAGAAATGTGCTTGTAAACTCTTGAGATTGTGCCCAACGTGTAGACAATCCATACGTACCAATAGTACCAAGGCACACGTATGTTCAGGAAAAAAAAAAATGTCACATTTGTCACCGCATCGTGGACTTGGAACACCAATGCTACGTGCAAAAATACCAACCCCCACTAGAGAAAGAGGACGGTCACAAGAAGAAAGGCAATTTCATCTTTTTCGATTTCGAATGCATGCAAGAGACCGGCATTCACATTCCTAATTTCTGCGTGGCTCATCGAGCGTGCGAGAAGTGCATTCAAGAACCTATCTTCAGTCATTGCCCTCACTGCAGCAAGATTCCCGGAGGGCGTGAAAAAATCTTTCGGGGACCGAACACGTTAGTCGATTTTGCCCAATGGGTCTTAGACCCCATCGACAAGACGTGGAGCCAAGAGGACATCGAACGTTACGGAGATTGTCATCGTCATGCCACGGAGATGGCTCACAATTTCTCCGGATACGATGGACAGTTTCTTCTCAGATACTATACGGAACATGGCACCGAACGTCCTGAAGTCACTTTGAACGGAGCCAAAATCATTTTCATGCAAGTGGGACAAGTACAGTTTAAAGATTCGATGAGTTACTTGGCCATGCCTTTGAGTCGAATGCCTAAAACGTTTGGAATGACAGAAAGGGCTAAAGGGTACTTTCCACACTTTTTCAATACGGAAGCCAATCAACATGCCGTTCTACCCCATTTACCTGAGGCTCACTATTACGACCCCGACAACATGCGTACCGAACAACGAGAAGCTTTCTACGCTTGGTACCAGGCTCATGCCTCTGACCCCTTCGACTTTCAGGAAGAAATGTTAAAGTATTGTCGTTCCGACGTGGACATTTTACGACGTTGCTGTGGAAAATTTCGAGAACTGTTCATGGAACACGGAGGGGTCGATCCTTTGAAAGAAGCTTGCACCATTGCCAAAGCGTGTTCCTTAGTGTACCGCCAACGATTCATGCCTGAATACACCGTGGCTGTCATCAGTCCTCAAACGACCCACTATGTCAAGCGTCAATACTCGGTCAAAGCCCAACGTTGGTTACATTACTTGTGCGACAAGGAAGACAAATGGATTCAGCATGTCCGCAACGGAGGAGGCGAAAAGACCATCGGAACGTATTCGGTAGATAGCTGGGACTTAGAAAACCCCAAGATTGTGTACGAGTTTGACGGCTGCTTATTTCACGGATGTCCCGTCTGTTACCCTGACCGTAAAACTAAAAATCAGTTTCTACAACGAACCATGGAAGACTTGTACCAGGACACTTGTCAGCGACGCCTAAAGTTAGAACAGCAAGGATACCAAGTGGTGGAAATGTGGGAACACGAGTACGATCACCGTTTGAAAACCGATCCCGAGTTTAAACGCCTCGTGGAAAGTTACCAGTTCATGGACCCGCTGAACCCGAGGGATAGTTTGTACGGAGGAAGGACCAATGCCACCTGTTTGCTGTACCAAGCCGACGAAGAGAAAGGAGAAGAAATCAAATACTTGGACGTGTGTTCGCTGTATCCCTACGTGTGCAAATATTGTCGGTTTCCCTTAGGGCACCCGCAATTGTTGACGGAACACATCGACCTGAAAAACATTCGACAATACGAAGGCTTGATCAAGTGTAAAGTTTTGCCTCCCACGAACCTATATCATCCCGTCTTACCTCACCATTGTCAAGGCAAACTGATGTTTCCCTTGTGCCGTACTTGTGCCGAAACGTGCAACCAGGACCAACCTTGCCATCACAGCCAGGAAGAACGGGCCTTGACGGGAACCTGGGTCAGCGTGGAATTGTTCAAAGCTCTGGACATGGGATACCAACTGTTAGAAGTGTACGAAATTTGCCACTTTCCCAAGACACAACAGTACCACAAGGGTGACCCTACTCAGAAAGGCATTTTCGCCGACTACGTGGATGCCTTTTTGAAACTGGAACAAGAAGCCAGCGGCTATCCTTCCTGGTGTCACACTCCCGAAGACCAAATACAATTCAAAGAGAAATACTATGCACAAGAAGGCATGTCTTTAGACCACATCGAAAAAAACGAAGGCAGGCGATCGTTTGCCAAAGTGATGTTAAATTGCTTGTGGGGTAAAATGGCACAACGACCGTGTTTACCCAAGACGGAATATTTGACAGAACCTTCCCGCTACTTCCAGATGATTCACGACAAAACCAAATACATGAAACACGTGGACGTCGTTCGAGAGGATTTGATCTTGGTCAATTACGAAGAAGATCTGGACTTTGTACAAGACGACCCTTTTGGAAATGTCATCATTGCGGCTTACGTGACAGCTCATGCTCGCTTAAAATTGTACGAAGCTTTAGAACTGTTAGAAGAACGCGTCCTGTACTTTGACACGGACAGTTGCATTTACATCCATCACCCGATTCAACAGCACCCTGACATCGAAGGAGACCGTTTAGGAGCCTGGACAGACGAGCATCCCGACGACAAGATTCTAAGTTTCGTCAGTGGTGGTCCCAAAAATTACGGCTACGAATACCGGGACAAACAAGGAGAAGTGCACACGACGTGCAAAGTGAAAGGACTGACTCTGAATCATCGTACCAGTCGAGTGGTCAACTTTGGGGTATTGAAAGAAGCCTTGCAATCGGGAGAGGATGGAAACTTTAAAGTGACCACTTTTCAACCGAACAAGATTGTACGTTTACCCACTCACCACATCGTCAGTCGGCCCCTGGAAAAAATCTATCAAATCGTGTACCAGAAGCGAGTGAGACTTCCCAATCACTTTACGTTGCCGTACGGTCACATCGATATTGGTCAGCATATAAAAAGGGACAACGTCCAAGACCAATAGTTCATTGTTCATTGAAGTAACTTACCATGTCGTTGACGAAGAAGAAACCAGATTGGTTAGGAGTCAAATGTTGGACATCACCGAGACCAGGGTTTTGAGGCTTGGACACAAGAGGTGGCCCAGTATGCACGAGAGTTATTCAAGGAAAAAAGTTACTTTTCAACCTGTGTTAGTGACGGTGCCAGAAGAACCCGTCACCCAGGACAGGACTGTCGTGGACAGGCCTGAAAGACCCTTTCGGGAGGACACTTGTGTGACCTTACCCCCTACTATAGAACTGGTTAGAACTTTACCCAAAACATGTTGTACAGACACTTGTGTTTATTCCACGTTCATGGTTATCATGTGCCTTTTATTCTTGTACTTAAGCCTTTGGCTTTTATGTATTTTTGTCTTTCGTATTCATGTTTGAAAAAAACATTCAATAAACGTGTTCTGAAAAAGTATATAAACTCTTGTCTTGTTTGTTTTTCGTGTCACAAGTGACATTTCTCACACTATGGCTACCTCTGCTGTCTCTGCTCCCTCTTCCTCTACTGTCAAAGTCATCGCCGAACACTTAGATCGTGCCAGTTGGGAGGCTTTGTATCTTCGCCATCCCTTTAACATGCTCATTGCTGGACCTAGCGGTTTAGGCAAAACCGAATTCGTCAAACGTTTGATCGAACATAAACATCATTTGATCGATCGACCCCCTCAACGAATCGTGTGGTGTTACAAAGAGTGGCAATCGGCGTACAGCCTCTTGCGAGAAAGTCAAGGCGATTCCATCGTGTTTGTGGAAGGCATTCCTAAAGAAGACGATGGCATCGTCTCTGACTCCCGTCTAACCCATTTGGTCATTTTCGACGACATGTTAGGAGAAGACGAAGAAGAAATTAAACTGTGGTTCACGCGCAAAGGGCATCACCGTAATGCCAGTGTCGTTTACATCACCCAAAATTTGTTTCAACAAAGTAAAGCCCATCGCACCATCAGTCTCAATGCGCATTACGTGGTCTTGTTTAAAAGCCCTCGAGAAAAATCGCAAGTGCAAGTCTAATCCAAACAGTTAGGAACGCCTTGGCTGACTCAGGCGTACGACGATGCCACTCAAACGCCACACGCCTATTTACTCGTCGATTTGAAACCTATGACTCCCGAGGATTTGCGATTTCGTACCCACTTGTTTCACCACTGGTGCCAAGACGGAGGGCCTGTCCTGTACACGTCTCCGTCCTCGACTTCATTTCACTCCACATAAAAAAATCTATAAAAACCTCAGACCCTTTTTCGTCTGTCTCACACAGTGTGAACATGACGTCCCTTCATTCGCATCTTCCCGTCAAATTGATTCGTGCCTTGTATGGCATCAGTCGAGAAAAAGATCCACAAACACGAGCTCGTGTCTTAGAAGCTAGTCTCAAAGAAGTCTTACGATGGTTCACGGTGACGGCACATCAATTACTCCAAGGAATCATTCAGATTCCTCATCAAACCAAACGCTTTTTCGATCGAAACAAAGTCGCTTTGGTCCAACTGGCCGATCCCCGCATCGACACTCAAACCAAAAAACAAATCATTTTGAAACCTGGAGGGAGCGGTACTCTAGGAGGGGTCATCATTCGCTCACTCTTAAGATGGGATCCTAATGCCCCCAAAGTTATACCCAAGACAAAAGTCCAACGAAGCCCCAAGAAGAAAAAGACCAGGTCCCCAAGAAGAATAACTTCTCCAGTGGCATGGCCCTCCTCTTACCAGACACCACCACCCCGGAAAAAGAAAAGAAGCCCCCAGAAAAAGAAACAGAGAAAAAGTCCCCAGAAAAAGAAAAGTCCACAGAAAACTAGTCGCAAGAGAGGCACTTCGGCCAGGACGCAACCTTACACTCGCAAACCACGACCTGCCACGGCGGTGACTGCGTCTCCGGCAGCCTCACGTTTGTCCACTTCTCCGTTAATGACACCCAGAACTGAAGAGTACTTGGAGACGTTGATCACACCAAGAACTTCTCCGTTGATGACCCCCAAAAGAACTTCTCCAGTGGCAGGACTTTCCAATTTAGTGGCAGTGGCTGCTGCTCACAAAGTACCTTCTCCCAAAATCAAAGTCCAAGAAAGATCGGGCATGTTACAAGGTTTACTGGATTTGTCCAAGCAAGAACTGGCTCGATTTAGTCCGTTGCGTACCCCTGCACGACGTGTCATGCCTGTCCTCAAACTAATACGACGTAAAGACAATCAGTGGCGACGCGTTCCAGTATAAAAAAGGCCTGTGACCAAGTCGGGGTATCAGTGTTTTTTGGTGCTCCTGAAGACTCAAAGATGTCACCCTCCAGAAAACCCCAAGGAAAGAAAAGGAAAGGACTGCCACCACGTTTAGCCAAACATGGGGACATGTTATCTGTCCTGTCCAAAGCTTCTCCACCCCTACGAAAAAACTCATTCAAACAGCCTCCAAAGAGGTCATCGATACCGTGTGCGAATGTTGTTTGAACGTTTTGAAAGGCACGATCCATTTGTCCAAACACCAGAAACAATGCTTAGGCAAACATCGTCACGTTCTTCGCCAAATGGTTCAAAAGAAAATTCCCATTCGTCAAAAAAAGAAGATGTTAGTGCAACGTGGAGGTATTTTACCTCTCTTGTTAGACCCCATACTGAAAGGAGTCTTGGGAACCATGTTGGGAGGACTGGTGGGAGCAAGGTAAAAAGGCCTCGGAAGTTCCAAGATCTCAGAATCGACCCCTGACAACCCCATGGAAGGACGAAAACTAGCTTTAGTGCCTTACAAACGATGGATGGAATACCATCGGTGGCAAGAACAACACACCCCGCATTTACCGCCCAATCCCCATTTGAGCGAGATGTCCCAGTTACAACACGAATTGCAGTCCTTGATGGATCGCCAAGATTTGTCCGAAACAGAAAAATCGCAAAAGTACGGTCAACTCTTGCAACGAGTGCAACTCTTTCACCAGAAAGCTTTAGACGAAACAGCTCTACCCACTCTGAAAGATTTTAAGACCTTGATGAAAAGTCCAGCACCATCACCAGTACCAGTACCACCAGTACCCGTGACCAAGACAGAAAAAGGAGAAGAAGAAGAAGGGTTTCAAACTCCACCAGAAAAAGTACGCAAGTTAACAACACCACCTACCTCCAGAATTGGATGGATTAAAAAGATGCTGGCCACCCCTTCTTCCTCACAAGAGAAAAAGAAAGTGAAGACAGAAGTGAAGACAGAAGTGAAACAAGAACCGATATCCCCCGCTCAGACATCCTTCTCCTCTTCGACACCTATTGCTGGCCGCACACGCAAAGCATTGCAATCCAAGAAAATACCCCAAGAGAAAAAGAGTAGCATCCTCCAAGAGTGGGTGTCTTATTAACACACCAACCAACACAAAAAAATGGAAAAAGTCTTAGCCAGCAATTGTATCGTGCTGCCAAAACGCGACTGAAAAGTTTCCGTTTACCTCAAGTGCAACGATGGTTACAAGAACAAGCTACCTACACTTTACACAAACCCATTCGACGCAAGTTTGCCAGAAGTCGCACCCGAGTGGAAGGCATCGATCATCAATGGCAAGCCGATTTAGCCGATGTCTCTCATTTGGCCAGCTACAATCGTGGCTACAAATATTTGTTTTGTGTCATCGACGTCTTTTCCAAATTTGCCTGGGTCGTGCCCTTGACTTCCAAATCGAGCAGCGAGTTAGTGCGAGCCCTGCAACGAGTGTTGAAACAAAGCGGTCGTCACCCTCTTCGATGGCAAACGGACAAAGGCACCGAATTTCTGAACCAAGCTTTCCAAAAAGAATTAAAGAAACGTGACATTCATTTTTTTACCACCGAGAATCCCGAAACCAAAGCCAGCATCGTGGAACGTTTTCAACGCACTTTGAAAGAACGCATGTGGAAATATTTTACGCATCACCACACTCTGAAGTACATCGACATCTTACCACACCTGGTGCAAGCGTACAACCAATCTTACCATCGAAGCATCGGACGTGCCCCGCAAGACGTGACTCCCGACAACGAAGTGTTGGTGTTTGAGCGTCTGTTTGGTACGTCCCCGACGAGGGCTGTCCCCGAGAAAAGTGGAATGTTGGCCGTAGGAGATTGGGTGCGCATTGGCAAAACCAAACGCACTTTCGACAAAGGTTACTTACCTAACTGGACGACCGAATTGTTTCGCGTCACTGGACGAGTGCATGGCCGTCATCCTGCCGTCTATAAATTGGAAGACATGAACGGAGAAGTGCTCAAAGGAACGTTTTATTTGCCCGAGTTACAACGTGTCACCAAAAAAGAAGACGACGTGTACGACATCGAAAGCATTCTCGAACGCAGAACCCGTAAAGTGGGCAAACGACGTGTCAAAGAAGTCAAAGTACGTTGGAAAGGATATCCACCCAGTTTTGATTCTTGGATCGACGCTTCGCAAGTCATCGACTATAAAAAGAAGTGACCATCATGCCCTTTCACACAGACGCAGCTACGTCGACCACTCCTCCTTCACCCAGTTCTTCTGTGCAAGATTTACAAAAACAACCCTTGTGGGTGTGGTGTGGAGAACGTGTGCCTAAAACGCAAATCGTCTTTTTCTGCCAAATCTTCGTGGTGTAGTGTGTCATCGGGGCAGCCATCGCCAATTTGAGTTTGCAACAAGGAGACAAACAATTGTGGACCATTTTATTGAGCAGTTGCATCGGTTACCTGCTTCCTAATCCCTCCCTGAAATTCACCTCCAACGGGAACCACGGGAACCTTGTGTCCAGTGCCAGTGCCAGTCACCACTCCAACCACAACCAGAACCCCATTTTGGGCGGAGACACGCCTCTGACGTCCACTAACCCCTCGGACAGCCACAGAACTCTGGAATTATGAGTCACCAAAACCAATTTTACTTAACCTTACCCAGTGACAGTTCCATGGAGGTGTTTCCCAAGAACACGTTGTGCTGTTACACGGCCAAATTACCTCAAGCCATCCCCTTAGATCACGAAGCCCATTGGGAAGTGGCTTTAGTAGAAATGATTCACCCGACCCAAGTCCTCAATATCCTTCCCAATCAAAATTTTTTTGATGTGGAAGTTCACTGACGAACAATTGCAACAGTGGATGGATAGCAATGTCAAATATGACAAGAAAACCCGTACACAAATGTACACCACCTATCACTTGTTCATTTCCCCAGGCTATTATTTTAGTGGTCAACATTTGGTCAGCACCATAGCCTCCAGGTTTAATGCCGTGTTTCTGAAAGCTTTGGAGCATGTTAACAAAAGTGTCACCATGGAGTACCACAAAACAGCTCGTCGCTTCTTGATGAAATTTGAACGGAGTAAAATCCTGTCCATTTTATTTTGTCCTGAATTGTATGACATGTTGGGCGGAGACATGAACCTGAGAATGAGCATGATGAAGAAAAGCGAATTACCCGTCGTTTACGACAACGAGTCTTTTAGCAAGTTATTTCGTGCCCCGGTAGAACTGAACCAAGGACTGAATTTGATGTTTGTGTACTCCGATGTGGTGGAGTATAACGTGGTGGGACACACCTCCGTACCGTTACTGCGTGTCATTCCTTTCAAAGTGGATTCTGCCACGAACACTGACGAGGAAGGTGGAAACACTTACCACGTCCACCGCGAATTTGTACATCCTCACTATTTGCCTGTCAGCAAGTCGTATTTGGACACGGTCAACATTACTATAAAAGGAGATTTGGGACAAAATATTCCATTCACCAAAGGAAAAGTCACGGTGAAACTCCATTTTCGAAAACGGTTTTCTCACGATTCGTAAATCATGTATCCAGTGTACCGAGGGGCTGCTCGACAGCGAGGACACGGCTTAGGAGATATGTTAAAATCGGCTTTTCGTTCGGTGGCCCCGGTGTTGAAACCGATGGTGACACGCGGATTGCACGCCTTGAAAGATGCGGCACTGACGCAAGGCAAAGAATTTCTCCAAAATGTCATCATCGACAAACAAAACCCTAAAGAAGCCTTCATGAGGGCAGGCAAAAATGTCTTGCTGCAAACGGGCAAAGACATTTTGGGTCACCGAGAAACACCTATAAATGCCCTGCACCCTACCGAGTCAGGCATTCAGCAAGGACAAGGCAGAAAGAGACGACGAAGAAAACACCCTTTCACCAGACTTCAAGCTAGAAAGGCCAAGAAAAGAAGAACCGTTCGAGACTTAGACGTTTTCGATTATTGAGAAAAGAGACAAAAAAATGATGCACCGAGAATCTTGCGCTTGTTCCAAGACGGAACTGGATCTGTTTACCATGCCCCCTACCATGATGACCATGCAAGAATCCCAGTGGGTGGAATTTCACCCCGTGTCCTCATTGACCGATTCCGCTCCCATCGAGTTTGAAATCAAAGGACAGCCCGAAGATTACATCGATCTGAATAGCAGTTACTTGTACCTGAAAGTCAAAATTCTAGATAAGACTGGAGGTGCTATAGACGATGAAGCAGTAGCTCCCGTCAACAATTTCATGCATTCCTTGTTCAGTGGAGTGGACTTGTACTTGAATAACAAACTGGTCAGCAGCAGCATGGATACTTACCCTTATCGTGCCTACCTGGAAAATCTCTTGACGTACGGAATAGATGCCAAGAACACTCATCTCAATGCCTGTGTGGTATGGGAAGCTGACGAACCTACCAAGTTTGAAATATTGGAAACTGATGAAAAGAAAGACAACAATGATGGATTTGTAGAACGAAGAAAGAGAATCACGGGAGCCGACACAAGTTTAGAACTGATGGATCGTTTGCATTTGGACATGTGGTTGCAAGAAAAGTATTTGCTGAACGGGGTGGATGTCCGCCTGAGACTGAATCGTAGCAATGCCGCTTTCCATTTGATGGCTGATAGTGACGGTTACAAAACCAAAATCCTAGAAGCCAGACTCTACGTACGCCGTGTGGAAGTGTTACCTAAAGTGGGAAACGACATCAGTCAGACGTTGAGCAGAACGACTGCCAAGTATCCGATACGACGCGTGGAAGTGAAAACCTTCACCATTCCCAAGGGACAGCGATCCATGATCGAAGATCATCTGTTCCAAGGACAGTTACCCAAACGTTTGATCGTTGGCATCGTCGAGAATACAGCCTTCAACGGGCTGCCGAAAAAAATCCTTTCTACTTTCAACACTTTGGCGTGTCCAAAATCGAAGTCAGTCGCGATGGCAAGACCTTGTGTACCTGACCTTTCGAACCTGACTTTACCAAGAAGAATTACTTGAGATCGTACTTGTCCCTGTACGAAGCCACCGGACAGTTAGGAACCAATACCAGTCACGGTATTACGTACGAGGATTATGCAGGAGGCTACGCTTTGTGGGCTTTCGATTTGACTCCAGACCAAGGCAGCGACGAGGGACATTTCCACCCTATAAAATCCGGCCAGATTCGTGTGGAAATTCAGTTTAAAGACCGAGACCCTGATGAAACGGTGAACGTCATCCTGTATGCAGAATTCGATAATACCATAGAAATCAACAGTTTGAGAGAAGTCATCCTAGATTACTAGAAACCATGGAAGACTGTTATCCCTCTTTACCTAGTGGAGAAACTTTTAATGTTGGATTATTGTTAAAAAATGTTAGAGTTGTTGTTGTTTAGTGTTAAGTGATTTTTGAATAAAAAATGTGTTTTGAAAAAAATGCCTTTGTCTTTTCTTTAGCTATAAGAATGTTGGATTGATGCTCTTTCATTTCTTACTATCCCTCTCATGACACTCACTAAACGTTGCGACTCAAAAACCGTGTGGGGGATGTTTTCCTTCACGTCCGCGCTTTGACTTTAAGAACCGGGGTTGTTTCCAGTCTAACCATCCATTGTCGACTCATCCTCCTACGAAGATGTGCTCCAAACTAGCTAAGCTCAACGAAGCCTACGTGAATTTGCATAGGGTCAGACACAGTCTGATACCGAAGCCAGAAGAAATAGAGAATGTGAGAATGTTAAAAATCACTGAAGACCTGATAGAAGAGCTCTTCAGAGAAGAAATGAACAGGGAAAAAGAAGAATGGACAGAGAAGTACAGACTTCAGAGACAGCAACAACAACAACAGCAGCAGCAACCTGAAGCTGACAGAGGCTTTGTCGATTGTCGTATCGACACCAAAGAGTTCTTCTTCTCTTTTCGAAGAAGCAGACCTATCGCCAGAAAGTCTATCCTCAGAGGACATCGCATTCTTAGAAACTAAAAAAGAATGCCATAGCAAACAAAAAAACAGCCCTTTTCAGGGCTACCCAATACTCTAGAAAAGAAATAACAATCCATTTGCCAATGTGTGTAGGTAGAGTAGTGTGAAAATAAACACTAACTCTTTTTTAAAAAAATGTGAGGGTATGTGTTTGTGTGTTTGTGTTTGTAAGTGGTTAAGTAAGTTGGTATGGATAGTAGATTAAAATGATGTCTTTTTTTTTGGTGTTTGAGGTGTAAATTTGGGGTTAGATTGGATTGCTTTGCGTATGTGGATAGTCTATTGAAGTGATTTATTAAAAATTTTAAAATAGTGATGGGTAGCATAAAAAAAGTGAGTGAGTGTTTCTTTTAGGTCCGCGCGTTGTTTCTTTTGGTCATGATCTAGGTAAGATCAATTTTATGTTTCTTAGGGGGATGTTTTCCTTCACGTCCGCGCTTTCACTATAAATTGAAACTCGCTGGGCAGTGCAACTACCCTTGCTGATTGATCAACACCAAAAATGAACACGAGACTGGAGAAACTGTTGGAACTTCATGTGCATCTGGAATATGCCAGGCGCATAAATGTGGAGGAGGGAAGGATAAGAGAGGAGGAGGAAAGAAGAAACAAAGAAGAGGAGGAGAGAAGATATAAAGAAGAGGAAAGAAGATACAAAGAGGAGGAGAGAAGATACAAAGAAGAGGAGGAGGAGGAAAAGGAGAGAAGAAGAAGAAATTTCAGAATCCCAGAGAGCGAAAATTGGGATTCTGAAGCGACATATCCTGCCTCTGCTCCCCCCAAAAGGTAAAATGTAATTGGGGGATAAGATGTGTATGCGGCGCTAGGCCTGGAAGGTGCCACCATTAACCAGGTGTCCATGAAGTTCCAAACAAAAAAAACAGCCCTTTTCAGGGCTACCCAATACTCTAGAAAAGAAATAACCATCAATTTGCCAATGTGTAGGTAGAGTAGTGTGAATATAAACACTAACTCTTTTTTAAGATAGTGTGAGGGTATGTGTTTGTGTGTTGGTGCTTGTAAGCGCTAAGGTATGTTTGTGTGAATAGTAGATTATGGGTTTCTTTATTGTTTCTTAGCGTAGGTGAAGAGTATAGTTAGGGTTCTGTAAGCGCTCACGTACGATTGTGTGGATAGTAGATTATGGATTTTGTTTATTGTTTCTTAGCGTATGTGAAGAGTATAGTTAGGGTTCTGTAAGCGCTCACGTACGATTGTGTGGATATTAGATTATGGATTTTGTTTATTGTTTCTTAGCGTATGTGTTTGTGTGTTTGTGTTTGTGTGTTTGTGTTTGTACCCGCTCACGTACGATTGTGTGGATAGTAGATTATGGGTTTGTTTATTGTTTCTTAGCGTATGTGGAGAGTATAGTTTGGGTTTTGTAACCGCTCACGTACGATTGTGTGGATAGTAGATTATGGATTTTGTTTATTGTTTCTTAGCGTATGTGTTTGTGTGTTTGTGTTTGTGTGTTTGTGTTTGTGTGTTTGTGTTTGTACCCGCTCATTGAGTCATCCACCCTTGTGTCTTCCATGATGTTTAGGACGGACATGCTCATGTATGTCAGGTCCAAGTGGACTGTTGTTGATAGGACAGATACTAGTCATTGGATGAGGAGAGTTTACATAGAAAGACAAGGATGTCTCAAGAGGGTACTTGTGTATGGACCGGCAGTTAGAAGGAGTTTAAGAAGAAGAAGAAGAAGAAGATGTGACAGATGCCATCTATGTTAATATTAATATTAACATAAACCCAAAGGCCCTTTTCAGGGCCAGCCATATTTCTCGAAAAGAGATAGCCTTTCCATTGCCTACCCCTTTTTTAAAAAAAATTTAAAAAAAAAAAAGATCCCATGTTCAATTTCCCTTGACGCTATAAAGTCCCACCCTGTTTAAATTCCTTTGACGCTAAACCGTCCCACGATTTTTCTCCATGTTAATTTCCCTTGACGCTAATCTGACCCACGATTTTTCTCCATGTTAAATTTCCCTTGACGCTAATCTGACCCAGGGGTCTCTGTAATGCTAATTCCCATTGACGGTAAAGTGCCCCCATTTACTACTAATATATTTAATTGATTTGTCTTCACATGTAATTGAAACTAGTATATTAGTCTAATGGTCAGATGAACTAAGGCATCTTTCCCTATGTTAGGCATTAACCCGGATGTTTGTTAAAAATAGTTGCATTTAATAAAATTACTGACATTTTATTTAATTTATTAAATTTATTCACTAGTTAGGTAAGTCAGAGACAAAGATTACTGATTGATCAGAGACTTCAGTATCAACTGTTTTCGGCCCATTTGGTTTAGGGACTCGGCGGTGTAAATTTTAAGATAGGCTAGCATAAAATTAGCACATACTCATTGTCATCCTTTACAATATATTGGTTTATGAATGGAAGAGTTCAATAATTATCTCATATATTAAGCATTAATCTCGTAAACAATTATAAATAAGTAAATAACCCGTTGTATGGTAAAATCAGACTCTCTTTTCAGGCGTGCAAGTGAGAAATGTGTGAATTCAGCATTTTCAGTCATCACGTACGCACGCGTCTATTGTACGACATACATACATACATATTACATACATACATACATATATATATATATATATATATATATATATATATATATATATATATATATATATATATATATATATATATATATATATATATATATATATATCCAGAGCCTGAGGGGCGCAAACGATATTGCCTAAATTATATTAGCCTACCAATGAAATATATTAGATCTCTAATGTAATATGTTAGCCCACTAATGGAACATATTTGTCTAGTATGGAATATGTAAAGGTTGGGTACCGCAAACAATTTTGTATTTGTGAACATTCCGCGATACGTATAATGTTACACCGCAAATTATATTACAGACAAACAATTAAAGGTTAGAGAACGGACGCTTGTGATATTTGTTTCAATTTCCGGCTCTCAAATAGTTGCAATGCAAATATCTCACTTTGATTTATATAAAAAAACAACATCCTATTATATCCATTATATTCTTTGGAAAACTAAAAGTGTTACCTTTAGATAAAACAAAATAGAATATCTAGAGTGGAATGAAAATCGGAGCCACTCCTAAAATATAATGGTAAGTTGTCATCTAAAACTTGTAAGCATAATTGATGACTAAGCTTACACAAGAGCTGACAGTCTCTATAAGGTCTTGTGCTGACATGATAACGCTTATTAATAAAATTGGAAGTACTGGTACTGAAGCCTATAATTTCCAAGCAACGCGATTCATATATTAGCCAGGGGTATTTTGAGGGAGATGAGTACAGCCGAGCAAGATAATTGTCAGAAAGAGCCAGTAAACAGAAGACACAAGGACGTAACAAACGATAAAATATTTAGGAGACTTAACAAATTACGTAAAATTTAAACAGAAATAAATTGTCTCCTTAAAATCATAGAACATTTGTCCATCACAGAAAAGAAGACATAATCTCAACATATTAACATAACATTACTAAAACTGACAATATTCTTTTCTAAAATCTGAAACTTGTTCAAAATTGAATTTGTCCCGAACATATTTTGCAACTTTCCATTCATTGACTATATTGGCATAATTTACACATATCAAATATGTGACCTTAATATCATTGGAGACATCATAAGAAAAATACTAAATATTTATATTTCTTGTTTTGTGTTTTGTTTCTTTGTTTTTGTTCTTTTTGTGTTTTGATTTTTTGAGGTTTTTATTGGAACATATTCCGGTACGATAGATTGTAACGCCAATTTGTACTTTTTTGGTTAAAAGTTGGTTGGTACGAACAAAATGCGTTCTAGACATACCCACTCAGACACTCTTCGATCATTTCAGGTACTTTAAGAAGAGAAGGTCGATATATTGCAATGAAACAGATCGAAGTATGTGCACCTCTGCGAAATGGAATATACTGTTGTTATGCATATCTATATGAGGAGTGTTTATTGTCATGATTATAGATTATACGGTTTTTGTTTAGTAAATAACATATTAAAGAGCTAATTTTGTACATTGTGGATTTGTACTTAAAGATGAGGTAATTCTTTCACGAAACATGTTATAACTTCAAGATAGTAGGATGTATTTTAAATCGGAGTAAACGTGCTATTGTGGCATTTTGACCATGGAAGTTATATAAGAATAATATTGAAGAATTGAGTTTATGTCTGGAATTCCCCCTAGGAAGATACATTTGACCTAATTAATGATCAGCTAGCTGCTACAGTACGTGATCATAGTATTTCCAGAAGTAATTCCTGTCATGAGTATTTGAACTAAAATCATTGTAACATCTTTGGTAATTTTTGTTTGATATTTTGGTTTTTTCCCAAGTCTATCCAATCTAATCAAGGGTTACATCATATGTCTGGAATAAATTTTCCAGTAAGTTATACATGAATGAGGCATCCACTAGTTTAAACCTTTTGAACATCACCCTGAGAGTCAAGAGGCTTTTGTACAATATCATCAAACTTTGAAGAATATAGTTTGATCTTATTATTTTGATACAGGAAATGATTGCGATGATAGTGTGCATTTTTTGTTGTTTGCTGTTCAGGAATCAGTTGAACAGTATTTAGGTTTCGGTCATTTTGAACTCGCTTTTCGAACCTACTGTCAGTGGACCATTGAAGTTATTAAAAGAGAAACCTCTTGCAACCAAAGATTCAGATATTAATCTTCTTGAATTTGTCTCTAATTTCAAAACCGTAATGTCAATGGATTGTGAAGTAGCAGGAAGTACTCTTTAGTCTATTCAGTCAATAATGAAATTAAAGTATCACATAAATACAAAGGAGAGGAGTTTTTGGCCTGGTTATATATCTATGCTATACGGAGAGACAAGATCCTCAAGATCCTCTTTAGGCTAAATATTATGATCCTGATACAAAAGTAAGTGACTTAAAATACATAGCTAATGATTTTGTTGGAGAGAAAACAGAAACAACATTGCCGCAGACATATATTAAAGGTTTATATTGAGACAACCATGTAAATCATTCGATGTTGGTATTCCTGTCCCACACAGGAGGATATAAACAATGACGTGAAATTGGACTGTAGTGACTATAGTGTAACCAATAAGCAGAAGTTAAAAACTTTGGACAACGTGGACCAGACACTTTGGCATCTGATGCCAGGAGAGGAGAGTGAATTAAAACAGCTATTAAGTGCATATGAGCACTTGTTTTCAGATGCTCCAACACGAACGAATGAAGTCTACCGGGACGTTGAAATAAAATATTCTACTCCTGTGTAACGACAGACTTACATGGTTAATGATTTCGAACAGGAATCTTTAAAAAAAATCAATATTTGTAGGGGAATGTTTGCATAGAACCAAATAAAAGTTTTTGGAGTTCACCATGTATTCTTGTGCTGAGACCAGATAATATTTTCCGTATGTGTAGTCATTACAGAAAAATGAACATTGTGACAAAGAAGATTCAGTTCCAGCACTAAGAATCGATGCCGGTCTTGACAAAACTGGAAATACAAACTATTTCACTAAGTCTGAACTTTTGAACGGATTCCAATAAATCCCACTCAGGGAATGGAAAGGAAATTTCGACATTCGTTACTTCAGATAGACTATACCGACATAAAGTGGTGTTTTGGGGGATGAAAGTTTTGCCTCCAACCTTTAAAGAGCATAATACAATCTGGATTAGATAATTGTGACTCTTAAATTATTGACTTAGTCATCTACAATGACACCTGTAAAGATCAATTTAGGAAAAAGTGAGTTTTACAGTGCTTGTGTTATATTTGTGGGACATGTTGTGGGACACGGTCAAGTTAAGCCTATAGAAGAAAAGTCATTGATGTATCTGAATTCATACTGCCTATCAGTAAGATGGGTATGACTGGATATCAACCAAAATCTTGCTAGAATTTTCCATATTAACAGAACCTCTGAACCATTTGTTAAATTAGAAAACCAAGTTTCATTGGTCTGAAAAATACCAGGAGAATTTTTAAATAGTTAAAGGCCATACTCAAGTGTGCACCCGTTATTCCAGCTCCAGATTTCAATCTATCATTTAGAATGTCTGTTGATGCGAATGATGTATGGTTACTGGAGTATTAATACTGGAAGACAACGATTGTGTTGAACATCTGGTGTGCTATTTTTCTAAAACACATGACAAGCACCAGATAAATTAGTCCTCAAACGAGAAGAAATCGTTCGTTTCAATTTTGTCTTTACAGCACGTTGAGCTGTGTATAAGCTCAGTTCCTTCTCTGATTGTTGCATTCAGGGACCAGAAACCTCCTACTTTATTTGGCAAAACGAAACACAAAAATCAGATATTGCTGAGTTCGAGTTTAATGTTGCAGAAGACAACATCGACATCAGGCACATCAACGGAAAAGAAAAGGAGACCGCAGACGCCTTTTCATGTGTATAGAAGTATTATATTGTTTTCTTTGGTATGTAAGTTGTATCATACATATGTCGTATTCCTATGCAATTTAAATCTTATGTACTTTTGACTAGTATAGAGCTTTATTGCAGACGTCTTTCTTCGTTATCTGGGTTTTATGTATATATAAATGAGGTGTGTTCATGTTGATGATTATAAATTGTAAGAATCATTTTGTATAAAAAAAAACATATTAAATAGCTAATTTTGTACATTGAGGATTTGTACTCTAACATGAGGCTATACATTTAGCAAACATTTTTCTTTCAAAATAGCGGAATGTACCTTGAGACGGAGTAAACTTGTTAGTGTGGAGTTTTGACTTCGGAATCTGTAGAAGAAACCTGTATTTGATTCAACATATCTTTACAATATGGAAATGTTTGAAACGTGCCAAATCCCGCCTCACGTTTAATAAATGATGTATATTTCTCAACTCAGTTACCTTCTTCACATTCATAACTAATACAAAAAGAAGCCCATTGGCCTTTTTTCCTATTATCAGATATTTTTCGCTCAACTTTAAAAAAAATAAGAAAAAGTCACAGTCGTTGGATCTAAAGATTGTTTTCAATATTTTTGTGACGAAATTTTATCATCGTACCTATAAGAATATTGGGTTTCAAGAAAAACAACAATTATCTATCAGTCTTTCTGCTTCATCAAACAGACACACACACACACACACACACAAACAAACAAACAAACAAAAACACGCAGGTGCGCGCATATGTAGATTATGTTGTTATTGGAGTTGTTTCCCTATATATCACGCAAATATATTTATGTTACACTTGTTAGACCTTGAGTGGAATTCGTCATCTAGTATAAAAGCTTTACGACATAATCCGGCAAAACTTATACCATTTCAGATTGTGTTATATCCTATAATCAAATCAAACCAAGCCGTTTTCGTATTCCTGTGGAGTACAGAAAACCATCATGTGGTTTGTTTTACTTTTTGCGTACTTTACCCATATCGGAAGAAAGGTAACTTATGTCGTTAGAAATGACTTTTTACAATGCAATTAATAACAACGTTGGGTTCGTATCTATTTCATGTATAACGTCTTCACTCAATTTTTTTATAGAGACAAGTTGTTCCATAAATACACACTGTTCAGAGAACATTCCCCAATCCGGTCTCTTTTGAGTTTAAAATCCAAAGCAAGTTCATATTAAGGCTATCAGTAGAGTTTATATATTATTTGTTAATTTGTAAAGTTTTCTTTAGATATAATTGCCTGGCTGGATGAGTAGGGTCATTCACTTTCAAACCACACATGACTTTCCTCAAGACTCTCTAGATGCCTAGAGCAAAGTCGATATAAGATACAGTAAGACAACGTAAATGTAGTTTTCATGTGGCTTTTTTTTAAATTCATTTCAACAGAATTTAGTTTCAAAGAATCAAGCATCATGAATCCATCATGTGGCAGTATTGGTGAGTTTTGAGACTTGCTTTCCATGAATTGCCTAAACTATGAGAGAATGAATGAAAATACATTAAAACATCCAAGTACATGGAATGATGTCATCGACGTAACATTCCTTTCGCTTGGTATTTATGTTTAAGATGTTATTATACACAATTATATGGATATACCTTTTTCAGATTTTTGGACCAAAATGGTACTAACAGCTGCCTCGCTTGGCGCTCAGCTTTAAGAGGTTAGTGTTAGGACTGGTCAGCCTGGTGTCAGGATAATGTGACTGGGTGGGACATCATGCTACATGTCTGTGGCATGATTCCCCAGTGCTAGACATCACTATAAACTGTCACACTACAGACATCGTAGCGATATGACTGAAAAATTGTTAAAGCTACGTTAAATCCAAATCACACACACATATTTTTGGAATATATCTACAGTTTATAAATTGCTATTATCATACTACTACGTACACGGTCTCCTGACCACGGTTAATAAAAACGACATGTAAATTCATTATTCGTTACTTAGCATGAAAGTTTGTGTGCGGCACTATCTTTGAAAATGAGTATGGAGATTATCACAGACAAAATCTTTGAAGATGATTGCAGTTTTAGTGCCGCTGTGCTTCCAGATTGATCAATATTTGCTGTAGTACTGACAGATCAATCCATATGTGTACTTTGATTCAATGTTATTACTTCCTATAGTGCATGAACGTATTAAATGCTGATGTTTGCGTTCAATTCAATTCTTAATGAGAAAACAAACGTAATGAAGAAATGTAAAATTTAGGCGTACGAATATCTGAAAGCGAAATTATACATTCCTTGTCTTTGTACAAGAGCTAGTCAAATTGACATCTGCCAAAGCTACTTAAATCTTTGCCTAAGCTACTTTAATGTTTGCCTGGTGAAAGGGCTTTCAAATATATTAGGGACCGAAAATTATTATCCCAAGATTACGTGTGCTCACAATCACAGGGAAACGTGGATTTGTATATAATAAGTCGTGAAAAAATAATACGAAATCGCACAGCTTTCATGTTGTCCTATTATTAAGAGGATGTGCAACCATTCTTTCCATCACCCTCTTATCTTCAGGTATGAGGTTTTCTTCATTGACTTTCTGAGTGTAGTCAGTGACAGTGTTAGCGCATTATACTTGTTATATACGTTTCTTTCATATTGTATATCTGATTTTTGTCATGACTGAGGGTTGTGCCTACATAATGTTGGTTATGATTCTAAGAAGTAACCAATATGTTTACTTGAATTTGAGTTCAAGACTGGCCTTCTTTACGAACTATTACCTTGATCTTAACAACTTCATGTGTAACAGCTTACAATCGGTAGCGTGCTATAAAATCCACAAGCACAGCCGTAGCGGAGATGTTTCTGATCATTTTAAACAATTGCTCCAGTGTATATAATATAATCAATTTCACCTATCGATGAGTATAGTATACACGAGTCAATGGGGATGAATTTGCATAGATAATTGCTGACAAACAAGAACGTCGTCGGCGTATTACCGTTACGAAAGAAGATGCCACAAGAGCACAACAGTTACAAGAGCCTGAATTTGACCTGCGTAAACACCATGATGAATAACAAAGTTAATGAGCAATTATTTCAGTCGAATATGAGCCGGGTAAGACTCATTCAAGCATTTTTCAAATATGTGTCCAACAATCATTGCAACATTTCAGCGCGCAGCGAACATATCCGGTTACGATGGAATCTACTTGCTATATGTATTTGATTATTTCACTTACTGATGCATCTAAAATAAATAATCCATGGATTTGAAACGTTGTGTTCATGAACCGTAAAGACGCTATGATCTTTAATGATTAAATGGAAAGCTTTTGCAAGGATTCTTGATACATTTGAAAACTTTCACGATTACATGATCAGGGTGGACTGTAAAGAAGTGCGCGGATGTTAGCTGCATATTTCCCCATTAATAAAGATTTGTGGGTAGTGTTACATCTTGGTGCCAGCATGACGCAAGCTTGCTATTGATAATATAATCAACTCTACATCACCTCGACACGGACCATCGCAGGCACATCAACACCTTCAGCGCTGGATTTAAATTAGATTTTTCCACTAAAGTTTATTCAGAACTCTAATTATTGGGACTTGTATTGGTAATTCTATATGATTTGGGAATTAATTCGCAATAACATAAGTTCCATATTTTTACATTTTCACTTAGTATTCTGGGGAAATAAATTATTTGGTGAAGTTTGCAAAGCCTGATGCTTCTCGCTCCTTTCTAATAATTATTTTAAGACCATATAGTCATAATATGTGTCTCATGCATTAATTTAACAATCGAAATCATACAATCATACAAAAAAAATAATATATGGCAGTGATGCCATAGAAACGTATTAAAAGCGACGCCGAAAGTTGCTCAAGAACAGAAACAAATGATTAAAAATGTGATAGAAGGGAACAACCTAGTCAAAAATATGTAACAATCGCGACAAACTGTACGAGAAGATCTCACAGCCGGGTTTGAACAAACATTTGCGCCGCTGATTAAACCCAAAAAGGAAATTGACAAACGTGGAGAGGACATTAAAAAGGTAAGAACGCCACAGCGGAACAAATGGCAGCGCTTACTGGAACAGAAGTAGAATCTGATCCAGTTAATAAGATAGCCAAATGCATAAAGATTATGAAAAGAGCAACAAAAGCAACTAGAGAAGTAATTAGACGCTTGCCAAGGATGGTGGATGAAGTCAAAGAAAAAGAAGGCGTTGGAGAACCTGAAGATTCACTTTCTCCACCTCCACCGAGATACTTGGCATTGGTGCATGCACCGATACAAAATTTTAATGAAGAAGGTCGCCAGTGGATCAAAAGAGACCCCTTCCGTGCAAATCTTAAAATACCCCCTCCCCAAACTGGAAAGATTTAGTTATTAAAGAACCGTCAAAGGACATAAAAGAAATGTTTGAGTCACTTTAGTATCCAGAACATTTTCTGGGGCTAAAAATGCTGCTGGCATGTTGTCTAATTCTTAAAATAAAATAATTGATTTGACGAAAGCAAGAAAAGGTGAATAATAATAATAATGATGATAATAATAATAATAATAATGACAATAAGAAGAAGAAGAATAGCAATGACAGTACTGCGTGGACGTGTGTAACCTGTTCGCGTAGTTATTGCAAAAATAACAGTGTACATTTCCTACTACGGAAATTGGCTGTGCAGTATTTTTCGTGAATTATTCAAGAGTGCACCAAAAGCCCTCAAAACATTATCATCATGAGATGCCCCCATTGCTAAACGAGTTACAATGCGAGTCGTAGATAGTATTAAAAATGTCGCCCTATATTGATTAAAACAACTGGTTTCAAAAGCAGTTCAGTCTGTTATAGACACATTACGGCGATTAATAACACAAGCACCATCAAAGGCGGTTCCAGTTACATTGCCAGCGACCGAATCAATGCACCTGCAGTTAGTAAACTTATTAACGGGGCCGCTCAGAGGAGATTGTCAGATTCATAGATTACAAATATGGCAATGGGGTGAGGATTTGTACGGTATTAAAGAAAATCAATAATGCCTAATGGCATAGTTCAAATAGGTACTTGATCCGGCATTTGATAGTGTTAGTGGATCGAAGCAAGATACATTTTCAGTATTGCTCATATTCAGCTTGAGACCCTAATCAAATAAGAATAGAATTGCACGTACAAGACAAGTCTAGGTTTTTTATTTCCTCGTGAAGCACTTTTGGAAGTTGAGGCAAAACTGGTTGGCGAGAACAATGCCAATTACTATGGCAATACCCTAGTGTGATTTGTTAACAATGAAATCGTGGCGTTGTTTAAATTGATTTTGGACAATATTGACGTGGCCACAGCGATTCTCGGTCTCGATAGATATCGCTATGATTACACAAAAACAGCTGGCCCAACAGTGAGTTTGTCAAAGATGCAACTGATCATACAGATCATCGACAAAACTAATGACGGCAACGCTGCCTCAGATGTAGAAAATGTAACTTTATTTAATTCTAATTTTAACTTTGGATTTCCACAGCTTCGATCACAACTCATTGGTGCATCATTAAGATTTTCGTGCTCAATTCCCCTCAGTAGATTTTGGGGTTTAGCTCAGATGTTCGCTAGATGATATTTAGAATGGAACACACAGACACTTTGCTTCGTAAAAACAACTCTAACGATGTCATTGGGCATGATGAAGGTGATGCTGATGGTAAAGTTGTATTAGAAACATTAACGTTTTGGATGCCTGTGTTAGCCCCTACAATGAGTACAGAATCACATTTGTTGTCATTTATGCAGTCGGGAACCACTTTAACTTTGTAGTTTCTAGCACATACCACAAACGCACACCCACCAACTGTTACTGAGGGACAGTTTACTTGGCAAATAAGAAACCTTCATGGTCTTACTGCATCAAATATGTGTATGTAGCATTTCTATCTTTAGAGCGAGATAATGACCAGGGACAGAATAATATATTTGACAACTTAGAAGTAACTGATATTTCTTTCATATTAAATAACCATCAAGAACCCTCTGAATAAATTCAGCTTAGCTATGCAGAAGCCGCTCCTCATATTTTTCACGTGCTTGTCCGATTTTGTGATCGTTCATTGACTGGTATCAATACGTTGACACGGGTCTGCAGATTTCTCAACAAGACTTTCGTACGTTGTACCCAATTTATTACTTCTCACTGGAATACTCTGAGTTGTTCAGACTGTCAGTCGTTGACACGTATCTTCAAGCATGTGCCGGTAACCCTGGTGGTGCGTATCGATACTATGATGTGATACTTTCTGACCAACACTATTGTTGGAGGGTGTTGGTGGTCGAATGAGAGTGATTCATGCACCTTTTGAAATTTCGTAGAATTCGTAATTAAACCTGTTAACTATTTTAATAATAATAACAACACCAGCAGCAGCAGCAACAACAACAACAACAACAACAATAATAATAATAATAATGAGTACTTTGTATAGCGCCTAATCTTTACAAGCTCTAAGCGCTTTACAACATTAGACAACACCTATAAGATAAAAACCATATAATGATATGATTACTAAGTTCAGTGGTCAATTCATTCCACATTGCTGGGCCCTGGTATGCAAAAGAACACTGTCCATATGACTTTGTTTTCATAGTGGGAATAATGAGTATTCGATTGTCAGAAGAAGAGCGTAAGTATCTTGCTGGTGTGTACACATGGGTGAGGTCAGATAGGTATGTTGGACTAGAGTCCGACAGTGAAACGTAGCACAGAGAACAAATTTTGTGTTTGATTCTGGATCGAATGGATATTCAGTGTAGGGTACAAAACAGCGGGGAGTATGCCAAGTATTCTCAGATCCGCAGTACCCCCATGTCGTCGAGCTGAGTAACGTTCGCAAAATTTAACAGACAATGTTGCATAATATCACACGCACTTTAATGTGAAATCAGTAATTGTTTGCGGGGTTGGTGAACGCTCTACTGCACGCAACGCTTAATAATAATGTGATATTACTAAATGAAGGTCGGTTTTACTGAAAATCTACTTTAAAAAGCGCAGTGGGAGACCGTATATAAAAAGAAAGAGGTTTTCGATTACCAGGCAAGAGTCGCCGAATATCCTCAGGCAAAGGTCTAAGGTAACATGGTCGCCTAAGACCACGCCGTTGACCAGTCCATTGAACAGTCTTGATTTCTTCGCTATGGCCAAAAGCAAACATTTTCATGGTGTCTTTATGCGAAGTGAAATTGCACCGATGGTGCCACGCACACGTGAAATAGGTGACATCATCAATCTGGATTCATCAACAGGCCCTGACTCTCACTGAGTTGCATATGTGGTAACACCTCAACATATTTTGTATTCTGTATTTTGTATCTGGACTTGCACCGCCAGTTGAAGTTGTTAATTATTTATCCCAGGCCACTTGTGGAAGAAACACTTTTTATTCCAATTTGCCAGTACATACTCAGTTAGATGGATCCTTATGAGGTCATCATGTCCTTGAAGCGTTGCGTGCAGTAGAGCGTTCACCAACCCCGCAAACAATTACTCATTTCACATTAAAGTGCGTGTGATATTATGCAACATTGTCTGTTAAATTTTACGAACGTTACTCAGTTCGACGACACGGGGGTAATGCGGATCTGAGAATACTTTGCATGGTCATGGTCAACCACCATCTTTTGTTGGATTGTCTTCACACAAATCGACAAATCGAAGATAGCTTCACGAATTCATGTCAAAATTCTATATTTTCACTAATTGCGAGCCTGGAGGCTTGGCAGCTATGAGACAGTCTTGCAAAAGAAGAATTTGAACCTTCAGTTGTGGAAAGAATCTTTAGAGGCAGAAGGTTTTCTACTTTGACGATTTATGAGGAAAG
The DNA here is from genome assembly GCA_028554795.2 of Sinohyriopsis cumingii. Lineage (NCBI taxonomy): Eukaryota > Metazoa > Mollusca > Bivalvia > Unionida > Unionidae > Sinohyriopsis > Sinohyriopsis cumingii. Next base: position 146,482,837 of record CM068828.1, read on the forward strand.
TTGCTTGTTTTCTGTCATTTGTGTTGAGCAAATAACATTGTCCTTCTGAGTGCCTTGATCCCCCAACTAGCCAACTATTTCTCTGGCTCTATGAAGAGAAAAGGTGGGCACCAATTATCATCAAAGGCTAGCGTTCTTTGATATCTGACACATTCAGGCATCATGGCAGAAGAGATATTAGTCATGATAAAGACCTTATTTTGATTTGCAGCAGACCAAAATCCCTCACAGTGGTTCCAAACTGTAATATGTCCTGGATCTTGACATGGCTCAGTTCAGAAAAATTTGAGCCATTAGCCTGGACCTCGCTGAAGCTGTTATACAAATGCTCTCTCTTGATATGGTTAGCTTTGACATGCAGGGTTAGCCTGTACCTCGCTGAAGCTGTTATACGAATCCTCTTTCTTGATAGGTTTAGCTTTGGCATAAAGGGTGAGCGATTTGGATGCCTTTTCATTTGACCCAAACTTTCTTCAGTTCAAATTGGATGGTTCGGTACACATTGTGACACAACCAGGCTTTGTAGCCAAGAAACGGTCACCATCAGTGGGAAGTCCAAGTTGTCATTCACTGCCTCTCATTTATGGATAAGCATCCTCATTGGTATATCACTCAGCTTAAAAACTAATGACAGCTGGTGGTGGCTAGGAGGAAACTGAAATTGCTTTGACAACTTGCCACCATTGGCATATAGTGTTAACAGGAAAAACAACTTGACTGAAGGCAGAATTTTGTGGTAGTTTCTTGCACGATTGGCATTGTCAGCTCTATTGACTGCAGTAAAATTAAGCTGCAGATGAATATTTACAGTTTTGCAGAATTTTTTCAATAGCTTTCATGGAATATTCCTTGCTCGCCTACCATCATATTAATGAAATGATGACCCTATTTAAAGAGGGTAACACAATTAGCTAAGAACAAATCTACCTTGAGGCCCTCATACAAAGGAATTTATTTATTTTAGCTGCATCTCTGAAGCCACTGGATATATTGGGTTTGGAAGAAGGAAACAGAGTGGGCATTTCAAATCTCAACTGGAATACAATTCCAGAACAGAGTTCTAGAGTATCGGAAACTTTTTAAATAACTCCTTATTTGGTTTGGGAATTTTATACTGTTTGGTAGACATGGATCGCAGGTGGGGAGTATTACCAGGTAGCCTATACTGGAATAGTGATTGTAAATATCAAGGATCACTATTATGGGATATCTTGTACATTAATATGGCTCTTCACAAACAGATTCGGTACTTACTTAATTTAGGAGAAATGAGCAAGTTCCAGAACAAGTACATGTGCAGCTTCTATAAGCTCCATCCAGCCTACCATCATACTTGCTTAATTGAGGAGAAATGAGCAAGTTCAAGCACAAGTACATGTGCAATCTCTCTATGCTCCATCCAGCTGTTTGGAGAGAAATAGTAAAAGCCAAACGTATCAATAATAGAAACAAACAACATTTTTTAACAAACTTCAATGGGAATCATTATGTCATCAATTAAGTAAGATTGCCTGGCAAATTGAATTTGGATTTGTTGTTAATATAAGTCATTATAAGCAGTCATAGATCAAATTTAGTCTCTTAGTGTAATCATTAAAGTGTTTATTTTGCCTCAGGTCAGAACTGACTGAAATCGGCATATTCTGTTTGACTTAGTTGAATGCCTCTTTTCAGACATTTTTAGTAACATTGGTTAACAAGCAAACGAGTGTCAGTCAGTTTATTTTCTGACAAAACTGGCAAACATAAACACATTTGAAACAACTTCGGGTTATTTATGTCAGCATAAAACTTCGGGTTATTTATGTCAGTATTAAACTTCGGGTTATTTATGTCAGTATAAGGTACGATTTATCTTCCAGATCTGGTAGTAATGCACATAATTAATATAAGCTAGTTCGTATGATAAACAACAAATTTACTAATTTGATGGTCTCTACTTCATTAGCGCTAATCTGCCTTGCACGGTTATTAATGAAAGTTTGTAAAGGGCTGTAGTTATGAAATTCAATGAGATTTGTGTGAATTTCACCAGGAAATATTATATGAACAAAAGATATTGAATTTGCAGCTTTAACATTTGAATTTTTTTCAGGAATATTGACCACAAATAAACAAGTACTGTTAAAAGTAAATGCTGCCAAGAAATGTAACCTGGCAAAACATGTTCATCTTTGAAGAATAAATCTTCTAATGTAATTACTATGTTCAGGCAATCTACTACTGTAAGTCCATTCAAACAATCACTGTTAACTGTCCCATGATAAGACCATAATCAGTAACAAGTCTTTTGTTGTAATTAATGTGTCCATTTAAACAATCACTGTAAGTGTCCCATGATAAGACCATAATCAGTAACAAGTCTTTTGTTGTAATTACTGTGTCCATTCAAACAGTCACTGTAACTTTCCCATGATAAGACCATAATCAGTAACAAGTCTTTTGTTGTAATTGCTGTGTCCATTCAAACAATCACTGTTACTGTCACATGATAAGATCATGATCAATAACAAATCTTCTAATGTACAGTGTTTTATCCACAAATGGCTTCATGTAAGTCATTTGACTCAAGGCAAAAAATAGGAAGGCAAAATCCAAACCTATGAGTCTTATTCAAACCAATGATCAGTTTTCAGTAGTTTTTAAAATATAATGACATTGTTTAAATACACAACAAAAATATTAGTTATATAATGTGACTAAATCCCTTGCCAGAAGCGTCTGAATATTCTATATTTCTTAAAAATCTCGTTAAAGGTTTCATGTCATCAGAAATAGTCTGAGCATATACGACAAGGCGTTCAATGTGGGATATGTCGGTGACTTCATCTGCCATTGTTGTCACAAATGACACATTTTGTGTGTTATGTATAAGACTATCCTCAACAACGTGTAAACGTGCTTTTGGCCTCACTGGAGCACTTGGCAGACTTCTATCTGGACGAGACTCTACCCTACCTGGTCACTTACTTCGCATATGTGGGGGTGCAAACATCCCCGTGCACAAAATTAAACGTGAGCAACAGGCAACCGTCACTTATGGGCTTAATATATCATAAGGGATAGTGGCGAAGACGGTGGAAGTAGAGCCAAGGAGGCCAATGGGGCAAAAGCCTTACTTCCACACCACTGAACCTTTCAAACTTAGAACCATCTATTAAAGTTTAAAAATTTGTAAGGATTTTATTCTATCTCTTAAAGTGAATTTTGTCTTTAAGCTCTGTATATTCGATAACATGAGCTTTACAGATATCAGATTGCAAGGTTCGTGGCTGTTATGCTTTGGCGTTATGTGATATTTTACTACTAGGTACAGATATCGGATTGCAGGGTTCGTGGTTGTTATGCTTTGGCGTTAAGTGATATTGTACTACTAGGTACAGATATCAGATTGCAAGGTTCGTGGTTGTTATGCTTTGGCGTTATGCGATATTGTACTATTAGGTAGAGATATCAGATTGCAAGGTTCGTGGCTGTTATGCTTTGGCGTTATGCGATATTATACTTCTATGTAGAGATATCAGATTGCAAGGTTCATGGCTGTTATGCTTTGGCGTTATGTGATATTTTACTACTAGGTACAGATATCAGATTGCAGGGTTCGTGGTTGTTATGCCTTGGAGTTTTGTGATATTTTGCTACTAGGTAGAGATATCAGATTGCGAGGTTCGTGGTTGTTATGCTTTGGCGTTATGCGATATTATACTTCTATGTAGAGATATCAGATTGCAAGGTTCGTGGCTGTTATGCTTTGGCGTTATGTGATATTTTACTACTAGGTAGAGATATCAGATTGCAAGGTTCGTAGCTGTTATGCTTTGGCGTTATGCGATATTGTACTACTAGGTACAGATATCAGATTGCAAGGTTCGTGGTTGTTATGCCTTGGCGTTATGTGATATTTTACTACTAGGTAGAGATATCAGATTGCAAGGTTCGTGGTTGTTATGCTTTGGCGTTATGCGATATTGTACTTCTATGTAGAGATATCAGATTGCAAGGTTCGTGGCTGTTATGCTTTGGCGTTATGCGATATTGTACTACTAGGTAGAGATATCAGATTGCAAGGTTCGTGGTTGTTATGCTTTGGCGTTATGCGATGTTGTACTTCTATGCAGAGATATCAGATTGCAAGGTTCGTGGTTGTTATGTCTTGGCGTTATGTGATATTTTACTACTAGGTAAAGATATCAGATTGCAAGGTTCGTGGTTGTTAAGCTTTGGCGTTATGTGATATTGTACTACTAGGTAGAGATATCAGATTGCAAGGTTCGGGGTTTTTATGCTTTGGCGTTATGTGATATTGTACTACTTGGCAGCAAGGTTTAGCACAAGAGCCAGTTAGTCTCAAAACATGAGTCAGCCTGACCCAACACCATTCTCCTTCACTAAAAAGCCAAGACAATCAAGTTCGGTCGAGAAAGTCTTTCGACAGCTCCTGAAGATTATGTTCACATTAAAGATACCCCCAAAACGGCTCCCAAAAACCTTCAAGGTTTACACTTACAAAATGCGTAGAAAATACAATATGCGTGAGAAATGGATAAAAGCTATAGGTCAATGTATATAGCATACTGTTTACATGAGAAGTCAATAAAAGCTATGGGTCATGTTATATACCATACTGTTTGACAGTTTCGTCCATTCTCATAGGACTTATTTAAAATGGATTCCAAATATTCAAAGAATAATTGTACGTTTTGTTTTTTGTAAACATTTAAAGTTTTTTTCTTCTTTCTGTTGTTAACAAATCTAAATGCAATAGCTCATATCTATTTTGCTCTTATTTCCGCTAGAAATTAAAAAGGAACTAAATTTAAGAGCTGAATTCAACCTTAACGTGTATTACCATGTTTGCAATAGCAGTAGTAACTGCAAAAATATCAGGTATGTGTGTTCTATTGTTTTCTTATTGTATTTCACATGGTCTGAATCAGCCGGTGATTTTGCCCGATGCAGCTCATAGTTTGGTCCAAATTAGTCTCTGTAGGGATGCAAATTTCTGTAGTTCTATGAAGGGCATATTAATCTGAGCCAGAGAACAATTAATTAAATTTATGGGGACAGGTGCTTGTTAAATCGCTATACTGTAATGACTTCTAATGTCTGTGTCGGGAGAGGAAGTGATTCTTAATTAAGCCTTCGTTTACTTAACCGTTGGACGACTAGAAAAGGGAAGGTTAGCTTCGATTTTATATCGGAACTGTCAGATTTGAAATTTTCAAGATCTGTTGTTTGGAATTTTATAAGCCATGCTGACCTCAATTGTGGCGCCTAGTTATAAAAGGCGGTAAATACGTTTACTCCTGATTGGTTACACTAAATAAAGGGCGGGGTTCCCACACGAAAATTTCTTGAGGAATTAATTGCCCTCATCGAAAGAAATCTAGCCAGTCTGCAATTTTCCGGCAAGAGTGAAAATATAAGGGACTCCGAGATTGAATTTGGAAGAAATTCTCTCGTAACATTGGTCAAAGGGAATGGATGTCTGGAAAGTCAACGGACACAATTTGGCGGTATAAGCGAACAAAGCTTGAAAGCAGAAGGTATTTGCGTCAATTTCATGCAGACGCTAATACCAATATAATGATTTGCTTGAATTTAATTGTTTATATTTGCATGAATTTATTTTTTTAAATCCATGGATCAGTTGTCTTGAAATGAGTATAACTGTTTGAGTTAATCTATCTGAATTCGTACAATGATTTTCTTTATACGTGTTTGACGAATTCTTTGAATTTGTCGTCTTGATTGCTATAGGAATCTAAGAATTTCATGTATTACTTTAGTTGATATGAGTTACGAGAATTCGTTTGAATTCACCAATCTTTGATGATTTTATGTATGCTAAAGACTTGAATGTGTGTATTTCGCTGAAAATGACCTAGTTAATTCATCTAATGAATTTCATTCATTCATTTGTGTAACTGAGACGAGAATGGAACCGTTATGTCCCGTGTAATATTAATGGGAATCAGTAATGAAATAGCCATTAGGAAGTATATCAATCTTGTGAAACTAGGTTTGTTTATGGTCTGCCATGTTTAGCTTGACCAGACATTCTTTGGTCTGTTTGAATTCCGATAGAATGATATCTGATATAATGGGGAGTAATGATCTGTTCCCAGTAGGACAACATACAGAAGATTTAGGCTGTATCTGTTTATTTTGAACGGGGAAATAGCTCCACGGACGTATCCACGGAAGTATCCACTGACGTATCCACGTACCTACTTATCCAAGTCTCTACGAACTTACATATCCCGGTACCCACAGAAAGTTTGAGGGCCGAAAAGAGGCGAGACAGTAGGGAGGTCGGAAAACTGAACAAGCGAAATGACCTGGAGGAATCACCATAGTTAAGTCAGAGATGACCGGAATAAGCAGGTTATGAAGTTGTACAAGCCAATGACCTCGATCGTTCACTCGATTATATGAGAAACTAATTACATTATTTAAAACAGATCGGCTATTTATATAAATATATTTGTGTTTGAAATTCGGTGAAAGATTTATTTCAAAAGGAAGTGGATCTTTCTCATGTAATGTATTATCCCAGTTGTTTATGTAATTGATTCATTTTTTTTTGTTTTTCCTTGTATGGGGGCTCGTGTCATTCTGTTTTATATATCTGCACAGATCTCTATTTATTCTATCTGTAAGTTTCACGCTTTAATATTTACTCGATCCGGGCAACAACAATACCGAGGGCGATCACCCTCTAGATAACGATGGCCAAATAAAGCGGATACTTTGTAAGAAGGTACAACCTCATAATACGACACCACCAGTAGCAAACCGTGGTCCAAGGTTGACAATGCCGGGATGGGAGTAGGAGACAAGCGCCCCACTCCTTCAGAAATGCCCCATACGGCTTGTGTCTCTGATCGCCTCTGTCAACAAAAATCCAGCTCCTGGCCTTCGCAAGTGGCTGAGCTTCGAAATCCGGCGGACCATGTTTTTCCACTAACAGGAGAAGGGGTGAAGGCGGGCCAGTGCGCCTTAAAACCAGTCGCTTCGGGTAGACGGGACTAGTAAACCTTGGATGGTAGCTCATCTAGGAGAAGGAAAACTCCGATTGCAAACCTCTGCTGCCTTGCGGCTATAACCAATCATGGGAAAGGCTAAGAGAGTAAACCCTGACAGAAAATCCGGAGACGGAGTCCCTAAGGCGGTTTGACATTGACTTCAACGTCATTCCGGCAGCTCCTGAGACACCGTTGGTGCCAACCTGTATCGGGATTCGTCGTTCCCATGGGTCCACCATCTGCGTGGAGAGGGGGGATCTGCAACAGCTGATTCTCCATACCACCCTGCGCAAGCTTCGTAGCTCCACTGGAGAGGACAGTTCAGCGTCGTCGTACGTCGTCGGCACAACACGGGAAGTAGCAGTTTACCGGTTATAAGTCAAGGCTCGATTGGCGTAGAGCTTGGCGCCAGGGGTTACTTCTAACGGTGGGAGAGATCACCATGTCTCACTGGACAGCTACCGCCCGCCTCATGCTGAGCAGCCCCCAGTCAGTAAGGTACTGCCCGCCATGGCCTGCCTCCTTCACTGGGTGCGTGGAGCTTAGAGAACCATCTCGACAAGTGGGCCACAAACTCCGCACAAGGAAAAACTCAAAGAAGAAATAAGAAGACTCCAGCTCTTCGTTTTGCAACCTGTAACATCAGGACCACGTGTCCTGGACTGACCGCTGACCTACAGCAGATCGACTATGCACGGAAGACTGCCGTATTTGGCACAGAACTCTCCCGACTGAACATCGACTATGCCTGCCTCCAGGAGACCCGACTGGCTGACAGCGGTACCATCGGGGAAGCCAATTACACCTTCTTTTGGCAAGGGAAGCCCTCGGATGAACATAGGCAGCACGGTGTAGACTTTGCTGTAAAGAACACGCTAGTTTCCTTCATTGAACCTCCGTCATCACGTACTGAGAGAATCCTTGCCCAACGGCTGTCAACATCCTTAGGCCCGGTCAACATCTTCAGCGTGTGTGCCCCAACCCTCTGCTCCACCCACGAGGAGTAAGACAAGTTCTATTAGGCTCTGGACCGTTTCATCTAGCCGTCAGACATGGCGTTCAAAAAGCCGAGGAAGACAGAAACATAAAACAAGCTGAAAAGAGAGCTAGAAAGAAGGAGAAACAAAAACTTACTCTGAAGCTACACCATCGTCTCCCGTAGACGGGTGGATACCAAAGAAGTAGCAAACCGCGACAGTCAGCATTCACCTACGGTTGCGAGAGAAAGTTCTTCGGCAAAAATGTAATAATGAAGCACCTGTCCAAATTAAAAATCCTGAAAGTATAAAGTATACAAAATGAGAATAAGAACATACTTTTTCTAGCTATAAGAAAACAAAACATAATTGTATCATTCACTTGACCTGATATGTCAGTGAAAGTTCTTAGCAAAAGAAGCTTATGCACACCAGCCTAAAATTTATACATGCATTTTTCACGTCCGAAGGAAATTTGTGACACAACGTGATGCTCAGTGCAGACGTAAGCCCTTTTCTTATGCGATAATTTTGAGGGGGAAAAAAATAAGTAAGAAACTGATTCATGTAATTTAAAATAGTTGCCATCCATGGCATTTTTTATATAGGTATTCTACTTGCTTTAATCCCACGTGTCCACTGCTATGGGTTTCTAGCTGTTGGTCATATATTGGTATTTCACTGCATACTGCAACGCCACTACAAGATGTGTACATTCCTCGCGTCAGTTTCAAGAACAACACAAGCCCGAAGTACCCAATTCATAAATATATCCATATGTTTAATTACTAAACAATTTTAGTGGAAAATCTCTCATCATGGGCTTAAATTAAGAATTACCATGCTATTTACACTACCACTCTAGTATCTAGCGCATGTTTAATAACACTGGTCAACAGTGAAATCATTACTGACTTGAAAAGGCCCTAATCTGTAGTATTTTGGTGTGCCGAACACGAATATAACCGTGAAAAATTTGTATTGGCTCTCGTTTTGAAGATATTCATATACCTCATTTTCTATGTTTCACCGTGTAAATTTCTCCAGTAGGACTGCAGCAACATCCGGAATAATGATGTAACATTGCATAATACCATCATGCTCACATCATCCACAGTTGATTGCATCATTTTCTGATGCAATGCAATAATAATGCCATGCGGCTGCTGAAGTAAGTTGACGTCAGCAGTGTACTATACATGTGTAGGCCTATTATACTAATGCCAGGCGGCTGCTGAAGCTGACGTAAGCAGTGTACTATATAAAGCCCAATCAGATAGGTTCAGCATTTAAAATATTTTAGACGTTGTGCGAGACAGTTCAAGCTACTGTTACATAAAACTTATTATTTTATCCATTTACGTACAATAAAGAACAGTAATGCCTCGAAAGTGTGTTAATACCGCGGACAATTTTTGCTATATTTGTGGGGAAGTGACATTTGCCAACCAGAAGAAAAGTATCAATTCTCAAGTGAAGAAGGCATATCATCTTTACTTCGGATGCAAGGTTGGTGACCAAGACAAGCCTTGGGCTCCGCATATATGCTGTGCTACATGTACAACACAGCTTTCACAGTGGTTGAATTGCAAAAGGTCATCAATGCCGTTTGCAGTCCCAATGGTGTGGAGAGAGCCAAGCAACCACCTAAATGACTGTTACTTCTGCTTGGTTCCTCCTCTTTCCGGCGGAATAACGAAGCGAAAGAAGTCGAGAATAGTCTACCCAAACATTCCGTCTGCATTGAGACCAGTTCCACATGGTGAGGGACTTCCTATTCCAGAACCTCCAGCAGAATATTCTCTTGATTCATCTGACGAAGACAAAGGTGAGTCGACCTGTTCTTCTCCTGGTCCATCAGCATGCAGTGTTCCAGATTTTCACTGTGGTGCATCATCAACCCCACACAGAATAACACAGGAAGAACTAAATGACCTGATTCGTGATTTGGACTTATCAAAGAACAAGGCAGAATTGCTAGGATCAAGACTCCAACAATGGAATCTTCTAGAAGAAGATGTCACAATTACTGCATATCGAAAGCGCCACCAGCAATTGGAGCCTTTCTTCAGAAAGGAAAGTAATCTGATATTCTGTTCCGATATTGAGGGCCTCATGAATGCTTTAAAAATCACTCATGACCCACAAGAATGGAGACTATTTGTGGACTCTTCGAAACTGAGTCTCAAGGCTGTGCTTTTGCACAATGGAAACATTCTTCCATCTATTCCAGTAGCGTATGCTGTCCACATGAAAGAGACATACGATAACTTAAGGCAGCTACTGAATTCCATTGAGTATAACAAGTACAGCTGGCACCTCTGTGGTGATTTGAAGGTAGTTGCCCTTTTAATGGGACTGCAGCAAGGATATACAAAATACATGTGTTTCTTATGCGAGTGGGATAGCCGAGCAAGGGAAATGCACTACATGAGGAAGGAATGGACTCACAGGCAGAATGTAGCCATTGGAGAGAAGAATATTCAACACCCAACTCTGGTTGAGGCTCAGAAAATCTTGCTACCACCCCTTCACATCAAACTAGGTTTGATGAAGAACTTCGTGAAAGCCATTGACCGGACTTTGCCAGCATTCCGATACCTGCATGAAAAATTCCCTCGACTCAGCGAAGCAAAGATTAAAGAGGGAGTTTTTGTGGGTCCTCAGATTCGAGAGCTTTTCAACGATGACCGGTTCAACAACTTGCTGGAAGGTGACGCGAAACAAGCATGGAATGCTTTTCGCCTAGTTTCTACAAACTTCCTCGGAAATGTTAGGGCAGAAAACTATAAGGAACTAGTAGAAGACATGTTGATGAAGTATAAGAAACTTGGCTGCAATATGTCTCTAAAGATTCACTTCCTTCATTCCCATTTGGATTTCTTTCCTAGCAACTGTGGTATTGTTAGTGATGAACACGGCGAACGTTTACATCAAGATATCGCAACAATGGAACAAAGATACCAGGGAAAATGGTCCACTACAATGCTGGCTGACTACAGCTGGACACTCCTCAGAGATGCTCCCGAACAGCTGTACAAGAGACAGGCGAAGAAATCTAAGATGTAGTCAATGACTTGATTTTTTTATAGGTAGGCTATTACAGTTGACCTTTTACTATTGGAATGCATTTCGTTATGTAAACATTAATTTCTTGCAGATTACAAAAAAACTAGAGCCAATTTTGCAATTTGACTGTCATATTCGTGTTCAGCACATAAAAATTGATAAGAATTGACTAATTTTATTTCAGTAACATGACTTTTGTAAAAATTTGTTGTCCAGTGTAACATTCGGTATACGAGTACAGCATGGGCTTCATAGTTATTAGTGGAAAAAACTGAAGATGTTCCGAATGGAACGTACCAGGGAAGTAACTCTAAGTTGTTAAAGAAGTCTGGTGTGAAGAAAGATGCGTCAAGGAGGGTTAAGATGGATACCTGTTGCGTTTGTTTGTGGCATCGGTGTAGTAATGTATCCAATTTTCATACAGCCATACTTCTTCCCGGAGAAGTGGCGTAAGTGACTTATTTTTATAAAAGCCAGTGCTTGTGTTATTAAATTTCGACGAAAAGCAGTTATGCAATCTCATTTGTCACACATTTGGTACTTGATGCACATTTGCTCGTTTTATATTTAATATAAATTGTTCTTTTAAATTTTAACACTGATTTTCTTTCACCAAAGTCTATGCAGTCCTGATTATTGAATACTTTGCACCTTCACTGTTATCAAGAAACTTCCATGTGAAAATTACCAATATCTATGGTCTTTCACAATGGTGGCCATGTGCTAAACATGGGTCAAGAAAAAGACATTTCCAGTGAATCGTCACAATATAAGTCAGTACGAATTTGTTTATCAATATACGTCGCTTTCATTGTGGCATCACAGCGCGCAACATTCAATTCGGATTGTACTTGATCACGCCTTTAGGTTCATTTCGTCCAAAAATGTATACGTACTTTAGTCTTTAACTTTGATTTTGCTGTTATGCACTTCGCGGTTGTCTAAATATTGACTTTGCAAAGGAATGTGGATGCATACGAAAACAAATGAAGTGAATACTTGCCAAATAAAGGTATGTAGAAATTAGAATCAAATTGTAAAAAATTATACCCATTACTGAAATAATCGGAGTTGAATGCCCAACGTGTGCTATATCTTACTTTTACATTGTAGCACTACATTACTAGGATTCTTACTGGACGAAGCCCTCATTTTTAAAGTTAAAATTCAGTCGTATTCAAATCTTTTGAACTATATTGAAACATCTACACAAAGAATAATGTCATATTTTTGGATTCCATTTCTTCGCAGAGAACCTTGCAAAACCTGAAATTTGAGAACTCGTTAGTGTCCAAAATCTTAGAGAAACAAGATTTGCTCATAGCTATGCTCAAGCTAGGTGGGGATAATTCTAATATACTTTTGATAATTAGCATTAGACCCAGAAATTATGCCATATCCTATGATCATATGATAGCTCTTTTTAAATGGAATTATGGGTGTTTATATAATCCTACAATGTAAAACATATCACAGGTTATTTATGTTTTGGTGCAATGTCTTACTGCCGATAATGGCATATTAGCATATATCACATACACTTGGCAACGAATATTGAAGCTTTTGTATCAATGTCTTTTTTTAGAATAAATTCACATTCTCACACGAGCAAATGGAAGTGTTTTCAAGTTCCATTTACCTGCATTTCAGATGGTTGAAATGCAATGGACATCAGGAACACCAAGATTGGTTAAAAGATGATAAATATATTGAATGAAATAAAGCTGTCTAAACATTTTCATCAATTTAGTACATTTTTTTGGCTTTGCTAAAGAAACATTCTTCGGCCTAATCCTATTTCACCATTCCTGGCTTCCGTATTCATTCAACCAGCTAAAGTGAACATGAAAATGCATCCATTTGCTGCTGTCAGATTTTGATTCCATCAGGATATAGACAGCCCAGTAAGTATAGTCAATTAGATTTAAATTTGTGGAAAAGCTTTGATAAGAGCTGCCATTAGTGTGAGATATTCCTGAAAATTTTACCTCTCATTTTCCTGTCATTCAGGTTGGGAACACGCTACACAAGGCCTTTTTTAGGCAGCAAGAAGTAGCACAAAAAAAAAATATCATGTGATGTGTCTTATGTTGTAGTGCTGGGTATTTATGGAAAGCAGACACTCCAAATCTTGTGTGTCTGACCTCATTATAATTTTCGTGCACGAAAAGAAAATTTCCAATGGTGACATCATGCTTACAGACTCAAAATATTAGTAACAGTTCAAAAGTATATAAATTTTTGGACCAAACTCTGAATACATGATAACAATTTCATAACTTTTTTCTCTCTTTGACAAAAGCTTCAGCTAAACAAAGGCAATAAGGTGAAGAACAAACCCCATAAAGACCTGGAATCTCTCTCTCTCTCTCATATATATTGGGCCATATTTTATTTTGATAATGAGTGCAAGATGAAAATGCGAGGGAATATGCATGCATCTCTCTTTCCCCACCTCCCCCCCCCCACCAACAAAATGTGGAAAAATCTTTTTCGCATCAATGATGCAGTTTCCCTATTGCTGGTAATCTGAAATAGCATACATTGATGCTTTTAATATTTATGAAACCAGAAGTTGTGTAGTTTTAATTCCACACAGCAACGTGAATTTTATCCTATCTGTTGCTCAATAAATTTTCAGGTCAGTGTCATTATATGTAGCTAGAAGTACATAATACGTTTAAAATACTTCGTGTGAAACAAATTAGGTACTTTTAGTTACATTTATTGATCCAGACCGGAAAGGTTACTGAGTTACATATAGGATAAAATTTGCGACGCTATGAGGAACAAAGTGAAAAAGATGAAGTCGAGGTATTGATCTGGCCTCGTCTTATACTCAACATCAACTTGTATATGGATGAAGGATGCCAAATTTGCTCATTCGACTTATACTCAGCATTAACTTATAGGCCCACAAATATGGTAACATGCATTTTGGCATTTACTATACACCTGGATTGTGCTTCTGTTTGGGAGTACATCAAAGGAATCTGAATTCTAATGCAAATTCGGAGATGATTTAGATTAAATTACCGTACATAGGAAAAGGAAATAAGTTGAATACATGTTTCAAAATGTGTTCTTTTATTTACGTCTACAAATGTATGAATACCTTAACATTTACTTAGTTTAAGATATTATAAAAAATGTTTCCATGTTTTACATATTTATGAAGTCCCCATTGTTTAGGAAAAAGCTGTTGATCTCCACAAGTCGGAAATTTTGGAGGACTGGTTATTTTTAGATTTCCATTTTTGGATAGCTCCTGGCATAATATGTTCAGGTGTATAGGGAAAGAATATTAATATGTAATAATGAGATCATGATAAATCAAAAATAGCTAATATTGACTGTTGAAAATGCATTTTTCAAAATACATGTACCATGAGCATAACTACTCAAATTTTTTTGAAATACACATTTTAGAGTAAAACAATTAACCATTTTTTGATTTACCAGGGTATCATTATTACATTTGCAAACATCATAGTGATATGACTAAAATTATTAAAGCTACATTAAAAATACACACACACACATACACATTAATGTTTTACTCCCCCATAAACCCTAAGAATTGCATGTATTCAGAATTTCAGAAATTTTGAAACCAACAGTTTTCTCATCAACAAAAGGAAATTTGCAAAATTGGAAACATTATTTATTGCACCTTGGACTAAATAAACTTGATATTCCTACATTTCTTCAAGTGAATTAAAAAGACAGTGGAAACATCTATCACCATGTTTTTTTTCTATCTTGGATAATTTAATGGTAAATCATCCCCTGATTGTACATTAGAATCCACCTTGCGCTGATTTATTCTGATATATAAACATAATCCAGGCAAATCAAAGAACTTTAATTCATGTATTCATTGTTTCAGTGCACACATTCTTGTACCTAAAAAATGAGTAATAAATTAAAAGTTGAGATAATACTTAACAACACTCTTCAAGAATAAAAAAGGGATTAATCTGTGTTCATAATTGCCAAATGAACAGTCCTGAAGTTTATACCTCTTAAGCTGGTGATCAGAACTATTAAAATGACATATCAAGTGTTTGAAAATAAAGGAATTTGCTATATGGTGTGCCAATTTGATCAAAAAGTTTACATACATTTGATTCTAACAATTTTGAGCCTTCAAAATGATGTCACAAACTACATTATATTTACTACCATCATGCTGGCGATGCATCTTCCAACTTGGATTACATGTGTCATGTTGTGTGAGAAAAATTGGCTAACAATTCCTGCATCATATTTACAAATGTCTTCTGATAGAATTTGTAAATCAAAGTACTTTGGGTATTATCAATACGTGTTATGTAATATGACAACTATAGATCAATTCTGAAACAAAGAAACCACCTGTCTGTGACTTAGCCATTGCATCACACTCAAGTTCATGGTTAATTCAAAGAGAATCTTGAGGCATTTGTGAGAAACTCTATTTGTTTTGCAATCAGGCAGTGATGCCACCGGTCAGGTTAGGCTTAGAGACCAGAAAACCTGACATAACATGTCAGTGCTGCTACCCCAGGCAGTACTCAAAGAGACCACCGGTATCCAATCAGAACTAAGATAGTCAAATTTTGGGCGAGTTTCTCATGCAGTCAGATGTTATCCTGTTACATTCATTTAGGAAGAATCAGTACAGGTTTTGACATGACTAAAGAATCATCACGACACTCCGAGAGCAAATTGTGCACTCATAAAAAAGAGTGGGATTTAGGAATTCTAGGAAATTCAGATGAAATTTGGAACAAAGGCTTCTGAGGAAGCTTTCCTGGTGGGATAGGGTGCCACCCAAAGGTTAGAGAGAGGAGAAGAGCTGGAGAGCACATGGAAATAGGCAGCTGTGCGAAGGCACAGGTCCGGTATAATAGGCAGTTGTCCGAAGGCACAGGGCCAGGAGAATAGGTAGTTTGTGAAGGTGAAAGGCAGGAGAACAGAAATAAGGGTACCGGAAGTACCGAATCAGTATACAAGGTGGAAGTTGCAGATGAATAGCATAGAAGGGACAATGGAAGGAAATACTCTCACCTTTAATTTTGCCTGATGAAATAACTGGCAATTTGAATAAGTCTTTGTATTGATTGAGAGAAATTGCGTTCAAAAATTCTCCTGTATTTGTCGAATGCTGTCATATAGTTTATTAAATTTGTAATGTTGTCCCCATATATATATATATATATATATATATATATATATATAGCTCTGAGCCCCCAGTTAGCAATGCCGACAGTGTAGGTAGATAATATACCAAAAAATAAAATGTGAGGAATAACAGTTTAATGACAAATCTAAATATTCAAACAACACGTAAATTTCCACAATTTCTCCACTCTGTCGACCTATATTCTACAGTTCCTAAAACCTTGTCAATATGCTTCACGTATGAACTCAAGATCGTTCCAGATATATTCCTTAACTACATCATAATCAATACTCTGCTGTAATAGTGAAATGTAAATATCAGGAGCTTTGCCAATAAGTACACTTTCTAATAATAAAGTCCAGTGCTTTCTTGGCTATTTGAAAATTTCAACAATTTTCTCAGATTGAACAAAATATTGATATATTTTTTACTCATGAAAATGGGATACTAACTTGATATTTCTGATAATAACAAAAGTGGGTTATCGCCAGTTTTAATTCTTTTAATCTAAGTTGAAATACACTTCCTTTTTTCTTTGCATTTGCATTTGCATTAGCTATCTTTTTCTTTCTGCCATTGTCTCTCTCCCTCTTCCCTCTCTCTTTGCATCTGCATAATTTCTAGCTGAAATTGAACCTGTATTAACTCTAATACCAACTTTTTAGCTATGATTCCATTTTCAGAAATTCTTAACCCTCC
Organism: Sinohyriopsis cumingii; assembly: GCA_028554795.2. Taxonomy (NCBI): domain Eukaryota; kingdom Metazoa; phylum Mollusca; class Bivalvia; order Unionida; family Unionidae; genus Sinohyriopsis; species Sinohyriopsis cumingii. The sequence continues at coordinate 146,499,777 of CM068828.1, forward strand.
TGGGTAGGGTTCAAAAAAGGTTCTCTACTTTAGATGATATTGTAAAAGCTTGTTGGTTTCACTTTTGATTTCTAAAATTTGAAGTAATACCTGGGACATAGAAATTCCAAAACAAAGTGATTTTAAATTTCAAAAACAAAGTTTTCTGAAATATTTTTGAGAAATTTGTATCCCAAGGGCAAGCACTCCATTTTCTATTACAACTCTGTGGTCTGAAAATAAGTAATAGAAAAGAGAAAAGCAACAAGCTTTGTAAAATTTAACAAATAATTTATTTTCTCTAGAATGCAAAGTGAAAATGTTTAAAAAAAAGAGACATATGGTATTGCAAATTAAATCCCAAATTATCTAGAATTACAGACACAAGTCTGATATTTAAAGATGTGAATAAACTTTAGTGGAAATCAAAATTAAATCCAACGCTGGAAATGTTTATGTGCCTGTGATAGATTGTAAGGTGTTGATGTGCCCTCATTATTTTGTTGGATTACAATAATACAATACAAGAATTAAATCCTTATTTTAAATTTCAGTGTAAACTCAAGCCTCTATTTCCAAGAATGTTATCAGGGCACTTTTGTATTTCTTGAGAAGAAGTAATTTGAATAATTCTAAATCAAATACATGTAATGTACACAACAATGACAACTTTATTCTGCTAAGATGTTAAGCCATGAATGAATAATTTTTCCAGTGACAAGATTATATAATCTTCTAACTTGACCTCAGGTCACAATTAGCATTTTCTAATAGAAACTATTACTTAATGGAGCATTTCAATTTTGGAAGGTTCTAAATGTTTACAAGATAAAATGTTGGTTATAATTAGAAGGTCTCTTACTAAAATTATAATGTAGAACCTGGAATGTGTCAGGTAAATTGCCAGTTAAATTATAGGGAAATTCCATTAATCTAGACCCAGATCCAAATAAACATGTTCACTTCTATTAATAATGATTCTAATATTAAACCCATACACATAGAGAATATTTTAGCTATGTATTAGTTGATTACAGAATTTAAAAAAATTGATATTTCAGGACAAGATTAAGGGCAACATCAGTGTTACATCACAGCATATAATGAGTTAAAAATAACAAACAAGCAATGCAAACTAAATGCACATTATACCTTAAAGTAATGGTTTTAAATGAGTGCACACTATTAGATAGCAAATGCACAAACTCACATGACACCTTTCAGTTTCTGATTGGTGTAAACTTAAATCCCTTGTAAAATATTCTGGATTACTTCATTTACAAACAAGACAACTTAAAGCAACTTGTAAAATATGGGCGCTGTTAGGGTACTCTGATCTCAAGGCCAACTTGGATAAAGTTTACATGTGTAATTATTTTGTGGTGCTTTCATCATTTTGAAGATCTTTGCGAATGCTTGGAAGATAACCAGCATTATGGAAGAACATTTTAACCTGGTTTTTGAATAAATTGAAGAATTATTTGAATCTCAGAAATGTTTATGTGAGATGGGTCCTACATTTGTTGACAACAGTTAAAAAATATATACCAGGTTTGAAATTTTCCTAACAGCTGCTCATCAGATATTAAAAGAGCGACTAGAGATGGTTGCACAAAATTGTCACAGTGATGAAACTTGGATTTACTTTTCTAAACCCAACTCAGAGAAAAGAATAAAGTCTGACAAAGAAAAAATGAACAGAGATCACACATCATATCATGTAGTCTGACTGTCAGAAGAGTTTTATATGAAGTATCTTTTATTGCACAAGGCCTGGTCATCAAGGTACTTGTGCCTGACTGCTAGTGTCACTGGACATATGAGTGCCTCTAAAGTGTTGCCAAAAGTTGTAGAACACAACCAAACCACCACATTGATTCCATCTACTCAATGACAATACACCAACAGCCATCGTCACAGCTTCCTGAATGAGCACAACATTCAAACTTTGCCGCATCCTCCATACAGCTGTAAGTTAGCTCCAAGTGTTTCTTGGCTGAATCCTTTTGCCTTATCCTCCATACAGCCATAAGTTTGCTCCTAGTGTTTCTCGGCTGAATCCCATTGCCGCATCCTCCATACAGCCATAAGTTAGCTCCAAGTGTTTCTTGGTTGAATCCCATTACTGCATCCTCCATACAGCCATAAGTTACCTCCAAGTGTTTCTTGGTTGAATCCCATTTTTAAAGATTTGCTAAGGGGTAGACAATTGTTTTTGGAAGTGCATATCTTCAGTACATGAACCAGGAAGTGAATGCAGAATGGCATTTCATACATCAGACTGAGAATGTAAAGTGTATAGAAGGGATTGAATGACATACTGTACTTTCAAAAGTAAGTTGTTCAAATTTCTACACAGCTGAGACAAGAGGAGCACACATCTTGAATGGACCGATAAACAAGCCATTTTCCACTGCTGGTACATGTTTGTACAAATATCTCAGATACATCTGTAATGGTCCCTTGGTACATAGTTGAACGTTTGATGTTAAACTTACAAAATATCCTTTTTAAGTAAATTGCCTCCACCATTTTCAGCTGGTGTACCATGCACAGCTGTTACATGCTATTGGTTAGTTGACATTACTAAGGGAGGCAACTCGTGAAATTCAATAGATGTCACTATAACAAAGGTGGTGCTCTACAGTTTCAAATTTTGTATACGGTTACGATTTTAAAGAAAAAGAATTTCCCCGGCTTTCCTCACTGGTTATACTGGATATTTAAGAAAAGACCTTGTATATCTTAGGTATAATTCAAAGAACCCTTAATTCCCTTTATTTTGGTATATGATTGATGGGTGAAATATGGGTTATAGAGTATAAGCTTGGCCTTATTCCAGATGTGCACCTTTCAAAAAAGTGCTAGCTCCACTTGGTCATTTTCACTTCCTGAACTTCAGAGGTAAATTGTATAAAAAAGAGCTGATAACTTTTTACATTTTATATATTTGGTAATTTATTCATTGCTTTTTCAGAAGCTGGTATTATCTAGTGTGGCAAAATTTATTTTCCCTATTTTAATAGCTGCTATGGATAGTGTAATTTGGACTAATTCAGGCTCATTTTTTTGCACAAGGTAGCATTCATTTTAGTTAGCAGTGTGTTTAAATCATGTACAATTTCCAAAAGTACAATATCCAAAGAAATATCATCCACATTACATTAATGTAGCATAGAGATATGCCACCATTCTCTCCATTGTGCATGTTTTAAATGCAAACAACTTCACCTTACATACATCACTCTCTCAAAAGTACATAATAACTAGTTAGCGCCCCCAAAGCACTAAAATATATGTTCAGTCCACCAAGGTGTAGATAGGGTTATGATATCTGAACCGTGGCAAGTGAAGCTGAATGTTGATGTGTCTCTAATTTAGTAAATAATTCATTTCGTGTTTTGAATATATTTTAGAGGAAGTGCAGCGGATCACTAGAAGTGGTATAGAACAAGAAAAGATACAGCCAGCAGGTAAATAATAAAGAAAATTGTGCAAGAGAAAAATTCATCACCCTGTGATCATGTGATGAGAGCATATGCTGTCTCTATGATCATCAAAATGGACTCTCGATGATCTTTGAAATACTAAACATGATGCTGTCTCTATGATCATCAGAATGGACTCTCGATGATCTTTGAAATACTAAACCTGATGCTGTCTCTATGATCATCAAAATGGACTCTCAGCATACTTTGAAATGCTAACCAGCACTTTCATTTTCATAATTTTTCCGGTAATTGAAAGTAAATATTTTTACCATCATTGACAGTATTTTTTTTTCACATTTGATTCCCAATTCAGTTTCACATTACTGCATTTACAAAGAATTCTAATAGTAACTGAGATCTGTATATTTACAATACAGTAATTGCTAGTACTGTTTCATTATCCTTTCATATCAAGATGTTTTATATTTGAAGGTTTATATTTCTTTTGTAGAAAAAATATCAAAATAAATGAATAGACTTTTTAAAATTCAATATTTAAAATCATATGCTGATTTGTTTTTTCATTTCAGTTGCATGATGTTGTACCCGAATAGATTCATATATTTTTGTTCAAATGATGTTTTTACTAACTATTGATATCAGCATTTTATTTTAAAATACTTTATTTTAAAATTTATTTTATGTAACCATTTATTGGCATAATCTTGAAGCATATGTTTATAAAATCATATTTATTTATCCTTTGTACTCACTTATAAATTGAATCCTACTGCAGTCTGCACTGTCCATGCATAATACGCCAAATGATCTTGATCTATACAGTTTGTTAGGAGGGATGTGTACAATTAAAGCGGCATAGATTGTGGTCTGCCAGCTCATGTGACATCAGATCTGTGTCTATACAAAGGCATGACAAAGAAATGTACCAATATAAACCCAGACCTACCAATCAAACATGAAGGCATGACAAAAAGATGTACCAATATAAACCCAGACCTACCAATCAAACACAAAGGCACGACAAAAGAAATGTACCAATATAAACTCAGACCTACCCGTCAAACGCAGAGGCACAACAAAGAAATTTACCAATATAAACCCAGACCTACCAATCAAACACAGAGGCATTACAAAGAAAAGACAGATGTACTAAAATACATGACCAGATATTTGTTGGAACAGGTTTTCTAGCAGTGCCACCTATCAGATTCAGAGGGCCGTACCTTACTTTGATCCCCCATTGAAACTAGTACATAAAATTTGCAGCCTTTCTAGATCAACTGGTCAATAAAAATGTTCTCTAATCAGCGGTAACTTTTTTTGTCCTAAGAAATGTGAAGCGTATTTTGTAGTCTGCTAAAATCAGATGATCTATGAAACATGTTAAAGAACTGATGAGATAAATTTAAAGCATAAACATCTTACTATTAAAATAGTGCTGTACACCAAAATGTGTTAACAATTAGCGAGTTATAACTAGACATTCATATTTTCATCTCTGTAATATACTGGATGGATTCATTGATAAGTTTGTTCAGGACATAGTCTTATGTTATGGCCCTTGGTGGGTATATTCAGCACATAGTTATGACCCTCGATGAGTATGATCAGGAGATAGTTAAGGCCCTTGATAGTATGTTCAGAACATAGTTATGGCCCTTGATGAGTATATTCAGGACATAGTTAAGGCCCTTGATAAGTATGTTCAGAACATAGTTATGGTCCTTGATGAGTATGTTCAGGACATAGTTATGGCCCTTGAGTATATTCAGCTCATGGTCTTATGTTATAGTCCTTGATGAATATGCTCAGGACATAGTTATGGTCCTTGATGAATATATTCAGGACATAGTTATGGCCCTTGATGAATATATTCAGGACATAGTTATAGCCCTTGATGAGTATGTTCAGGACATAGTTATGGCCCTTGATGAGTATGTTCAGGACATAGTTATGGCCCTTGATGAGTATGTTCAGGACATAGTTATGGCCCTTGATGAGTATGTTCAGGACATAGTTATGGCCCTTGATGAGAATGTTCAGCTCATAGTCTTGTGTTTTGGCCAATGATCATTTTATCATAAGCTACTGCACAACCATAACACTTTAGCTTCCACATTAGACTTGGTTTGAACAGCCCTGGAAATCTTATGTCTAGTCTCGAAAAGCCCATGAAAATTAGATAAAGTTAATAAAGCCTTTGCAAAATTCTTAGAAATATTTATTGCTAGCCCTTGAATTTCATTTCCTACATTTATTAACATTACACATTGCATTTGTTTGGATACTGTCGGTATTGTCCCTTGCCAGACTGATAATCTGTACTGTAACTTCCCAGAGCACAATTTACAGTTAGGTGTAATGTAAATGTTGATAAACCAGTCAAAGCATATGATGAATGAAGCAGGGTGAACAATAACTTAATGCTGGGGAGGAATGCATGTTCAGTTGAATTAAAAACACTAGTTGACAAGATTCTGAGAAAATTTAAATGAGTCAGCTACAAATCCTCTTACTAATGGAACTGTTAGATGGGCCAAATTGTCCTCCCAAGCAATCAACTGTTAGATCAAATTGTAAATGTGGACCAAATCCTCCTCCCAAGCAATCAGCTGTTGGATGAAAACCTGTATGTGGGCCAAATTTTCCTTTCAAGCTAACACAGTTCAAGCTGATAGCCTCAGCAAGGAGTCAGAAGCCACACCAACAATGTACCATTCATTCAAACTGCCTTAGGAAATGATCATAGGAAATTGTCCAGAAATGAAATAATTTTGAAGACATCTTGACTGATATGTTATAATTCCGAAAGAAGTACAATGTAGAGATTTATATACAACTTGGGAGATAGAATATAATGATTTGACAAAGCAAAACATGCACTGGAAAAACAATGACTGTAACTTGTTTTACAGTGTCATTATATGTAGTGTTGATATTTATATTGAATGTCATACACTTTTCCACTTTGTTTTCTAATCTGTGAGATGGACTCAAATACAGCAAAAAGGAAGTTGTAGAACTAAACATCAAATGTCAGTAAGTTAATTAAAGCCGCACCTGGGCAAAATTATTACAAGTCTATGCAAAGTCTTCAGACTTGGTCTTAAGAATTTTGTATGAACCATGTTAGATTTCAGGCAAAGTTGGAGTGAAGGTTCATCTCAAATAATCACTGATATTTCATTGATCAGCATGTTTTGTGCATGGTTTCTTTGTGTTATGTCCTTTGTATTCAGTGATGAGGACATTCTGTGTATGTTTTTTGTGTTATGTCCTTTGTATTCATTGATGAGTACATTCTGTGCATGTTTTTTGTGTTATGTCCTTTGTATTCATTGATGAAGACGTTCTGTGTATGTTTTTTTTGTTATGTCCTTTGTATTCATTGATGAGGACATTCTGTGCATGTTTTTTGTGTTATGTCCTTTGTATTCATTGATGAGTACATTCTGTGTATGTTTCTTTGTATTATGTCCTTTGTATTCATTGATGAGGACATTCTGTGTATGTTTTTTGTGTTATGTCCTTTGTATTCATTGATGAAGACATTCTGTGTATGTTTCTTTGTGTTATGGCCTTTGTGTTCAATGATACACACATTATTTGTATGTTTCTTTGTGTTGTGTCCTTTGTATTCATTGATGAGGACATTCTGTGTATGTTATTTTGTGTTATGTCCTTTGTATTCATTGATGAGTACATTCTATACATGTTTCTTGTGCTGTAGCATTTGCATTCACTGATGAGCACATTCTGTGTATGTTTCTTTGTGTTGTGTCCTTTGTATTCAGTGATACACACATTCTGTGTATGTTTATTTGTGCTGTGGCCTTTATATTCAATGATGTAAACCTTCTGTGCATGTTTCTTTGTGTTATGGCCTTTGTGTTCAATGATACACACATTCTTTGTATGTTTCTTTGTGTTGTGTCCTTTGTATTCAGTGATACACACATTCTGTGTATGTTTATTTGTGCTATGGCCTTTATATTCAATGATGTAAACCTTCTGTGCATGTTTCTTTGTGTTATGGCCTTTGTGTTCAATGATACACACATTCTGTGTATGTTTCTTTGTATTATGGCCTTTTTATTCATTGATACACACATTCTGTGTATGTTTCTTTGTGTTATGGCCTTTGTATTCAATGATGTAAACCTTCTGTGCATGTTTCTTTGTGTTATGACCTTTGTATTCAATGATACACACATTCTGTGTATGTTTGTTTGTATTATGGCCTTTTTATTCAATGATACACACATTCTGTGTATGTTTCTTTGTATTATGGCCTTTTTATTCAATGATACACACATTCTGTGTATGTTTCTTTGTATTATGGCCTTTTTATTCATTGATACACACATTCTGTGTATGTTTCTTTGTGTTATGGCCTTTGTATTCAATGATGTAAACCTTCTGTGCATGTTTCTTTGTGTTATGACCTTTGTATTCAATGATACACACAGTCTGTGTATGTTTATTTGTACTATGGCCTTTGTGTTCAATGATACACACATTCTGTGTATGTTTCTTTGTGTTATGGCCTTTGTATTCAATAATACATGCATTCTGTGTATGTTTCCTTGTGTTATGGCCTTTGTATTCAATCATGTAAACCTTCTGTGCATGTTTCTTTGTGTTATGACCTTTGTATTCAATGATACACACATTCTGTGGATGTTTGTTTGTATTATGGCCTTTTTATTCAATGATACACACATTCTGTGTATGTTTCTTTGTATTATGGCCTTTTTATTCAATGATACACACATTCTGTGTATGTTTCTTTGTATTATGGCCTTTTTATTCATTGATACACACATTCTGTGTATGTTTCTTTGTGTTATGGCCTTTGTATTCAATGATGTAAACCTTCTGTGCATGTTTCTTTGTGTTATGACCTTTGTATTCAATGATACACACAGTCTGTGTATGTTTATTTGTACTATGGCATTTGTGTTCAATGATACACACATTCTGTGTATGTTTCTTTGTGTTATGGCCTTTGTATTCAATAATACACGCATTCTGTGCTTGTTTCTTTGTGTTATGACCTTGGCCTTTGTGCTCAATGATACACACATTCCGTGAATGTTTCTTTGTATTATGGCCTTTTTATTCATTGATACACACATTCTGTGTATGTTTCTTTGTGTTATGGCCTTTGTATTCAATAATACACACATTCTGTGTATGTTTCTTTGTGCTGTGGCCTTGGCTGTCGGCTGTTCAATAAGCAAACCTTAAAGTAGGGGGAAAGGTTGGTTTTGTAATTTTTTCAGTTAAAATGGCATCATTTATGTACATGTTTAACAGTACAATTTATTTGTGTATTTATCCAACTTTGTTTTTATGCTGTGTTTGCATTTGTTGTTTTCTTTATTGTTTTCTTGAGCTAATTTTATTAGGGTTTTAGCTGATAAATATAAAACTTGATGTCCAATTCATGTCTTTGCAGGTCTCAAGGTTTGGTCTGACCCATTTGATAGAAAGAAGACGTAGTTGAATCAACTCAAAACGAAATATCATAAGCTTTGTTCTATATTTTAGAGATTGTAAATATTTGTTTATATTAGTTTTAGTATCTCAAGATTAGATAATGATGCATACCATTAGCTATTTGTAGAAAACAAAAATCCTTTTAATATCATTTTCCGATTTTAATCAAATGAGGCACCAAGCAAAATAGATATTTTTGAATCATGTTTCCAGTGAAGAGACAGAACTAAATTGTTTTATTATTAAAGTAAGCATATCATGTTATTTGCTGATATGGCAAAACTTAACGGTTATGTTATTTGCTGATATGGCAAAACTTAACGGTTATGACTGGTTAAGTGGTACAGTCTCGAGTTAGGCTTGTGTTCCTTTTTCTTGAATTGAAGAAATAAATTGTATTTATGAAGTTATAAATGTTCCTTCATCAGTTAATTGTTTCTTTTGTATCTCTACAATACAATGAAAAGGCTATAATTAAATAAAATGATGACAGGTATTAATTTATTAGCATTTCTTATACATCAACTCTTCATTATTGGATGCATGCTGATATTCTTCAGGTGTCCCGGTGTCTGAGTGGTAAAACGTATTCACCTTTACTCATCACTACCATCTCATCTCAGTCCACATAGTGTCAAGTCTCAGTCTTAGCTAATGTGGGTATATGAGAAAGCCGGTATCTTCCCATGGGTTAGTGGCTCATACTGAGGTTTTAATGGGGTTTTCCCCCACCAATTTACTGCCTGCCATGTTTTGACTATTGTGCTGAAACAAAATGTCATTAAACTGTCAACAACAACGACAATAGCTGATACTCTTTATTAAGTGGTGTCTCATGGTCAAGAAAGCAGGCTGTTGTGCAAAATTCCAAAGACAACCTATATGCATACCATTAAAAAAACTACTGTTGCTTACAATAATAGTAGCAAGAAGATGGTGATGATGGGTATGATAATCGGGTGGTGATGAACGTGAATGGGGTCGAAAATAAAATGAAAAGCATTTCTTACTGTGGGTTACTTTGTTGAACCCACTTGGCAAGCTTCTAATACTTGTCCAGGAAGAGGTCACTTGTCTCTTTTAATATTAAGAGAGACTGTATCTATTCTTCTTGTGAGTAGTTATTATTGTAATGAGAAAAACCCAATGGAAAGTAATTTTGATTTCATACCATCCAATTTTCGTTTCATTAAAGTTTATGTTTGATTTTAAATATTAACAAGCTTTTGTTGCGCCATCTACCATCTCAGTTCGGGTCACGTGATTCCGCCTGGATATATATACGGCCAACTATGGCTGCAGTGGTGGCATGCTATGAAGACGTCCTCTTGTAAGTGAAGCAGTATAACCACCGCCTGAGCAAGCACATTTGGTCATAGTTCGCCAGACAGGAAATGGACTGACATATAATATGGCTGCCATGGTAGCCATTTTTGAAATCTTATCATTACTTGCCTTGAATGGATGGTCAAATCAACACATCATTTTTGTCAAAAGACTTGTGATGTCTGGTTGTTATGATCTGATGGCCATCGTGCAAATCTTTCCATCACTGCTCATCCTAAATGGAAAGTCGTATTAACATTGGGTTTTCACTAAAAGACTTATGATACCTAGTTGGTATGTATATAACAAATGATTAAATCAGGGAAAGAAAATGTTCTTATTGTATCAGTTACATTGGAACTGAAACTTACAAAATTAAGCTCTCTGAATTGTGAATTTACATTTTGACGATTGTCCAAGACAGTTCCACACATTTTGCAAAATCATCATGCATGTAAAAGTGCTACTGCCATACTTGCGTAATTGTTATGATGCCCTGCCAGTGATTACATACCAGAGCAGGTATAGATTGGATTTGATACAAAAGGGAAGAGACACTTTGCCATGAGATGTTTATAAAATACCCAATTTAATAAGACCTGTGAAAACAATATACATGATACAACTTCTTCACACCAGAAATTTTGCACTTAAACAGTTACACAATAATTGAATAGCAACATTTGGTGACCATTCTTGAGTCAACTGGGGTCATCTAGTACATATTTTAATGTAGCTCTAGTCATCTAGAACATCTGATATTGTGGTCCTCATTGTCTAGTACATCTGGTATAGTGGTCCTAGTTGCCTAGTACATCTGGTTTTGTGGTCCTAGGTGTCTATTACATTTGATATTGTGGTCCTAGTTGTTCTAGTACATCTGGTATTGTGGTCCTATGTGTCTATTACATTTGATATTGTGGTCCTAGTTGCCTAGTACATCTGGTTTTGTGGTCCTAGGTGTCTATTACATTTGATATTGTGGTCCTAGTTGCCTAGTACATCTAGTTTTGTGGTCCTAGGTGTCTATTACATCTGATATTGTGGTCCTAGTTGTTCTAGTACATCTGGTATTGTGGTCCTAGTTGCCTAGTACATCTGGTTTTGTGGTCCTAGTCATCTAATATATATTGTGTTGTGGTCTTAGGTGTCTATTACATCTGATATTGTGGTCCTAGGTGTCTATTACATCTGATATTGTGGTCCTAGTTGTTTAGTACATCTGATATTGTGGTCCTCATTGTCTAGTACATCTGGTTTTGTGGTCCTAGTCATCTAATATATCTTGTGTTGTGGTCCTAGGTGTCTATTACATCTGATATTGTGGTCCTAGGTGTCTAGTACATCTGATATTGTGGTCCTAGTTGTCCAGTACATCTGATAGTGTGGTCCTAATCATCTAGTATATTTGGTATTGTGGTCCTCAATTAAGGAAAGAACAAACAGTATGAAGGGGAATTTTGCATTGTTTTATTGGATGCCAGAAGAGAACAAACTGTCCACAGATAACATTTGCACATGATAGTTTAAGTGGATGCCAGATTAGAGATGAAAGAGAGACCACTGTATTGTCCAAATTCTTACTGAAAGCCATTGTCCCTTACATGTGTGCTGATCTTTTTTCCAAGACAAGAAACATTGTTATTAGAGTAGATGGTAATTGTACTAATGTTTTCAAATTTTATTGCAAAGTTTTTGTTTCTGTAAACAACAGCAGGAATGAGCTGCCTTGTCCAATATTTTCTGGTATCCATCCTAAACTGAGGTGTGCACCATGATGGCACTGATGTTAAAATACTTGGCCCGGAATCAGTTGGACATGGATTCAGACCTAACCCATCCCACCTCACATGGTCTGCCATGCTGCTTTCTTTTTGTTTTTGTATATGGACAGAGCACTTAATTCCCATTGCTATGACACTATATAGTCATTTATTGTAGTTATATTATCTGCCCTTGGCAATAATATCTTTGTGGTTGGTTTCAGCAGCATTTCTAACACATACTTGGCTTTAGAATGCTAAGGAAAGGAAAGCTAAGGCTCATTCCCAAGCACACTAAGGCATATCATCCCAGTCTGACCTGAGTGAGTGTCAAAGGACACAACAAAGCAGATGACCGGTTGGCTCGGAAGGCTGTCGTCAAAGGACACACCAAGGCATATGACCTCTGTTTGGCCTGGGTGGGTGTCAAAGGACACACTCCATTGTCTAATTTGATTTGTACATTTTCAAATCCTTCTTTTAGTAAAAAGCAGTAGTGATGAAAAACATAACTCCTAATTATGGTCTGATTACAGATGAAACCAGTTGATGGCTTGAAACTGGTTGATGGCTTGAAAATATTGCCAAGTTAGACACTATAATGAACTAAAGCAAGCTTTTGATGACATGGAAAACAGACTGGAAGCTCAACTATAAGTGCAGCTATATGTACTGAGATTGATAGCACAGTATGAGCAATTTGTTCAGGAAGGTTGTATTATGTACACTAATTGTCAAGAAGTTCTATGATCTATTAATGAAAAAGCATTGCCTTTATCAAATGATGGAAGGATATGTTCAGTGCAATGTAGCTAGATCACTAGAAGCTGAAAATATGAAGACTAATTATTTAAAATCTCAAGAATCCCAGTAACAGTTGTCTATTGTCAGAGGGTTGATGCCATCATGCTAAGTATTTTATTGTTGAAAGTTTTACGATTCTGTGATATTAAAATAAGAAAAAGAAATGAGTGAAATACAACAAGTTCTGTAAAATTCAATGAATAATTTATTTCCCTAGAATACAAATTTTTAAAATAAAAAGATCTTGTACTCTGGTGAATGAAATCCTAAATAGTTAAAAAGTTCTATCACATGTCAACAAGTATTGTGTATTCCAAATGAAGTCCAACCTATTGTGCTGATGTGCCACTAGTCTGGAATAGTTTGATGTGCTAACAGTTTTGATGTATCACAGTGATATAGCCCAAAATGTCTTTAAATTAATACACAGTAATTCCAAAAAGAGTTACTTAGTCCTAACATTTATAAACATCTTGTAATTCCAATGAATAATTGAAATAAATAAATCCTCTCAAATAATAATTGAACACAACTAATTGGCTGCACTAAGACTGATGTTTAAGATATGAATTATTAATTCTCAAGTACACATCCCTAATATTAAAGAAACTAAGACAATTTCCGAACCAATATGAGGGTGAAACATTCATTTCCAGGTCGTTTCAACTTGCTAACAAAGTCGGGTCCTTTAGCAGCTGACCAATCAGCAATTAGGTTACCTGGTTTTTCCAAACATGAAAACCAATGACCTAAACTCAAATCCCATCAAATTTGTCAACAAAATTTCTTCTGTACCTTCCAAGGTCAGAAGGCGATGAAAACATTAACCAAACAAACTGATCTCATCTTTCAGTACAAACCCACAATAGACAAAATTAGTTACTTACTATGTTATTTACTAAATGACCCTTACAATCTAGAATCATAAAAGTCAATGCATACTATAGATGTACATAATGCAAGAACTTTATAACAAGGTCATTGCACAGTTGAAAATAATATGTGATAATAATAATACCAATAATATATAGACAAATACCATTCTCTTTTGCTTTCTGGTTAATAAGACATTATTTTCAAAAATGGCAATTTTTGCACATGAATTGATATTGGCTAATGTATACTGACTAATGTCTTTAATTAGAGTTCATTATGCCTATATGTGTGTAGAATGTAAGTATTGTCCATACATTTATGTGGCATTACCAGAATGTACAGAAAGCTAATTGCCCAAAATATACTGGGACTTTGGTTGGGCCAAGTATATTTCATAAAAAGGGTCCATGGAAATCTGAGACTCACTAAAGAATATTCATATGAAAAGGTCCATGGAAATCTTAGACTTCTTAAATTATATTTCATAGGAAATGATCCATGAAAATGTGAAACTTCTCAAAGTATATTTCATAAGAAAGGGCCAATGGAAATGTGAGTCTTGCCAAAGTATATTTCATAAGAAAGGGTCCATGGAAATCTGAGACTTGCCAAAGTATATTTCATTGGAAAGGTCCATGCAAATCTGAGACTTGCCAAAGTCTTTCATAGGAAAGGGTCCATAGAAATCTGAGACTTGCCAGAGTATATTTCATAAGCAATGGCCCATGGAAATCTGAGACTTGCCAAAGTATATTTCATAAGTAAGGGTCCATGGAAATTTGAGACTTGCAAAAGTATAATTCATTAGAAAGGGTCCATGGAAATCTGAGGCTGGCCAAAGTATATTTCATTGGAAATGGTCCTTGACATGTGAAACTTGTCAAAGTATATTTTGTAGGAAAGGATCTATGAAAATATAACTTGCCAAAGTATATTTCATAAGCAAGGGGCCCATGGAAATGTGAGATTTGCCAAAGTATAATATTTCAAAAGCATTGGCCCATGAAAATGTGAGACTTGCCAAAATACAATTCATAAGATAGGGTCCATGGAAATCTGAAGATGGCCAAATAATATTTCAAAGGAAGGGCTCCATGGAGATCTTAGACTTGCCAAAGTATATTTCATAGGAAAGGGTCCTTGGAAATCTGAGACTTGCTGCAGAATATTTTATAGGAAAAGGTCCATGGAAATCTGAGAATTGCCAATGCATATTTCACAGGAAAAGGTCCATGGAAATCTGTGACTTGCCAAAGTATATTTCATAGGAAAATCTCCATGGAAATCTGAGACTTGCCAAAGTATATTTCATAAGCAAGGGCCCATGGAAATGTGAGATTTGCCAAAGTATAATATTTCAAAAGCGTTGACCCATGGAAATCTGAGACTTGCCAAAGTATATTTCATAGGAAAGGGTCCATAGAAATCTGAGACTTACCAAAGTATATTTCATTGGAAAGGGTCAATGGAAATCTGAAGATGGCCAAAGAATATTTCAAAGGAAGGGCTCCATAGAGATCTTAGACTTGCCAAAAATATATTTCATAGGAAAGGGTCCTTGGAAATCTGAGACTTGCTGAAGAATATTTTATAGGAAAAGGTCCATGGAAATCTGAGAATTGCCAATGTATATTTCATAGGTAAAGGTCCATGGAAATCTGAGACTTGCCAAAGTATATTTTATAGGAAAATCTCCATGGAAATCTGAGACTTGCCAAAGTATATTTCATAAGCAAGGATCCATGCAAATGTGAAACTTGTCAAATTATATTTCATCGGAAAGGGTCCATGTAAAAATGAGATTTTCCAAAATATATTACATACAAAAGGGTTCATGAAAATTTCAAACTTGCAAAAGTATATTTCATAGGAAAGGGTCCACAGAAATCTGAGATTTACCACAGTATATTTCATAGGAAAGGGTACATGGAAATTTGGTATTTGCCAAAGTATATTTCATAAGAAAGGGTGCATGGAAATATGACATTTGCTGAAGTCATTTGCCGAATTATTTATCTGCATGTCATGTAAAAAAAAAAAAATTCTCATAGTATCAGATGGAGAAATTGTATCTATGCCACTATTGTCTCAGACGTCAAAACGGTTGTTAAACGAGAGACGTCTATTCTTCGGAACATATCCCTAACATAATCTAAATGAGTGAAATAAGGCATACGAATGACATCTGTTAATTACATATTTAATGGACCCTAGGTTGCGAAATGTAAGTTGACAAACGCCGCTGCGTGTTAGAGATTGCAAAATTTCTCTCGTACACATTGCACTCACCTCTGACGTCACCCATAAACAGAAATATGTCAGTGTTGAAGTTGATATCTCTTATACTCAGGGAAACTTTGTTACTTTTTAATCAATATGAAAGGTAATTGCTTTCAAGATTTCCAAGATATCTTTAAAAGGATCAGAAAATTTTAAAAGAGAAAACAATCTTAATGCAGAACTGAATTACATCTTCAATGTATACTAAAATTTCACAATTCTGTACAAATGAACCACACACCAGGAGAGCGTGACAAATAGAGTATATGTGGAAATTATAGATTTAATAAACATATCTTCCTTTGCACATTGAAGCTAGAAAAATATATTGAATCGATTAAATTATTGAAACTTTAATATGGTTTTTTCTCTCCCTCGTCAAGTATTTTCGAGGAAAATTATCGAAGATAATGATCATACTTGTGTAGGGTCTCAGTAATATTTAGCACAATATATTGTAGTTACTGGCTTTACTGACTTGTACTGTCTCCAACGATTACAAATACAAACACGTATTGACAGGATACGCATTTACAAACGTGTATTGACAGGATACGCATTTCAAAGCTGACAAAATAGGTGCCTGTAAACAATGTTCAGAGTTACCACAGTGTTGCTGATTTATTTAAAATCTAAGTTATCTCTAGACAGGTTGGAATTCATCTGTACAAGATTTATCCGTACTAGTCTATCCACGCGCGATAGAGTTTTCTTTATGTATATGGCCAGTTCGGCCCATCAACAGCAATTTCTTCAGGCGCAGTGGATGAATCCGAATTAAAGAACAGTTAACTCCGGCTCTTTGGTCACAACGTTGCGTTACCCTTCCAGGATTTTCTCAAGTTTGGTAACCATTTCAGGGGGAGCGGATTGCATCATCATTCGTTTTGTTCGTGCTCGCAACTTTTTTCTGAATTCACGCTCACCCGCCATTAATTCTCTGAAAGCAAATGAAGTGTTAAAAGACTAAATCATACATCTCTAGGCAACTGCGTAGACGAAAATTGTACCTTCAGTTATAATAGCAGAATGAAAGCTAATCCCAAGTAATCGTTTTGATAATACGTTGTTGTTGGTGATTAAACATCAACTAGGTTGTCAATTAATGTCAATAACTAATCTAAGTTTCCATGGGAATGGAATTCCGATTTTATATTGCGGAATCTGTTTCTTACTGTCAAAATTATTAGCAGAGATCTGAAGCTTATTTCACATCGTTATGTATATAAATCTTTGAGAAAAAAGTAATTTCTCTTCTCTGCAACAAAATAAATGTTATTAATAAACTACTGGCTAATAGTTTGTGATTTATAAACTGAAGCAATTTGAGATCGGTGTGTCATAAAGAGCCAGCTCTCTCCGTCGCTTGGCATACGGCTTTAAAATGATTGGCTTCTGTTAAAATAACTTGTATGGGATTAAGTCAAACTACCATCAAGCTGACTCCATGGCTGCCATCTTACCATGCATGAGCTGTAATGAAGAGACCACGTTAAAAGGGTGGTTTTCGTATTCGGAAAGAATGTCTAAATAGAAAGTTCGATGGAAAACATGTTAGCAACAAATAAATCTGATAAAATCATAAAAATTGTGTTAATTAGACAACAGTAAAATGAAGCATGCCAAAGATTTAATATTGAAATATCAAATTAAGATGTGATATTAATATGTGATATTAAGATGTTATATTAAGATGTAATATTATGATGTTATATTAAGATGTGATATTAAGATGTAATATTAATATCTGAAAATAAGATGCAATATTAAAATGTAATATTAAGATGTGATATTAAGATTTAATATTAAGCTGTGATATTAATGTGATATTAAGATGTAATATTAAGATGTGAAAATAAGATGCAATATTAAAATGTAATATTAAGATGTGATATTAAAATGTGATATTAATATGTGATATAAAGATGTAATATTAAGATGGTATATTAAGATGTGATATTAAGATTTAATATTAAGCTGTGATATTAATGTGATATTAAAATGTAATATTACGATGTGATATTAAGATGTGATATTAAGATTTAATATTAAGCTGTGATATTAATGTGATATTAAGATGTAATATTAAGATCTGAAAATAAGATGCAATATTAAAATGTAATATTAATATGTGATATTAAGATGTAATATTATGATGGTATATTAAGATGTGATATTAAGATTTAATATTAAGCTGTGATATTAATATGTGATATTAAGATGTAATATTAAGATGTGAAAATAAGATGTGATATTAAGATTTAATATTAAGCTGTGATATTAATGTGATATTAAGATGTAATATTAAGATGTGAAAATAAGATGCAATATTAAAATGTAATATTAAGATGTGATATTAAGATGTGATATTAATATGTGATATTAAGATGGGATATTAAAATGTAATATTAAGATGTAATATTAAAATGTAAATACTGATGTATGCATATTATCATGGGAGCACTCAAACATAATGATTGAAATGTAACAATGTGATGAGCATTTCCCTGAATTATTGAACTCCATCTATGTGATATCTTCAATATTAGTCAGAACAATGCAAAAATGTACGTGATGATTATGTTGTGTGCGCCTGTGGTTCAATATCCATCGAAGCATATTTTTTTATTTACTTCTCTACACGATTTTTAATGCTAATTTTGTGTGTGGTTCTATTCCCGGAGAGTATATTGTTAACAAGCTAGTGCATGTGTTTGATACATTTGGCGGGCACAGGATAAAGAAAAAGGAATCAGAAGAAGAAAAAAAAATGTTTTCTTGTTCGTTCTTAACTTATTTCTAGACACAAGTAAAACCTTTGATATACGCAAGTAAACCCTTTGATAGAAATTGGAATAAAAAATTTCAACTATATAGTCACGGGTTTAGAGACAACGCACAAAACTGGCTAAAAGAGAATCTCTGAAACATACAACATGATGTATTTCTATATGGTCATTACTCAGAATGAATATAAATTTGTGGCTGGTGGTAAATGTATGGTGAATGTCAATCATAAATAAATCGAAACAATGACAATAACAGGGACGTCAAGAAAATGTGATCATCATCCTCTTCTTATGGAAAACACCCAACTTACCCGAGTTTGTTTTTTAACACATGCACCCCAATTAGCTCTCTAAACCAGTTGTACATGGCTTGAACATATCCGATATATTCTTAATAGATGCTAGAAACGATTTAAGCTGGTACTAAGCGTTTGACAAAGCACGAATCAACAAGCCAGGATTTTTCACTCACCAATGGGAATGGACTTGAAGCTCAAAAGGATGACTTTGAATGAAATTTGAATCCCAATCGATTTTAGTGTAGCCTTGTAATTTACGTAATTCAGAAATCAGAGTCATGAAACCCCAATCGATATCAGTGAAGCCTTGTAATTTACGTAATTCAGAAATTAGTCATGAAACCCCAATCGATATTAGTGTAGCCTTGTAATTTACGTAATTCAGAAATCAAAATCGTTGAAACCCCAATCGATATCAGTGTAGCCTTGTAATTTACGTAATTCAGAAATTAGTCATGAAACCCCAATCGATATTAGTGTAGCCTTGTAATTTACGTAATTCAGAAATCAAAATCGTTGAAACCCCAATCGATATTAGTGTAGCCTTGTAATTTACGTAATTCAGAAATCAGTCATGAAACCCCAATCGACATTAGTATAGCCTTGTAATTTACGTTATTCAGAAATCAAAATCATGAAACCCCAATCGATATTAGTATAGCCTTGTAATTTACATAATTCAGAAATCAGTCATGAAACCCCAATCGACATCAGTGTAGCCTTGTAATTTAGGTAATTCAGAAATCAGAGTCATGAAACCCCAATCGATATTAGTGTAGCCTTGTAATTTACGTAATTCAGAAATCAGAGTCATGAAACCCCAATCGACATTAGTATAGCCTTGTCATTTACGTAATTCAGAAATCAGAGTCATGAAACCCCAATCGATATTAGTGTAGCCTTGTACTTTACGTTATTCAGAAATCAAAATCATGAAACCCCAATCGATATTAGTGTAGCCTTGTAATTTACGTAATTCAGAAATCAGTCATGAAACCCCAATCGACATTAGTATAGCCTTGTAATTTACGTTATTCAGAAATCAAAATCATGAAACCCCAATCGATATTAGTATAGCCTTGTAATTTACATAATTCAGAAATCAGTCATGAAACCCCAATCGACATCAGTGTAGCCTTGTAATTTAGGTAATTCAGAAATCAGAGTCATGAAACCCCAATCGATATTAGTGTAGCCTTGTAATTTACGTAATTCAGAAATCAGAGTCATGAAACCCCAATCGACATTAGTATAGCCTTGTCATTTACGTAATTCAGAAATCAGAGTCATGAAACCCCAATCGATATTAGTGTAGCCTTGTAATTTACGTAATTCAGAAATCAGAGTCATGAAACCCCAATCGACATTAGTATAGCCTTGTACTTTACGTTATTCAGAAATCAAAATCATGAAACCCCAATCGATATCAGTGTAGCCTTGTAATTTACGTAATTCAGAAATTAGTCATGAAACCCCAATCGATATTAGTGTAGCCTTGTAATTTACGTAATTCAGAAATTAGTCATGAAACCCCAATCGATATCAGTGTAGCCTTGTAATTTACGTAATTCAGAAATCAAAATTATGAAATCCCAATCCATATTAGTGTAGCCTTGTAATTTACGTTATTCAGAAATCAAATTCATGAATGATCCTTAAGCAAGCGTTTTGTAGACGATTCCATTTTAAAATAAAGGTACTGGCACACAAAGCAAGAACACCCTTAGCTAGCAAGCTGCACCTGAAGACACAAAGCAAGCAGAGAGGAGTTGAGACGATGTGTGTTGGAAAGGACTACGTACCAGGCAGGGAGGAAGTTTAACAATAGGTCTAACACCACTAATTAAATTCCCATATACAGTAATGTTAAGAAATTTATAAATAAATATAATTTAGACGCAAGGTCTGTTTATATTCTTTTGCATCATGTTGCACACTTATCTTTGACAAAGATTTAGCGATGATGAACTCAGTGGGTACCGCATTAACTTGTCGAGATAAATATGTGTAAAGTGCCTGACCATTGTCAAATCAGTAATTTCAGGCTTGTCTGAAAATCATGACTATGCCATCTTTTATCAGTTCCATTTTATTTTGTCTTCTAAATTCTTCACTAGTCATTTTTATTCTGATAACATGTCGACACAAATATGTTTCCAAAATTGAATAAAATAAAAAGGCCGTCCCCTTTTTAGCCAGTCACTGAAGACCAATTGTAATTATCGTGGGCTCAATGTCCCCACCTCCAATAGAATATTTTGGCTCTCCCAAATAGTTAGTGTCGTAAGACGTAAAACGAGTGCAGCAGACTTCAGTCTGCAAATACTTAATATATAAATAGAATTGGGTGGTCGTGATCGTCCCAGTTGCCCAGTTCCGACGGTCTTTACACACTTTACAATGGCAGTCCCATTTTATTTATGTCGTGGTTCCGAGCATAATGTACTGACATTAAACAAGTTTAACGGTATTCTGGTCTATTTAGCCACGTCTGGAAAGCATATTGAAATGCTTAACACAAGAAATTTCCTTTAACTCGCAGAACTTTCTAAAAAGCTCCAATCTGAATAGCTCTCAAAATAGATGCAAAAACTCGAGTCTAACATAACATATATGCATCACTGCATGTCCCACACTTACCTTTTCTGCTTCCTTTGCTACAAGGTATAGTAATTATTTCAGTTGTATCTGTGGCTTCTTTTAATACAACATTGTTCTTTGAAAAGGCTAAATTTACAATTTGGCATTTTGTAATATCCATGAATCTCTTTACATCAAGAACAGTAAAGAAAATCCTTCAGTTTGCTGCACACTGAGTTTTAGAGTATCGTAAGTTCTTTGATTCTTGTAGCATTTGTAGAAAGACGTTTAGTGATACAAGAAAGAATAAAATATGAGATTTTAGGAAACCATTAAAGACTTTTAAAAGGGAAAAAATTCCCACAGTTCAAGACAAAGTAAACAAAAAGGGGACAATTTGGTGCTTTTAAGTTCAATCTATAACTGCATTGTCAATTTATAAAAAGAGCAACTTCGGACTATCGGTCGCTTGTTCAAAATATTTATTGATAATAGATAATGTAAGAAATGCTGCATATGATCTCCTATTAAACTCTCAAATAAGTGAATTATTCTGACGGAAGATTTCCCTTGTAAGTGTGCATGTTTCACATTGGCAATCGGAAAGGTTCGGTCTGTCGCAGTAAAATAACAGAAAAGACAGAATTTTCCGTTGTGATTAAAGGCGCATACCTGGAATATTAGAAATATTAAAAATAGGCAGTCAATATAACGGACATGCGGTATTTTCTTACCCAAAATCCACTTCTCCGTCCCCATCGGCGTCCAGTTTGGTCACAATCTCGTCCAGCTGGGACTCGGTCAGAGGTATGTTTTCGGCCTGAATTTTGAAGTTGATACTACACATTAAAAGTGGGTACAAATTAAATGTCAAAAGGCGAAATAGTCCAAAAATAAAATGAAAACTATTCCAATTATCCTTCATTGTGGATATCTCCAGATGTATGACAAGATCCACATTGTGGATATCTCCAGATGTATGACAAGATCCACATTTTCTTAAACGAACGGTTAAGTTGATCAGACTTTTCTCAAACATCTCCCTAAATTTTTTTACATTTACGTTCTTCTTTAAAAATTCAACCTCTTTTTGCAAATCAAGATCATATAATACTGTTGTTTTTTGAAATGACTTATAGGAATTTGCTGTGAAAAACCTAATCCTCGCTTTAAATGTTTAAGATATTACCCATTACAAAAGCACAGACATGTAAACACAGATTTCAAAATGTTCCATTGGAACCCAGTAATACATACTATGAGCCCCAGTTTGAACTCCTGCCTGTCCACACTTAGACTCCTGTCCTTGTCCAGTTTCTTCAGGAGGTCCACAACCCTATAGCCCTCTTGGTGCATGTAGTTGTACATCCGCATCACCGGGTCTCGCCAGTCTATAGCGTCTGGATCCTGTTTCTCTGGCTGCTTGCCCCGTATCACCGCCCCGTGCATAATTCTCAACATTTTGTGTAGCTTAATTTCCTCCCATAACTGAAGAAATTCCAGACTGACCACTATATCCTAAAATACACGGCAGTATCTCAATGATAAGAATTTTTTAATACCAGTTTTGTTAGTTTTATGATGACAGATAATTCACCATTTACAATAATTTAAATGCTTTGCATACCTCGTGTGTCTGCGGACTTAAATGTACATTTTGGTTCGCGGAGATCTACTCTTAATACTACTCTTAATATAAGACTGAGGACGTAAAATAAGAATGAGGACTTGAATGCTCCTTCTGAGTCGCCGAGATTCGCTCCAAATATGAATAAGAGAACAACGTTGAAAACAAATTAAGATTTTATGCTTTAAATGCATGTAGTTTATTTTCTGGTTATGACCAGTATACAATTGATAATTATGTCATAGCTTGATAAACCTTTATAAAATTGTTCCATGTTGTTTAACATTCGTTTCCAGCATGACTTAATTGGGCAGGAACATGTGGAATATCAATAAAGAGTGTCTCAAAATGGCCTTGTGATTGGCACCTCTATGATACGGAGAAATATGTATTAATAAAACAGCATGAAACTGGCTGGATAAAGAAACTTTCTTTCACTTGCCGTTAATTTTTTTATGCTGTTATTTCTTCGTTAGCGCGTACAACTTACCCTCGAAGTTTCGAAATGGACATTGTTCAATTTTCCAAAAATAACTATTTAGAAATCATTTTAGGGGAAAGGGTTACTATTGAAAAGTAAATATTTTTTTTAACCAATTGCTGGTCTATTCTAATAGATGAAAAGTTGGAGTCTGCGCATCCAAGCTAGAAAAAAACTACGAGCCGAGGCCACCTGATTACTTACTATTTTATGCGGAATACATAACTGAGGTGCCCAGATAACGTACCAAAGGGAACTAACTAAAATCTGCATCAACATGGCGGTAATGTTAACATTACAGGTACATTGACTATTAGATGATCAGTTGAATGAACATTGTCTTCGTCAATGGGGAAAAGAACTGTATAAAATTATGAAAGCTATTTTACAGTATATATATATATATATATATATATATATATATATATATATATATATATATATATATATATATATATATATATACAGTGTGTGTGTGTGTGTGTGTGTGTGTGTGTGCGAAAACAAATAGCATTAGCAATGATATTTGAAATTAACTATAGTCACCAAATATGTACCGTTAGATCCAAGATCGAAACAACGCATTTATCTGACTTCTGTATTAGTGTTAGGATCGTCAAGGCTACCTCAGGTGTTATAGGATTTTGTCCGATCTGAAAGAAAGGAAAAATAATCACGTGAACATTATTATTCACTCACGATGTTTGAAGTGTGTGTGTGTGTGTGTGTGTGTGTGTGTGTGTCTTTGCGTGCGTGTGTAAAATATCAGGCCCAGCTGCCATATGGTACTGAGTACATGCTTTTGACTTAGACTACATATTTTAACCGTTAGTGACTCCTTAGTAAAAGTGATGCAAAAGTACCTTTACAAGGTTAATACCAGAATATATTTCTTTCTTTTTTTTTAAAAATGTTTGGGAAATAGGTGAACACTCCTGATGAGTTTCAAATTTTGGATTTGTAACCTTAGCTAGATTTCGTGCTTACACGAGTGTTGTGTCCTTAACGCACTCTTGTTCCAAAACACAGATGAACCTTCGTGTATTTACGTGTTTCTGTTACATCATTCTTTACATCTAGTTGTTAGCCCTTTATCTCTCGAATGTTAGCGTTTTGATGCCAAATTATTCAGTGGATAAAGAACACAAAATCGCTAAAGAAATGTCCAATAATACAGGACATCGGAATGTTGAGAAAAATTAAGTGACATGAACAAAAAATACAAATAAACAAACGACAAGAAAATAATGTGAAACACAGCACTGGGTGAGTTGCCAGAGTGAGTTAATGTTAATTAAGTAGGACAGGCTATATACGGGCATTGTACTTACTCTTAGTATTTCCAATCCGTCGTTTTCTTTCAACCCCTTTAAAATGTTTCCCACCCCTTCTGTCCCTATCCGATTGTTTGATATGTCCAGTTCCTTCAGCGTCCTATTTTCTAGTAAAGCTTTGCCAAGCAGGGCACATCCGCTGGTTCCAAGTCCATTGAAAGAAATGTTTAGTCTTCTTAAGCCCACATTTCTCTGTCAACATAGAAAATTAACATTGATGTGTGGTTAAAGTAGTAAACTGTGACTGCTACACGGCATTATAATGAACCCCCTTTATACTGTACTGTAAAACAAGGCATTTTTACCATTAACAACTCAGCACAGGGAAATTGAGTACAAGATTATGGTCACTTTTTTTTGGTTGAATTCCAGCTACTCTTCCACTGATTAACCACGAACTGAAATAATTTCAATAACATTAACATTTTCAGTCTTTCTCTTCTCATAACATTATTGACACGCAGTCTAACATTCTATACCATGCAGTCGAAATTTGTGACTGTTGAGATTTTGAAATAACTACAAAACATTAGGAATACTCTCTCTCTCTCTCTCTACAGTCTGATATATAAATTTGAAGGGTCCTAATCTTTAGATACGAGTTAAAGTTTGAACCAATGTTTCTATTTGAAATGAGAGCTTTTTGTTCGTTACGTTGCAAGTAAAGTACTTTAAAAAATCAGAACTGTCATGCACGATGAAATTTTGAATTCCTTAAAAGAATTTTAATAGAATGTTCACGCACATAAACATATTTACGGGAAGTTGAATAGTCTGGAGCCTAGAGGATGTGAATACGATTCCTCACATTTAACTCTTCGAAATTATTAAAATACTTCCTCACCTTGCGAGAAAGATCCCTTAGTACCAGTGTGACCGAGTAAAACATATGTTACACCATCATTCTGACGGAGATGCTTGTCTCGTACAGTGTCATACCATGATTTTGACGGAGATGCTTGTCTCATTCGGTGTCATGCCATGATTTTGATACTTGTCTCGTACAGTGTCATACCATAATTTTGACGGAGATGCTTGTCTCGTACAGTGTCATACCATGATTTTGACGGAGAAGCTTGTTTCACACAGTACCATACCACGAATTTGACGGAAATGCTTGTCTCGTACAGTGTCATACCATGATTTTGACGGAGATGCTTGTTTTGCACAGTGTCATATCACGAATTTGACGGAGATGCTTGTTTTACACAGTGTCATACCACGATTTTGACGAAGATGTTTGTCTCGTACAGTGTCATACCATGATTTTGACGGAGATGCTTGTTTCGTCCAGTGTCGTACCACGATTTTGACGGAGATGCTTGTCTCGTACAGTGTCATACCATGATTTTGACGGAGATGCTTGTCTCGTACAGTGTCATACCATGATTTTGACGGAGATGCTTGTTTCGTACAGTGTCATATCACGAATTTGACGGAGATACTTGTTTCGCACAGTGTCGTACCACGAATTTGACGGAGATGTTTGTCTCATTCAGCTCATATAACCGAATTATCAATTAGATCATATCGTTTCGATTTTCAATGACTGGTCAAGCAATACTCTCAGATTTCAAGAAGTGTTACAGTATGTCAATTTAGCCGAATCCAAATGACTGGGCAAAATATAATTAATTCTTGCAGCAACAGTTGTAATATTCGTTAAAATAAATGTTTACATTTTGTGCTGTTTACTTGCGCTTGATTATTTAGGTTGTAATATCGTAGGACTTGAAAAAATTGATATGCATCAGTGAACCGGAACACTTCTGTTCTATCTGTACTAAGACCGTTTTAAGGTGATTGATCTAATGGTCTTTGTTATTTTGTGTTCATCAATGAGATTAAATGACCTTGCTTAATGGCACTCACGACACAGACGCTGACGTATCCTTGTCTAGGAACTTTCATTGGTGTACATCAGAGACTCGCAACAATAGCATGGGTTGGTTGTGCTAAATCCACTTTAAGTTAATTTGCCCCGCAACACTATTAAGCTCTCGAACCAAGTCGATGAATCTATTTATTGGTGTGTATCAGATATGGACAACACCGTTTAGTTTGATTGAGTTTGCCCACCTGAAGTTATCTTCCCTTGAACAAACCTCTGATTTTTAGAGGGACTACGTCTACCTGGCCGCATTAGAGAACATTGTAAATAGAATTGCCTTAGCAAAGGAGGTAGTTTGGGACAAATAAATAAGTAGTTAAGTGGGGCACCCTAGCGTCAATGGGAATTAGCATTACAGAACCCCTTGGGCACCTCTAGCGTCAATGGGAATTAGCATTACAGAACCCCTTGGGCACCTCTAGCGTCAAGGGAAATTTAACATGGGGAAAAATCGTGGGCAACTCTAGCGTCAAGGGAAATTTAACATGGGGAAAAATCGTGGGCCTGTCTAGCGGCAAGGGAATTTAACATGGGAATAGATTGTGGGTCTGTTGAGCGAAAAGGGAAAAGGAATAGGGTCGGGAGCCCTATTTTAATATGGTCCCGACCTGATGGGTCTATGAAAAAGGAACACACGAAAATTGAAACAGGGAGGGGTCTCTATTTTTTTAAAAAAAAATAAAAAATAAAAAACGGGTAGGCAATTGAAAGTTTATCTCTTTTCGAGAAATGTGGGTGGCCCTGAAAAGAGCCTTTGGGTTTATGTTAATGTATCCATTAACATAAGGGGCACTGCATTGGTCTTCTTCTTGTCCTTAGGCTGCGTCTTACTGTAGGACCGTAAATCAGGACTCTTTTGAAGCATCCTTGTCTTTCTACGTAGATCCTACGTATCCACAGACTGGTGTCTGTCATATGGACAACTGTCCAGTTGGATCGGACATACATGGGTATGTCCGTCCGGAACATCATCGTTGACACAAGGGTGGAAGAGTGTACGTCGGTCCACATCTTGAGGCGCCGAGAACAGGTGAATCAATGCAGTGAACTGCGTTTATTTATAGGTAGAGGAAGGATTGAAACGGATTGAGTTCATTAACCAATCCAAACACGCGTTACAAAATTCAGTTAGCCATCGTCCAATCGGAAGAGAGCAGTCTGTGACGTCACGTGGCCTACATAGATTCGCTAGCGACTGTGTGCAGTCAATCTATGCGACAGTGATTCAACATGACGGAAACTCAGAAAACGATCAAAGGGTGCACCAGCAGTGGAGACCACCCAAGGGAACCCGGACTTACTTTCAGAAGAGGTAAATTGGGATTTTGTGGATTTTCTTACTTCGCAAGAATTTGTTCCGGAACCTTCGTCTCCTTCATTACCGCACGTGGAGAATTTTAGACAGAGACAGAAAGAAGAATTGGAGAAATTTATACAACAGCAAAAGGAAGCGGAACAAGCTTTTCTCCTACGGCAACAACAGCAAGAGGAGGTAAGAAAAAAACAACAAGAAGAAGAAGCAGCAGCAGCAAAGAAACAAGGGTGTGAAAATCAAACGGTCACGGTATTGTTAGACATTTTAGCAGAGTTAAGAAGTCTGAAACAAATGTATCAGACTTCTTTATCACGACCGAAGAGAATACGACCTTCCCGAGCTAAACACTCCAACCCTGTGACTAAGCCTACCGTACCACCCTTAGTGATTTCAATCAAATCATCATCATCAACAGTACGCAGTCCAGAAGTAGGCCTCGGCCGTGGCAAAGGCTTAAGACAGTTAAAGTTGATTGCTTAAACTCACCCCTACACCAAAAAAAGCCCTTTTCAGGGCCACCCACGTCTCTCGAAAAGAGATAGACTTTCAATTGCCAATAACTAAAAAAAAACATTTTATCCCTATAGTACGTGTCTGTGTATGAGTGTGTGAGTGTACGTTCTTATTTTAAAATCAAAACCCAAAGACACTTACCTTTTAATACTTAATTTATTCTTTTATAAATATTAACAATCCAATTCACAATTCACAACAGAGCACTTTAAAAAGTTCATACACTTCTTCTGTCTCATTGCTTAGTCTCTCTGTTTTTTAAATTTCTTCACCGTCACATTCTTTTCCTCCTCTTCCTCCTCACTTTCCTCCCTTCTTCTTTTCTTCTCCTGTTTCTTTTTCTTTACCTGGCTGCTTTCTTCCTCTGAAGAATCATTCTCTTCTTCTGAAGAATCCCTCTCTTCTTCTGACTCCTCTTGTTTCTTTTTTGGGCAATCTGGAGACCAATGTCCTTTTTCTTGACAATAATAACAGTTATCTTGACTTTTGTCTTTTCTAGCCCCCCTTTTTTTGACGGTCTGGACACTCTGAAGACCAATGCCCTTTCTTCTGACAGATACAGCAAGTATCTTGACTTTTATCTCGCAAGGAAGGAAAGTAGTCCGTCGGCTGGTCTGAAGAGAATTTTCTAATGACCCCTCGCAAAGCTCGGATGAAATGTTCGATTTGTGTAGTCTCTTCCATCGTTGTGCTCGGTTTGAGAGTGAAATGAATAGTGAAAGGACAAGACACATACCCTTTTATATACGCTGGTCTGCCATGACTATAAATTAGTCCATGGTGTTTTAACTTTCGTCATTTGACATTTTGCACTCAAGATAAAACGATCCTATTCATTTGAGAAGAAAGAAGAAGAAAGTAAGAGGCAGAAACGTGATCTATCGCCTCGTACCAGGGGTGAAGTCTTGGCACAAATTCATGCCAGTGATTTTGAAGAGGACATGAGTGAACCAGAATTCAAGCCCAGAGAGTCTTCCTCTAAACAAAGTTCACCACCCTTAGTCAACCCTGAAAAGTACTATGACATTCGAGAGACAGAAAAGTGCTCCTCTAGAAAATTTATAACCACGGCTTACACGTACAGGGTGAAGTTTAAAAATTTCAAGTCCGAAGTACCTTTGGAGAAAGCAGAAGGGTTCATCATTGGGGTGTGGGATTCTTTACTTAAGCGACAATGTCAACCCAAAGAAGACGATCGCTTGAGACTTTCCATACAACACGACGTTTGAAGTCCCCTGTTTGGATCGAGTTTGGCAGCCCTGCAGAATTGACCGCTTCCAAAGTCATGGACAAGATTCAACACGTACAACAATCCAATGACCAGTTTGACATCACAGGACATGACCCACGTCTCTCCTCCTCAAGGGACTGGACGCAAAAAGATGTTATTGGTGGACGAGCTTCGCAGCACCAAAACAAGTCTTGTCCGAATTCACAACCCTGAAGACCAGATGTGTTTAGCCAGGGCCATCGTGGTGGGACGAACCTATGCCAACAAGAACGTCACTGTAGAATGGAAAAGAGCCTGGTCGACAATCGGACCGAGCCAAACAACGAAACGAACATAACTCCTGTTACAACAAGCTGGCTTGCCCAAAGACACAACATGTGGCATTCCTGAGATGCAAAAATTGCAAGATGCCCTAGCTCCACGATACACCTTGAAAATGCATCCTCAAGAAATGCGTGGGCCTCTGTTGTTTCGAGGGAAAGACTTTAAGGATGGAAAATACATTCACGTCTATCATCACGATGACCATTTCGATACCATTACCAGTATCACCGCATTCCAGGGATACAGGTATTACTGTGAGAAATGTGACTATGGTTATAACAATCGAGAGCAACACAAGCATTGTGGATCGAAATGCTCAGGATGTTTGGCCTCTCCACCCTGTCAGAGCGAAGGACAAGAACCAGTGCATTGTTCAACTTGTCTGCGCACGTTTGTCAGCCCTGCCTGTTACCAACAACATTTGAAGACGCAAGGTTCACAGAAGAAATGCGCTTGTCAACTGCTGAGATTGTGCCCCACGTGTGGACAAGGCATACGTACCAATAATTCCAAGGGACACGTATGTTCAGGAAAGAAAAAATGTCACATTTGTCATCACATCGTGGACTTGGAACACGAATGCTACGTGCAAAAATATCAACCCCAACCAGAGAAAGAGGACGGTCACAAGAATAAAAAAGGCAATTTCATCTTTTTCGATTTCGAATGCATGCAAGAGACTGGTATTCACATTCCTAATTTCTGCGTGGCTCATAGAGCATGCGAAAAGTGCATTCAAGAACCTATCGTGAGTCATTGCATGATTCCTGGAGGGCGTGAAAAAATCTTTCGGGGACCGAACACGCTAGCCGATTTCGCACAATGGGTCTTAGACCCCATCGACAAGACGTGGAGCCAAGAGGACATCGAACGTTACGGAGATTGTCATCGTCATGCCACGGTGATGGCTCACAATTTCTCCGGATACGATGGACAGTATCTTCTCAGATACTATACGGAGCATGGCACCGAACGTCCTAAAGTCACTTTGAACGGAGCCAAAATCATTTTCATGCAAGTGGGACAAGTGCAGTTTAAAGATTCGATGAGCTATTTGGCCATGCCTTTGAGTCGAATGCCTAAAACGTTTGGAATGACAGAAATGGCTAAAGGGTACTTTCCTCACTTTTTCAATACGGAAGCCAGCCAACACGCCGTTCTACCCCATTTGCCTGAGGCTCACTATTACGACCCCGACAACATGCGTACCGAACAACGAGAAGCTTTCTACGCTTGGTACCAGGCTCACGCCTCAGACCCTTTCGACTTTCAGGAAGAAATGCTAAAGTATTGTCGTTCCGACGAGGACATTTTACGGCGTTGCTGTGGAAAATTTCGAGAACTGTTCATGGAACACGGAGGGGTCGATCCTTTGAAAGAAGCTTGCACCATTGCCAAAGCGTGTTCCTTAGTGTACCGCCAACGATTCATGCCTGAAAACACCGTAGCTGTCATCAGTCCTCAAACGACCAACTATGTCAAACGTCAATACTCGGTCAAAGCCCTACGCTGGTTACATTACTTGTGCGACAAGGAAGACAAGTGGATTCAGCATGCCCGCAGCGGAGGAGGCGAAAAGGCCATCGGAACTCATTCGGTCGATGGTTGGGACTTAGAAAACCCCAAGATCGTGTACGAGTTTAACGGTTGCTTATTTCACGGATGTCCCGTCTGTTACCCTGATCGCGGCACTAAATATCAGTTTTTACAACGAACCATGGAAGACTTGTACCAGGCCACTTGTCAGCGATGCCTAAAGTTAGAACAGGAAGGATACCAAGTGGTGGAAATGTGGGAACACGAATACGATCACCGTTTGAAAACCGATTCCGAGTTTAAACGCCTCGTGGAAAGTTACCAGTTCATGGACCCGCTGAACCCGAGGGATAGTCTGTACGGAGGAACGACGAATGCCACCTGTTTGCTGTACCAAGCCGACGAAGAGAAAGGAGAAGAAATCAAATACTTGGACGTGTGTTCGTTGTACCCCTACGTGTGCAAATATTGTCTTTTTCCTGCAGGGCACCCGCAATTGTTAACGGAACACATCGACCTGAAAAACATTCGACAATACGAAGGTCTGATCAAGTGCAAAGTCTTGCCTCCCACGGACTTGTACCATCCCGTGCTACCTCACCATTGCCAAGGCAAACTGATGTTTCCTTTGTGCCGTACTTGTGCCGAAACGTGCAACCAAGACCAACCCTGTCAGCACACCCAGGAAGAACCGGCCTTTACGGGGACGTGGGTCAAAGTAGAATTGTTCAAAGCTCTGGACATGGGATACCAACTGTTAGAAGTGTACGAAATTTGCCACTTTCCCAAGACAAAACAATTCCACAAGGGTGACCCTACGCAGAAAGGCATTTTCGCCGACTACGTGGATGCCTTTTTGAAACTGATGCAAGAAGGCAGCGGCTATCCGTCCTGGTGTCACCCTCCCGAAGACCAAAATACATTCAAAGAGAAGTACTATGAACAAGAAGGCATTACTTTAGATCACATCGAGAAAAACGAAGGCAGGCTGATCGTTTGCCAAAGTGATGTTAAATTGCTTGTGGGGTAAAATGGCACAACGACCGTGTTTACCCAAGACGGAATATTTGACCGAACCTTCCCGCTACTTCCAGATGATTCACGACAAAACCAAATTCATGAAACACGTGGACGTCGTTCGCGAGGATTTGATCTTGGTCAATTACGAAGAAGATCTGGACTTTGTACAAGACGATCCCTCTGGAAATGTCATCATTGCGGCTTACGTGACAGCTCATGCTCGCTTAAAATTGTACGAAGCTTTAGAACTGTTAGGGGAACGTGTCCTGTACTTTGACACGGACAGTTGCATTTACATCCATCACCCGAGTCAACAGCACCCTGACATCGAAGGAGACCGTTTAGGAGCCTGGAGTGACGAGCACCCCGACGACAAGATTATAAGTTTCGCCAGTGGTGGTCCTAAAAATTACGGTTACGAATACCGGGGCAAACAAGTAGAAGTGCACACGCAGTGCAAAGTGAAAGGATTGTCTCTGAATTATCGTGCCAGTCGTGTGGTGAACTTTGGGGTATTGAAAGAAGATTTGCAGTCTAGAGAAGATGAACACTTTAAAGTGACTCAGCGCAACAAGATTGTACGTTTACCCACTCACCACATTGTCAGTCGACCCTTGGAAAAAGTCTATCAAATCGTGTACCAGAAGCGAGTGCGACTTCCCAATCATTTCACCTTACCGTATGGACATGTCGGTATTGGCCTGTATATAAAAAGGAACCCTAGGCAAAATCGATAGTTCATTGTGACTACCAAGACCAAGCGAGCAAGATGAATACTTTCAGAGAAACACAAAACAAGTTCAGACAGGCACACTTCAAGTGTGGGGCTTCTGAAGTGGAATGCGATTGTGAGCCTTGCAATGGGAACGATGCTGTATGCTATGACCTTAGCGATGCCGTAAAGCATCATGGGAACTTTAGTGTCACTACCCCTATCATGGAAAGTGATGCTGTGCGTGTCAAACCTGAGGGATGCGAAAGCGATGCCTCTTAGACACTTTACTTGGTTTCGTTTTAAAGGTGAATGTCCACCTTCACGTCTACCTCATTACGGATGTCATCCAGCCCTGAGCAAACTCCTGTCCATGTCACTCAACCCTCATCGAAACGAACCTGTGAAAGACGAATATTCGTTCCCTGTGCGTTTGTCGGAATACTGCGACTTTGAAAATCGTCTTCAATCGTTCAAAGGAAAATGGCCTAAGTATCTGGGAGGACCGACCCCCGAAGAATTAGCCAGAGCCGGATTTTTCTACTTGGGCGAAGGAGATAAAGTCAAGTGCTTCAGTTGCGGTGTGTCACTTCACCACTGGGAACCGCAAGATTCGGCTTACGTAGAACATGCTCGATGGTCACGGAATTGTTATTACTTACCCTTAGTGGGACCGAGACATTGAAGTAACTTACCATGTCGTTGACGAAGAAGAAACCAGATTGGTTAGGAGTCAAATGTTGGACATAACCGAGACCAGTATTTAAACTTCATTTCAAAAACTATATTGAATCATTACCTAATGAACTGCAAGAGAAGATTTACAAGGAAGTTTGGCAGGGGTTTGCCAGAGTGAAATCTCAATGGGTGACTGTAGAACTTTTGTGCCAAGAAATTCACAAGAGGAAAGTGAAAAAAGTCAACCAGTGTGTTAGATTTCTCTGGGTCAAGTGTGTATTCGTCCTATTATATTACTCTAGACCGTTTACATTAAAAGAGTTCAGTGAGATTCTTGGACGTTACCCTGAGTGGCAGTGGTCAGAAATTACTCACTATGTGGATTATTTTTGCTCTAGGAGAAGATTGTGAATTGTACGGACTGACCTATTCATGGATGCTTTGCTAGAGAACATTCGTGCTTTGCCTGTGGAGTTGCGAGAACGCATACTCCGAGAACTGATCAAAATACAAGTGAAACGCAAACGCAAAGTTATTCATCCGTTTTTAAATTATGCTCTGTTTCAAAGTATAAGAAGACTGATTATGAGTGGATATTACATCAGGCACAAAGGTAAACGAGGCTATTGGCCACCACCCAAGGATTCCAAAAA
Source organism: Sinohyriopsis cumingii (assembly GCA_028554795.2). NCBI lineage: Eukaryota > Metazoa > Mollusca > Bivalvia > Unionida > Unionidae > Sinohyriopsis > Sinohyriopsis cumingii. Next base: position 146,534,742 of record CM068828.1, read on the forward strand.
CAGTGTATATACTTATGGATACTTTACAAGAGAACATTTTGGGCTTGCCTGTGGAGTTGAGAGAACGCATTTACCGAGAGCTGGTCAAAATACAAGTCAAACGTAAAGAACAGTTGCATCCGTTACGTCACCGGTGTTTGAACTACTGGTACCTGAATGGTATAAGAGGACTGATTCGTCAGAAATTGTTTCAGTGGTCAGACCTTGTTCATCACTTTCAGTTAGTGAATGAACTAAATGTTCGTAATTTTGGTTACTTCGAGATTCACCTACTGCAACGTATTGAGGAAGACGAGTTAAAGGATTACCAACATATTTTACGTGGAATCTGCTTAGCGGAAGACGAAACATCTAGTCAAACTCTGAAGTGTAGGTTACAGTATGCAAGATTTAGATTCCCAACTGGAGAACGAAGATGTCTAGTTAGAAAGTACCTTTATTGCTTCCGAAACAAAGAGACTATAAAATCAGGAATCCATGCCAAGGCTTATGTCACAAGTGATTGAACAGATCCCGTGGCAGGTACTCAATGACCATATTCAAACCGTGGATCATTACCATCAATTATTACAAGAACTGTATCCATTCAATTTGGGACGACGCATAGTGTGAGTCTTAGTGACTTGTTTTCTGGGATTTCGTTTACCAGCCGAGTCCTTGTGGACTCTTTACGAACAGTACTTACCACCCCAATGGCCTTAAATGGTCACGAAAGACTCCTTTTGCTCAAAGCCTTGCGTTTTCATCTGGATACTTCTCGACCTCAACAGGAAAAAAAGATTCGTCAACGTTTAGCTACCGAAGACGTGTATGACGATGTGTGTGTAGCTTGTGACTTACACCCCCACGGGACAGATGTTCGTGACTAGAAAAAGGGGGTTTTGAGGCTTGGACACAAGAAGTGTCCCAGTATGCACAAAAGTTGTTCAAGGAAAAAAGTTACTTTTCAACCTGTGTTAGTGACAGTGCCAGAAGAACCCGTCATCGAGGTCAACCACTCGCTTCAGGACAGGACTGTCATGGACATTCCTGAAAGGTCATTCCGGGAGGACACTTGTGTGACAATACCTCATGTAGAGACTGTAAGAACATTGCACACTGTCCCTAGGACATCTTGGTTACCCAAAACAAGTTGTACAGAGACTTGTTTATATTCCACTGTGATCGTTTTGATGTGTTTTTTATTCCTGTACATAACTATTTGGCTTTTATGTATTTTTGTCTTTCGTGTTGTTCACATTTGAAACATTCAATAAACGTGTCCTGAAAAAAGTATATAAACTCTCGTCTTGTTTGTTTTCGTGTCACAAGTGACATTCCTAACACTATGGCTACCTCTGCTGTCTCTGCTCCCTCTTCCTCTACTGTCAAAGTCATCGACGAACACTTAGATCGTGCCAGTTGGGAGGCATTGTATCCTCGCCATCCCTTTAACATGCTCATTGCTGGACCTAGCGGTTCAGGCAAAACCGAATTTGTCAAACGTTTGATCGAACATAAACATCATTTGATCGATCGACCACCTCAACGCATCGTGTGGTGTTACAAAGAGTGGCAATCGGCGTACAGCCTCTTGCGAGAAAGTCATGGCGATTCCATCGTGTTTGTGGAAGGCATTCCCAAAGAAGACGACGGCATCGTCTCTGACTCCCGTCAAACCCATTTGGTCATTTTTGACGACATATTAGGAGAAGACAAAGAAGAAATTAAACTGTGGTTTACGCGCAAGGGACATCATCGTAATGCCAGTGTCGTTTACATCACCCAAAATTTGTTTCAACAAAGTAAAGCCCATCGCACCATCAGCCTCAATGCGAATTACATGGTCTTGTTTAAAAGCCCTCAAGAAAAATAGCAAGTGCAAGTCTTAGCCAAACAGTTAGGAACGCCTTGGCTGACTCAGGCATACGACGATGCCACTCAAACTCCACACGCCTATTTACTCGTCGATTTGAAACCTACGACCCCCGATGATTTGCGATTTCGTACCCACTTGTTTCACCACTGGTGCCAAGACGGAGAGCCTGTCCTGTACACGTCTCCGTCCTCGACTTAATTTCACACAACAAAAAGATCTATTAAAACCTCAGACACTTTTCGTCTGTCTCACACAGTTTGAAGATGACGTCCCTTCAGTCGCATCTTCCCGTCAAATTGATTCGTGCCTTGTATGGCATCAGTCGAGAAAAAAATCCACAAATACGAGCTCGTGTCTTAGAAGCTAGTCTCAAAGAAGTCTTACGATGGTTCACGGTGACGGCACGTCAATTACTCCAAGGGATCATTCAGATTCCTCTTCAAATCAAACGCTTTTTTGATCAAAACAAAGTCGCTTTGACCCAACTGGCCGATCCCCGCATCGACACTCAAACCAAAAAACAAATCATTTTGAAACCTGGAGGGAGCGGTACCCTAGGAGGGGTCATCATTCGCTCTCTCTTAAGATGGGATCCTAATGCTCCCAAAGTTCTCCCCAAGAAAAAACAACTCAAACGAAGCTCCAAGAAGAAGAAAAAGAGCCACGGTGTCAAGACCAAGTCCCCCAGGATACCCATGTCTACAAGAACTTCTCCAATGGCGGTACCCTCCTCTTACCAGACACCACCCCGGAAAAAGAAAAGAAGCCCCCAGAAAAAGAAACAGAGAAAAAGTCCCCAGAAAAAGAAAAGCCCACAGAAGAAAACAAGTCGCAAGAGAGGCACTTCGGCCAGGACGCAACCTTACACTCGCAAACCACGACCTGCAAAGGCGGTGACCGCTTCTCCGGTAGCCTCAGGTTCATTCACTTCCCCGTTGATGTCATCAAGAACTGAAGAGTACTTGGAGACGTTGATCACACCAAGAACTTCTCCGTTGATGACCCCAAGAACTTCCCCAGTGGCAGGTCCCTCCAATTTAGCGGCAGTGGCCGCTGCTCACAAAGTACCTTCTCCCAAAATCAAAGTTCAAGAGAGATCGGGCATGTTACAAAGTTTACTGGATTTGTCCAAGCAAGAACTGGCTCGATTTAGTCCGTTACGTACCCCTGCACGACGTGTCATGCCTGTCCTGAAGTTGATACGACGTAAAGACAACCAATGGCGACGCGTTCCAATATAAAAAAGGCCTGTGACTATGTAAGGGTATCAGTGTTTTTTGGTGCTGAAGACTCACAGATGTCACCCTCCAGAAAACATCCCTCTTCTAAACAACCCCAAGGAAGGAAAAGGAAAGGACTGCCTCCACGTTTAGTCAAACATGGGGACATGTTATCTGTCCTGTCCAAAGCTTCTCCACCTCTACGAAAAAAACTCATTCAATCAGCCTCCAAAGGGGTCAACAGTGTGCGAATGTTGTTTGAACCTCTTGAAAGGCTCGATCCCTTTGTCCAAACACCAGAAACTATGCTTAGGCAAACATCGTCACGTTCTTCGCGAAATGGTTCAAGAGAAAATTCCCATTCGTCAAAAGAAGAAGATGTTGGTCCAACGTGGAGGTATTTTACCCCTCTTGTTAGGTCCATTGCTGAAAGGAATCTTGGGAACCATGTTGGGAGGACTGGTGGGAGCAAGATAAAAAGGCCCTCTGAAGTCCCAAGATCTCAGAATCGACCCCTGACAACCCCATGGAAGGACGAAAACTAGCTTTAGTGCCTTACAAACGATGGATGGAATGCCATCGTTGGCAAGAACAAATTTCCCTGGGTGGTGCCCTTGACTTCCAAATCGAGCAGCGAGTTAGTGCGAGCCCTGCAACGGGTTTTGAAACAAAGCGGTCGTCACCCTCTTCGATGGCAAACGGACAAAGGTACTGAATTTCTGAACCAAGCGTTCCAAAAAGAATTAAAGAAACGTGACATTCATTTTTTTACCACCGAGAATCCCGAAACCAAAGCCAGCATCGTGGAACGTTTTCAACGCACTTTGAAAGAACGCATGTGGAAATATTTTACGCATCACCACACTCTGAAGTACATCGACATCTTATCGCACTTGGTGCAAGCGTACAACCAATCTTACCATCGAAGCATTGGACGTGCCTCGGAAGAGGTGACTCCCAAGAACGAAGTGTTGGTGTTTGAGCGCCTGTTTGGTACGTCCCCGACGAGGGCTGTCCCCAAGAAAAGTGGAGTGTTGGCCGTAGGAGATTGGGTGCGCATTGGCAAAACCAAACGCACTTTCGACAAAGGTTACTTACCTAATTGGACGACCGAGTTGTTTCGTGTCATTGGACGAGTGCATGGCCGTCATCCTGCTGTCTATAAATTGGAAGACATGAAAGGAGAAGTGCTCAAAGGAACGTTTTATTTGCCCGAGTTACAACGTGTCACCAAAAAGAAGACGACGTGTACGACATCGAAAGCTTTCTCGAACGCAGCACCCGTAAAGTGGGCAAACGACTTGTCAAAGAAGTCAAAGTAGGTTGGAAAGGATATCCACCCAGTTTTGATTCTTGGATCGAAGCTTCGCAAGTCATCGACTATAAAAGAAGTGACCATCATGCCCTTTCACACAGACGCAGCTACTACTGCTACCACTCCTTCACCCAGTTCTTCTCTGCAAGATTTACAAAAACAACCTTTGTGGGTGTGGTGTGGAGAACGTGTGCCTAAAACGCAAATCGTCTTTTTCTGCCAAATCTTCGTGGTGTATTGTGTCATCGGGGCAGCCATCGCCAATTTGAGTTTGCAACAAGGAGACAAAGAATTGTGGACCATTTTATTGAGCAATTGCATCGGTTACCTGCTTCCCAATCCCTCTCTGAAATTCTCTTCGAACGGGAACCACGGGTCCAGTGCCAATGTCAGTCACCACTCCAACAACAACAACCCCTCGGACAACCACAGAACTCTGGAATTATGAGTCACCAAAACCAATTTTACTTAACCTTACCCTGACAGTTCCATGGAGGTGTTTCCCAAGACCACGTTGTGCTGTTACACGGCCAAGTTACCTCAGGCCATCCAATTAGATCAGGAAGCCCATTGGGAAGTGGCTTTGATAGAAATCATTCACCCGACCCAAGTCCTCAATGTCCTTCCCAATCAAAATTTTTTTGATGTGGAAGTTCATGACGAGCCAATGCAAAAGTACTTGAATACCCATGTCAAATATGATCACAAAAGCTATGATGACAAAATTCAAAAGTGGTCTTACCACTTGTTAATTCCCTCAGGCTATTATTTTAGTGGCAACATTTGGTCAGCACCATTACCTCCAGATTTAATGTCGTGTTTCTGAAAGCTTTGGAAAGTGTCAAAAAAGTGTCACCATGGAATACCACAAAGCAGCTCGTCGCTTCCTGATGAAATTTGACGGAGGTAAAATCATGTCTATTATATTTTGTCCTGAATTGTTTGACATGTTGGGCGGGGACATGGACATGAGAATGGCCATGATCAAGAAAAACGAATTGCCAGTCATTTCCGACAACGATTCTTTCAGCAAGTTATTTCGTTTCCCGGTAGAACTGAACCAAGGACTGAATTTGATCTTTGTGTACTCCGATGTGGTGGAGTATAACGTGGTGGGACACACCTCCGCACCGTTACTGTGTATCATTCCTTTCAAAGTGGATTCTGTCACCCTCGCTGACGAAGAAGGTGGAAACACTTACCACGTCCACCGCGAATTTGTACATCCTCACTATTTGCCTGTTAGCAAGTCGTATTTGGACACGTTCAACATTGCTATAAAAGGAGATCTGGGACAAAATATTTCATTCACCAAAGGAAAAGTCACGAGGACACGGTTTAGGAGATATGTTAAAATCGGCCTTTCGTTCGGTGGCCCCAGTCTTGAAACCGATGGTGACACGCGGATTGCACGCCTTGAAAGATGCGGTACTGACGCAAGGCAAAGAATTTCTCCAAAATGTCATCATCGACAAACAAAACCCTAAAGAAACCTTCATGAGGGCAGACAAAAATGTCTTGCTGCAAACGGGCAAAGACCTTTTAGGCCGACGAGACACACCTATAAATGCCCTGCACGCTACCGAGTCAGGCATTCAGCAAGGACAAGGCAGAAAGAGACGACGAAGAAAACACCCTTTCACCAGACTTCAAGCGAGAAAGGCCAAGAAAAGAAGAACCGTTCGAGACTTAGACGTTTTCGATTATTGAAACACAGGAAAAAAATGATGCACCGAGAGTCTTGCGCTTGTTCCAAGTCGGAACTGGAACTGTTTGCCATGCCACCCACGATGATGACGATGCAAGAATCCCAATGGGTGGAATTTCATCCCGTCTCCTCTTTGACGGATTCAGCCCCCATCGAGTTTTGAAACCAAAGGACAATCCGAAGATTACATCGATCTGAACAGCAGTTACCTGTACTTGAAAGTCAAAGTGATCAAAGCGGCGGACAACTCCAATCCTGCAGCCAATGATAGAGCAGCTCCTGTCAACAATTTCATGCATTCCTTTTCGGTGAAGTGGACTTGTACTTGAATAACAAACTTGTCAGCAGCAGCACGGATACTTACCCGTATCGTGCCTACCTGGAAAATCTCTTGACGTACGGAAAAGAAGCCAAGAATACTCATCTGGATGCTTGCGTGGTATGGAAACCTGACACAGCGGGTGATAACACGTTTAACGACACAGCCCTGACAGAAGATGGAAATCCTCACAATGTGGGGTTTAACACACGCATAAATAAAATTCTGCAAGGGCGAAGTTTAGAACTGATGGATCGTTTGCATTTGGACATGTGGTAACAAGAAAAGTATTTGTTGAACGGTGTGGATATCCGCCTGAGACTCAATCGTAGCTATGCCGCTTTCCATTTGATGGCCCATGCTAATGAATACAAAACTATCATTCAAGAAGCCCGACTTTACGTGCGTCGTGTGGAGGTGTTACCTAAAGTGGGAAACAACATCAGTGAGACGTTGAGCAGAACGACCGCCAAGTATCCGATACGACGCGTGGAAGTGAAAACTTTCACTATTTCTGTTGGACAGCGATCCATGATCGAAGATCATCTGTTCCAAGGCCAGTTACCCAAGCGTTTGATCATTGGTATCGTCAGGAATTCAGCCTTCAACGAAGTCCACAACGAAAATCCTTTCCTGTTTCATCATTACAATGTAGCCAAGATTTAAGTCAGTCGCGACGGCAAGGCCTTGTGTACCCGACCCTTTGAGCCTACGTTTGGTGACAGGAATTACTTGAGATCGTACTTGTCCCTGTACGAAGCCACCGGACAGTTAGGAACCAACACCAGTCACGGCATTTCGAACGAGGATTATGCAGGAGGCTATGCTTTGTGGGCTTTTGATTTCACTCCAGACCAAGGCAGCGACGAGGGACATTTCCACCCTATAAAATCCGGCCAGATTCGAGTAGAAATTCAGTTTACTACAAATCTACCAGAGACGGTGAACGTCATCCTGTATGCAGAATTTGATAATACGATAGAAATCAACAGTTTGAGAAAAGTCATTCTAGATTATTAGAAGCTATGGAAGACTGTTATCCCTCTTTACCTACTGCAGAAACTTTGGAGATGGAATGTGAGGAGACTGTGGAAGAAGTTGTCATGATGAAGTCAAGATGGCCAGAACAAGAAGCCCATTTAGCCTCCTGTTGTGCCAAACACTTGGTCGAAAAAATGACGGAATTGATCAAAAAAGAGTGCTGTGGATGTCAAAACGATCATCCCAGTCAAATTCAACACGACAAATGCCTGATGCTGAGTCAAGAAGAAAAATTTGACGAATATCTGGACGAAGCTGGAGTCTCATCTCGGACGAAGTCGTGTTCGCATCAGTGGTATAAAGACTTGCGTGAACATTCTTGTCCACCATTAACCACTCAAGAGATTCATCGTATCGAAGCTGTCCTGAATCAGAGTGGGGAGACGAAGCGAAGGAGCGGTTATTTGTCAGACATTTTCAAGCAAAAAGTCAGAATCGAATTGATCACTTAATATTACCTGTGAAGAAGAAGAAAAACATGGATACCTGGGAGCTTTATTACCTTTTGAACCACAGTTCATACACGGCTTCTTGGAATCCTGTCGTCTGTGCTAAAGATGAACTCCCTCATCGCAAACCTCAAGACCATCTAGCTTATGTGATCGACACGGACGACATTTATCTCCTAGGAACCCACTGGGTAGCCGTCTACTTTCCTCAAGAAGGATGCGTAGAATATTTCGATTCGTATGGATTGCCTCCTTTGGAAGACGATATCATTGACTTTATGAGAAGAAATGCTCAGACCACCCGATTCAATAATGTGAAATTACAAGGCACAGATTCCTTGGTGTGTGGAGAGTACTGTGTGTATTTTCTGAATCATCGCAGCCTGGGCTATCCCTTAGAACATTTAGTGACTCATTTTGATCCTCGTTCTTCTTCAAGAAACGATGTGAAAGTAGATAAATGGTTTTGTGACCAGTATGCTTATCTTTTGTCTCAAGCTAGGAAACGTAGTGTCTATCAATGGCCTAATGACTTCCAACAGTGGAAATCACAATTTCATTCACAACGTTGTCAGCCTTGTCCAAAATAATGTGTGAGTTGGAAAAAAATGTTTAGTGTTTGAAAAAAATGTTTGATGTTATATTGTTGGATTATTGTTAAAAATGTTAGAATTGTTTGTTAGTATTAAGTAAGTTAGACTAAAAATGTTGTGTTTTGAAGAAAAAAATGCCTTTGTAGTTTGTTTAACTATAGGTATCCTGATTCATGCTCTTTGACTTCTCTCTATCCCTCTCATGACACTATTTGAACGGTCCGGCTCGAAAACCGTGGAGGGATGTTTTCCTTCACGTCCGCGCTTTGACTTTAAAGCCGGGGGTAGCCTCCAGTCTATCCATCCATTGTCGACTCATCCTCCTACGAAGATGTGCACCAAACTAGCTAAGCTAAAAGAAGCCTACGTGAATTTGCATAGGGTCAGACACAGTCTGATACCGAAGCCAGAAGAGATAGAGAATGTGAGAATCTTAAAAGTCACTGAAGACCTGATAGAAGAGCTCTTCAGAGAAGAAGTGAACAGGGAGAAAGAAGAATGGACAGAGAAGTACAGACTTCAGAAACAGCAGAGACAGCAGCAACAGCAGCAGCTGCAGCAGCAACCTGAACCTGACAGAGGCTTTGTCGATTGTCGTATCGACACCAAAGAGTTCTTCTTCTCTTTCCGAAGAAGCAGACCTATCGCCAGAAAGTCTATCCTCAGAGGACATCGCATTCTTAGAAACTAAAAGATTGCCATAGCAAACAAAAAAAAAAAACAGCCCTTTTCAGGGCTACCCATACCTCTAGAAAAGAAATAGTAATCCATTTGCCAAAGTGTGTGTGTGTATGTAGAGTAGTGTGAATATAAACACTGACTCTTTTTTATAGTGTGAATGTATGTGTTTGTGTATATGATTGTGTGTTTGTAATGCTCACGTACGTTTGTGTGGATAGTAGATTATGATCATGTTTTTTTGTTGCTGTTTGACGTGAGTGGAGAGTAGATTTGGGATTTGATTTGATTGATTTGCGTATGTGGATAGTATATTGAAGTGATTAATGAAAATTTTTAAATTAGTAATGGGTAGTATAAAAAAGTGAGTGTTTCTTTTAGGTCCGCGCGTTGTTTGGTCATGATCTAGGTAATATAACTTTTGTTTTAGGGGATGTTTTCCTTCACGTCCGCTCTTTTAGTGTAAATTGAAACTCGCTTGGCAGTCTAGCTACCCTGTTCATTCGTTAACAAGACAATGAATACTAGACTAGCTAAACTTCTTGAACTCCAGATGCACCTGGAATATGCCAGGCGCATACTAAATGAACTGGCCGCGGATCCCATCGTCGAAGAGGGAAGGATGAAAGAGGAGGAAAGAAGAAAAAAAGAAGAGGAGGAAAAGGAGAGAGGAAATTTCAGAATCCCAGAGACAGAAAATTGAGATTCTGAAGCCACTTATCCCGCCTCTGCACTCCCAAGAAAAAAGGTAAAGGGAGATTGGGGAAGAAGATGTGTGTGTGGTGCCAGACCTGGAAAGTGCCATCATTAACCAGGTGTCACTGGAGTTCAAAAACAAACTGCCCTTTTTAGGGCTACCCAAACCTTTAGAAAAGAAATAGTAATCCATTTGCCAATTTGTGTAATGAGAGTAATGTGAATATAAACACTGACTCTTTTTTCCTAGTGTGAGTGTATGAGTTTATGTATATGATTGTGCGTTTGTAAGTGCTCACGTACGTTTGTGTGGATAGTAGATTATTGGGCTTTGTAAGTGATCACGTATGTTTGTGTGGATAATAGATTTGGGGTTTCATTTTAATACTTTGCGTGTGTGGATAGTAGATTGTGGGTTTGTTTATTGTTGCTTCAGGTATGTGGATAGTAGGTCATATGAAATGAGAAAAGTAGGGGATGTTTTCCTTCAATTCCGCGCGTTTTAAGTGATGATCTAGGTAATATAACTTTTGGGTTTTAGGGGGATGTTTTCCATCACGTCCGCGCTTTCACTATAAGAACCCACAGTATTCGTCGTTCAAACCATTCTACAAAGAATAAAAAAGAAGATGGCTTCAAACCAACTTGATAAAATGAAAACATTGCAAGACGTCCTGGACAATTTGGGTATGATGGAGCAAATGTTAGTTAGACGAGGATCACTATTCTTATAGTCCCCATCGAGTGAAGATGGAGATCAACAATTTAAGAAAAGTAAAGGAAATGATAAGTGATCTGATGAAAGAAATAAAGGAGGAGAAGGAGGATGAAGAGGAAATGATAAGGATGAGAGTATGGAACGAAAAAATTGAAAAGGAAGAAGAAAATGAGAAGAGGAAGAAAGAAGAGGAGGAGAAGAAGAAAGAAGAGAAAAGAAGGAAGAAAAGAAAGAAAAGAAGAGAAAGAGTGTAGAACAGAAAATAAGAAGCTGGTAGAGAAATAGAATAAATTAAAAGAAGAAGAAGAAGAAACCCAAAGGCCCTTTTCAGGGCCACCCACCTTTCTCGAAAAGAGATAAACTTTCAATTGCCTACCCCTTTTTTTATTTTTTTTTTAAAAAAAAATAGAGACCCCTCCCTGTTTCAATTTTCGTATGTTCCCTTTTCATAGACCCATCAGGTCGGGACCATATTAAAATAGGGTCCCGACCCTATTCCATTTCCCTTTTCGCTCAACAGACCCACAATCTATTCCCATGTTAAATTCCCTTGCCGCTAGACAGGCCCACGATTTTTCCCCATGTTAATGTTCCCTTGACGCTACAGTTGCCCACGATTTTTCCCCTTGTTAAATTTCCCTTGACGCTAGAGTTGCCCACGATTTTTCCCCATGTTAAATTTCCCTTGACGCTAGAGTTGCCCAAGGGGTTCTGTAATGCTAATTCCCATTAACGCTAGGGTGCCCCACTTAACTGCTTACATATTCATACAATGTAAAGAATTTGCTAATGTATTTTAAATAGAAAATCTTATGTAAAATGATTGACATTAATATCTCTGCAATCATTTTCAAGCGTACAAATACTTTCTCATCTTGATACCGTATTATAAAAGATCTAATGTGAGAAGTGAATCCTTGCTGGTATGGATGGAGTTCATTTAAATTATATACAGTTGATTAAGTGATAAAACCACAAAAGTTCTTTTTTGACAGTCAGTGCCATTCATTCGTATTACACGACTACTGACCTTGATGCTTGCAGCAATGGCCATCGAACCTCTACCTCTTAGATGATTCCAGCTGAGGTCAAGGTCTTTTAATGTGTCACTGTTCGCTGCGACAAGAACAGACTAGTAAACAATGTCCATGATTCGTAGAAAATAAAATTCCTATATTTACTTATTTATTTAACTTGAAGCTTGCAACAGGTGGAAAGTTTGTTTTTAACTTTGAGACAGCGGAAGAAAACAATATTATGTTTGATGGGTTGTATTTATTTCCCGATTTTGAAAAATTCATCGCTTTATTCATGCCATATTTGATCAAATTGTATTTTCGTAACTTTGTAACTTCAATTTTGTGACTAAAGTGACTTTAAAATTGTATCTATGAAATAAATATATCGGATATGGATGTTAATCGTACATGTAATATCCTGTAAGGAATAAACATTCCATTTTACCATACCTGGATACAATACGTTTACACTTAAAATATTATGTAATATCGCTGTGTCATGTTTGCACTGTAAGATGATATAGCAAGGATATGTGTTGCGATGGGGAGGTATAAATGAAGGTATGATTAGCGCTGAACTTACCTATCGCAGCACCGAGTACCATCCCCCCTTCCTCACCAAAACAGTTATGGCTGGCAACTAGCTGTTTGAGATTTCTGTTATGCTGATAGATAGAATGCAGTATTATTAGACAGAATGAAGTATTGTTATATAGAATGGAGTATTATTATATAGAATGGCGTATTATTATATAGAATGGAGTATTATTATTATATAGAATGGAGTATTATTATATAGAAGGGAGTATTATTATATAGAATGGAGTATTATTGTTTCCTTCGTGCATTCTGATTTTTGGTTTGCCTTATTCTTCCTAAATTTATTAAACATATAGTTTTAAACATGAATGGAGTTTAACTGTTGTATAATGTAACAATACTTAACAACTGTACAAATACTTGCCTTTTCTGAATGTACGAATGTATTTTTTGGCTTTCATCTACTATCTTGTTGCCCCTATTCAAAATGACTGTAGAAACCAACTTGATTTAAATAAATGTAAATATCGATTCAATATTTTTTGTCTTGTAAAGAGAAACATTGTCTTTAAAAGCAAACCTTTTGGAAAGTCGATGAGGGTTTCTTAAGAAAACAATGAACTTACTTCGATTATTTCTGCTACATATTTTGCATCCGAGTCAATTAGGTTATTCCCTGAAATAACAGATTTTTTTATAGAGTATTCATTACATTTAATTGATAAAGCATAATCAAAGTTGCAAAATAATATTAACATGTATTCCACGTAGAAAATCTCCCTCTCTCTCTCTCTCTCTCTCTCAATCTAAATCTCTAAATTCATACTATATACCAACAAACGACATTCTTGCAAACGAAGTGAATAGAGATATGATTATGCCTTCTCTGCTTTGAGGGTTGTATATTATCAAGTTCTACAGTCATAGAAAACGTTGCTGACTGTATTAGTTTCTACATACCTGCGATATCGAGATTCCTAATTACGTTACTTTTCACACACCTGAGATATCGAGGGTTGTAATGACATTAATTTTCACATACCTGAAATATCTAGAGTCGTAATTGCATCACGTTTCATCATCACATGATGCAGCGATCTAAGTCCGGCCGTTTCGATGCCGTTCTGTGAAATGTTCTGAAATAATGACTCATTGATCTAGCACATTGATCTGGAATGGTTACAATTTTGTATAGTTAAGAATCATTGAATTGCTGACTTTTTTCATTTTGTTTTCCTTTGTTTTTAAAACTCTTAGAAAACTGGATTTAAATTCATGGAAAGGTTATAGCTTTTACCTTAAAGGAGTATTATATTTCAATTTGTTTTTCGCATTGTTTGAATTACTCAGATCAATATCAGCTCAGATTTCATTTTCTCATGCTGACACGTAAAATAAATCATTCTCTATTGGCTAACAATCTAAATTAAGTTACCTAAACTATCAATATTGACTTAACCAAATTCATATAGTCATAGTGTCATAATTATCATGTATCTATCTATTCCAATAATTTTCAAGCGCAAAATAAATCAGAGAAGGTAGTTTATCTTTACTATGTTCATTATTTTGGTAGTTATTCACGTACAGAGTTGATAGACGTTCAAAAAGCCATAAGTAAATAGCAAAGGTTTTAATTTCAAATTGGGAGAAATTCTTATAACCAAGCCCTTTAACCGTAGGAATTGATCATGATTGTACATGGATTTCTCTTAAAGACCTCCTTCTAGAATTCAGCGATCCGAATATAACTGTAGGAAAAAAAAAAAAAAAACAATTTCCAGTAAAATCTATCGAAACGTTTTCGTATTGGTGTCTGATCGTCTTGACCGATAGCCTCTGTTGCTCTAATTGTTGATTAAACCGCGGTGAAAGAACGACGACTCTACGACAAGTATCGTCTATTTAAAAAAAGCGAATGACTTAGCTCAGACAATACGTCTAGGATGGCAAATAACTACAAAATACCAACCAGTTCCCTGATCTTTTGGTTCATGGATAGCATGTCTGCTATGCTCTCAGTACCTTCGGGTCCTATTCCGTTGTCACTCAAATCCATTGTCTTAATCCATTTATTGCCCTCGAAGAAAACATCATAAATATCGTTTCATATTTTTTTCACTGGCATGTGTAATGGGAATATCCTCGATACATTTAGAGAAAAACGTTGTCTGGGATTTATTTTATCTACCAAAAGAGTTGTCAAACCTATAAGGTATCCAAATTAAAAGAGTTCCCATCATACCACAAGGTATCGTTTTCATATAATTTTTTTAAAAATGAAAACATGGAATGTACATTTTATCTAAAGTGTACTTTGCTCTTAAAAAGAAAAGAAAAGAAACATAGGCTAAAGAACGAAAATATTGAAGGAAATAAAGAAAAATGTCACTGTCACAAATAATAAAACTGAATATAATCGCTTTTGGTAAACGTCCCAAGTTGTCTTGCCTTTATTCGTAGAATGAGTAAAATGCTTTTTACGTGAAAAAATGTAAACAAAATTGCAAGCAATATTTAAAAGCATTACCATAAAAGCCATCTTTCATATAAAGGATTTTTTAACAAAAAAATGAAATTATTTATGCACAGAAATTGGTTTTCTGTACTAACATGGTTGTCACGTACTTTTCCTATTAATATTATTATTAATAGTAAAGGTTCTTCGCATGGTGTCTAATGTTGCCAATTTTAGGATTTCATTTGTGTAGACGTACGTGTGTCTGCTTGAAAATGACGTCATATTAGGATTTCATTTCTGTAGACAAAATTGTGTATGCTTAAAGATGACGTCATATTAGGATTTAATTTCTGTAGACATAATTGTGTCTGCTTGAAGATGAAGTCATATTAGGATTTTATTTCTGTAGACATATATAGATTTTATGTTAGGGTTTAGACCGAGACAAGGAAATCCCAGTCAAGGGGTTACATTATTCGTCTCCCTGCGAGGCTTGCCGAGGGGGGGGGGAGACAGATAATGTAACCCCGCGACTGGGATTTCCTTGTCTCGGTCTAAAACCCAGCGTAGATTCTTTTTCTCACCCAATAAGTTCCTTTAAAGTAAACAAGAACTTTTTACTTTTGCAATATAGTTCACGCGCAAATGTTTACATGCGGTGCATTAATACTAATATGTTTATGAGGACTGTGGCGTGACATTGCCATACGAAGTACACAGTTTTTAGAAGACAACAAGGGTTTCTTTTTTTAAAGTAGTTCTGAGCGTGTTGACTCCTTTACTGAGACGACTGGTCTGAGATGACTAGATTGAGATAAGAAAAGTAAGGTTAACAAAACAGCTATATTTTTCTGTCGCATGTCTGAGAAACTATTTGTCTGCTTGATTATAACGTCAAATTAGGATTTCATTTCTGTCGACATACATAAATGTGTCTGCTTAAAGATAACGTCCTATTAGGGTTTCATTTCTGTAGACATTAGTGTGACTGCTTGAAGATGACGTCATATTAGGATTTCATTTCTGTTGACATAAGTGTGTCTGTTTGAAGATGCCGTCAGATACCAGTAGTAAGGTTGAGATGGATGTCTGAGAAGAGATAATTTTGTCATAAACCCGGAGTTTTCAAAGTGAAAAAGATTTGAGATCGATATAATATGGCAACATTTTTTAATAATCAAGGTTTCAAAAAGGTGATCAATAGATAGATTATATAGAGTTAACAAGTTATGGCGTAAAAATATCAGAAAACATCCGACTTACTTAGACCTTTTTATGTCGAATTTGTTTTTATTTGAAAATCTAAACAAGACCGTTAACTTTATATTCGCAATAACCGTTATGCGTCACTCATTAGTCGTTTCTGATGTAAATCAAATAAAACAATATTTCATATTTTTCCTCCAAGTAATCATTCTTGAAAAATTGTTATATTTCTAATTCGCTCAGCTTCCTTTTCTGTCGGAAGGAATTCACAATCGGCAGAAAATAGAATTGTACTGTTGTTAAACACGGAGCAAATATTTTGGTGAGAAATAACCATTGCTGATGTTTCATAACTAGCAAAATGCAATAATTTGATTTGGAGTCAGATATGCCGTGTACGGTTGACGTTATAGTAATGATTTTCATTTCAGTGCTAATCCTGATTTTCGCCAGTCAAATTTAAACAGAAGATTTTTATTTTTATTTTATATTTTGTATCACTAGTTGCTAATACAGCAAGCATTTTACAAAAAAATTGAGACCAGTTTGTACAGATGCTACACAAATAACAAATATATAATATAATATCTCTTATGGTGCCTGACGTTTGCAAACTAAGGAATGAATATATCAGTACTGTGTACCGTGGTTTATTTTTTATTATTTTTTACTTGAGTACTTTTTACTTTTTTACTTCATAATTCTTGCCCACATCAACCCACCCACCAAAAGATATATATATACCTACAACGAGAGCTATGGCAATTGCTTTTCCACCACCAGGTCCTAGGCTATGGCTTTTCATGACGAAATTCCTCTCGCTCAGATTCCTAGCGACAAAATTTACTGGAGTAACACCAACACGACGGCATGCAGCGAGGTATAATTGCACATTGTCCGATTTCTCTTTCTCAGACGCATCTAACTGCCCCGTCCCTTCGGGTTTGTCTGTAAAACATAGGGTGATTTCCATGTAATGAGGCATATTTTCATATTCATCCAATCACTCTTCGAAGTCACTTTCAGATTTTCTTCTCTACAATTTTGAAATATCGTGAATACACATCATGTCAAGCATGTATACTTCATATAATAGTAATTTGTGTCTCTAAGGTCAAGGTCACGGAAAGGTATGTCGTGTTATTCTAATCCTATTTCGTGTCAGGGTCGTTTCACTTTCTAACGAAATACTTTGATGACACCAAAAGCTGTAAAGGGTAATAGTCAGAGTGTGTATCGTCAAATGCACTAGAGTTGTTGTCGATGGGGAAAAGGGCCACGCTCAAGCATGGCGGGATCAGGTCAAATACGGGGGTGGGATTTCAAAATTTCAAAAGCGCCCTGACTCTCCTCGAAAGGGCACCAAAACAAAATTATGTGTGTCTATTTACCCAACATACGTGCGCAAGAATAAAACGATGGTCAAGTTTCAAGTGACAAGTGACTGAACGTTAGTGTGTGGACTTTTTCCTAAGCGTGGGGCAAGTTCCAGAAACCACAGAAGTCACCTCCCAAATCCGGCCCTGTCAAGTGGTGAGCGTTAACGAAAGGAAAACCAAAGATATTGGCTTTCAGGCGCCATAACTGGTTTCCTTAATGATGTGAAAGCTGGAAATTCATTAGTGTGAAACTAATTTAGTGGAAATCCAACAAACCTCGGTCAAGCTAAACTAAGGAAACCAAAGTCAGGACGAGAGGTCATCAAAGTAGGCATGCTTGGAATAATTCATGTGAATTTCATTAGAAAGCGCTTTCAGTCGTTCTCATATCAAAATGCGTGCAAAATCGGATTTAAATCCAACAAGCGTTGATAAAGTTACGCTTCTGGAAGCCAAATTCAGGAGGCCTAGATATAAGGGGGGCATATAACTTCTCTAAATGATGACAGTGAAGGCTGTAAATCGATCTTTTTGTTTTTTTAGGCATTATACATATATAGCCGCATATTACATTTGATTAAAATGCAGCAGTTCCCAGTCAAAATATCTTGCAGAAACCAAATTGTTGACGAACTATCAGACAGAAAGCCAGACAGACATCCACGTGACTAATATAGGCCTTTTATAACTTCGTCAGTAATTACTTTCTAAACTTCATAAGTAATTGCTCTCCATCCCTACCTCCATCTACCCCCCATACAATCCAAATTTAGAATCATAAGAAAAATATTACTTTAAAGAAAGTTCTTTCTTCGAGTATTGTGTAATTGAGACCCCATAACAAATCGTATCATTGAGATCATACAAAAATCGTATCATTGAGACCACATTAAAAATCGTATCATTGAGACCACATAATATGTTATGATCTTATGACAATGTCATTTAAACTACCTAATATACTTTAACAAAAGTAATGCAAAAATCTAAATTGCGTATCGCATATATATATATATATATATATATATATATATATATATATATATATATATATATATATATATATATATAGTCAGCATGGTCTAGCAACCACTTGCGTATAACACTGTTATATGGTTCTTATTTATTAAAGGAGCTGCCTTCAACCTTATACAGAGTATTTGAATTCAGTTTACTATGTCCCCACGACAGTCTTTCTTTGTCCGATATAATAATCTATGCAATGCATGAGAAAAATGAATCAGCTCTTGACTTATTCAATGTGTCTATATATCAATGATAACAAACATCAATGCGTGCTAAAAATTTCAAGCCGAGAATTACGATAACCTGTATAGCGCTGATACGATTTATACGACCGTGGGGGTTCCGTCAGTTTACCTGAATACAATTTAAGGATATATATATATATATATATATATATATATATATATATATATATATATATATATATATATATATATATATATATATATATATATATATCTTGAATGTAGGGTATGTAGCCTTACTAATCAGTGAGGAGGCACAGATTCAAACCGTAGGTATATGAAGTATTATAATTGGACAGGAACGTATGAAATAATAAGGTAGGACAAGAGCGTATGAAATTGTAAGGTAGGACAAGAGCGTATGAAATAGAAGGGTAGGACAAGAGGGTATGAAATAGTAGGGTAGGACAAGAGCGTATGAAATTGTAAGGTAGGACAAGAGCATATGAAATAGTAGGGTAGGACATGAACGTATGAAATAGTAGGGCAGGACAAGAGCGTATGAAATAGTAGGGTAGGACAAGAGCATATAAATTTGTAAGGTAGGACAAGAGCATATGAAATAGTAGGGTAGGACATGAACGTATGAAATTGTAAGGTAGGACAAGAGCGTATGAAATAGTAGGGTAGGTCATGAGCGTATGAAACAGTAGGATAGTACAAGAACATATGAAATAGTAGGGTAGGACAAGAGCGTATGAAATAGAAGGGTAGGACATGAGCGTATGAAATAGTAGGGTAGGAAAAGAGCGTATGAAATTGTAATGTAGGATAAGAGCATATGAAATAGTAGGGTAGGTCATGAACGTATGAAATAGTAGGGTAGGACAAGAACATATGAAATAGTAGGGCAGGACGAGAGCGCATGAAATAGGAGCGTAGTACATGAGCGTATGAAATAGTAGGGTAGGACAAGAACGTATGAAATAGTAGGTTAGAACACGAGCGTATGAAATATTAGGGTAGGACAAAAACGTATGAAATAGTAGATGAAGATAGGAGGGTATGAAATGTTAGGGTGGGACATAAGCATATGAAATATTAGTGTAGGACACTAGTCTGTGAACTATTAGGATGGGAGAGGATCTTACGAAATACTTAGAATATATAGCGCTTTTTTAATGTTTCAATTTTTTCTGAGTTTACAAGATTGATAGAAATATATTTCGTATTGGAAACTGATTTTCCGCTGATTTAAAAGACAAATAGACGGTTTATCAATGAAAATTAGTTCATTGTACCCATAATTTGTGTTTAACTCATTTTCTGATGCACTGTCGCCTGTAGAATCGGGAAACTTGGTATGAAAATGGTATTATGTTGAGTAATAAAGCCAGCTGTACAATCTAGGTTACCGTAACCGACCTATATCTTACGGATAAATGACTTTTGCTTACCTTTACGTTAAGTTCATCGTATACTAGAGCCATCGGTCACTGTGACCTATTTGTCATGTTTTCCAATAAGGCTTTATCGCCATTATTTTGTTTTGCGTGTTTCACGTTAAATCGACATGTCTTATGAGCAAAACCCTTTTTATTCTAGTTGATTGAGTACTGTAATAGTATCTTCTCTTTTTCTTTCATTTTCCATTCTTTCTTTTATTTCGAAAAATAAATTTGTTTACGAATGACTCGATGTTCTTATTTTATTTCTGAGAGTAATAAATATGTGGAATTCGTTCAAGCGCATACAGTTCCAAAGAGTTGGTTCTGGTCAAGTTGAGAGGCCTTATTTATTATTTTTGTTTATCTTTTATTCTTTCTATTAATCTGAAGAACTAAATTTATAATTTTCATGCGAGACAACTATGCAGTTGTGGACAAATATAGTCAATAGAACTCATCAGAGACACAGACAGACATATGGACACACATACAGATGAGAAACATACACACCTACAGACAAACAGACCCTTTTTGTTCTCTGCAAAAACATCACTTACCATCTGCCATAATATCATATCCAGTGAAGGTAAATTCTCTTTTAATGTTTGTTTGGACAGTTCGTTTTGCTGAGCATCGGGTGGACGCGGATGCAGATCCGTGTAACTTGGAATCATCCTTTAGAACGTGGTTAGATGCTGGTGTACACACCTTACTTTGCCTGGTACTTGGTCTTGAAGAAACACTGGAACTCTCTGAATCTGAAACATTTCCTATTTGTTTTGTGGATTTAGTCCGACTCAAATAAAGGGGTGCTGTTTTTGGACCTTTTCCAGTGCTTTTAGTTTCAGTTGCAGACATTCTTCTCTCGAAGGTTTTAGTTCTCGCATAGGTTTCAGGTAAATTATCACCATCACCTTTCACGGTATGCCCATTCTCATTATTGAACTCCGCTTCTTCTCTCACGGGTGATTTGTCATTACCCCTTATCGATTCTTTTGAAGCCTTCATGATTGCGCTTCGGTAAATCTGGACCGTTTGTTGTGCTAACTATAGTTCCCTGCAAAATATGTATTGTCTACACAGTTATAAAACGATTTATTTAATGGGCAATTGTCAAATACAATAAGTTTTTCTTGATATACGTATATTCATTTGTTCACATATCGCTACCGCAGATTCTCTCAATTTTAACTTTCTCGCAAGTAAATATTTCATACTTTAGTCTATATACAAATTTATCAGATATATCGCAGATTGAATAGTGCCAAACACGTTTTTCCAGCGGCTATCTTGCACTTTTTAAGAGGTACTTATTCCTCTTAACACTTTATGTTCTTTATCTTGCCTCTGCATATCTCAAGCAGGCAATATTGGCAACGGTTTTCACCGTGACTTATCGCCGTTCTAGTAATTACTTAATCTGGGTATATCACTAGCATTCAAAAGGTCGATCACACATTATCTTCATGTCTACATATGACGTAAATCCTTCAGATGCTTCATTCGAGAGTTAATAGCCCTTGTAACAGTCCAGATTTATCAAAATGCGGACACGGGCTGTAATACTAATCTTAATCTTTACCATTCACAGATTAGCTGTTGTGATGAGGAAGCCGCGGTAGCTCAGGCGGTAGAGCATTGGACACGAGGGTAATGTGATCGATACACGACCAGGCCAGCCTAGGCATGTCCTTGGGAAAGGCACTTAGTTCCCGTTTCCTTGGTATGATATATTCAATAGTGTCTTTAATGAGCCATTGAAACAAGAAGAAAGCTGTTGCACATATAATTAGATTAAATTGCCCTAGAGTACTACAATATAGTTGGATTAAAGTGTTCCCACAAGTACTGTCATATAGTTAGATTTAAATCTACCAACAAGTACTGTCATATAGTAAGATTTCAATGTCCTGTCATATAGTAAGATTTCAATATCCTGTCATATAGTAAGATTTCAATGTCCATACCAGTACTGTCATATAGTAAGATTTCAATATCCTGTCATATAGTAAGATTTCAATGTCCATACGAGTACTGTCATATAGTAAGATTTCAATGTCCTGTCATATAGTAAGATTTCAATGTCCATACGAGTACTGTCATATAGTAAGATTTCAATGTCCTGTCATATAGTAAGATTTCAATGTCTATACGAGTACTGTCATATAGTAAGATTTCAATGTCCGTACGAGTTCTGTCATATAGTAAGATTTCAATGTCCCTATGAGTACCGCCATACAGTAAGATTTCAATGTCCAGTCATATAGTAAGATTTAAATGTTCTGTCATATAGTAAGATTTCAATGTCCATACGAGTACTGTCATATAGTAAGATTTCAATGTCCCTATGAGTACTGTCATATAGAAAGATTTCAATGTTCTGTCATATAGTAATATTTCAATGTCCCTATGAGTACTGCCATATTGTAAGATTTTAATGTCCCTACAAGTACTGTCATATCGTAAGATTTCAATGTCCTGTCATATATTAAGAATTCAATGTCCATATGAGTACTGTCATATAGTAACATTTCATTCTCACTACAGGTACTGTCATATAGTAAGATTTTAATGTCCATACGAGTACTGTCATATAGTAAGATTTCAATGCCCCTACTATTACTGTCATATAATAAAATATCAATGTCCATACGAGTACTGTCATAGAGTAAGATTTCAATGTCCATACGAGTACTGTCATATAGTTAGATTTCAATCCCCTACGAGTACTGTCATATAGTTAGATTTAATCTCCCTACGAGTAATGTCATATAGTAAGATTTCAATGTCCCTACGAGTACTGTCATAAAGTAAGATTGTAATGTCTATGCAAGTTCTGTCATATAGAAAGGTTTCAGTGTCTCTACGAGGACTGTCATATAGCAAGATTTCAGTGTCACTACAATTACTGTCAAATAGCAAGATTTCAATGTTCCTATGAGTACGGTCATATAGATAGATTTCAATCTCCCTACAAGTACTGTCATATAGCAAGATTTCAATGTCTCTACCAGGACTGTCATATAATAAGATATCAATGTCCCTACGAGTACTGTCATAAAGTAAGATTGTAATGTCCATACAAGTAGTGTCATATAGTAAGATTTCAATGTCCCTACGAGGATTGTCATATAATAAGATTTCAATTGCCATACGACTACTGTCAAATAATAAGATTTCAATGTCCCTATGAGTACTGTATAACCTTTAACAAACGTTCTGGTGCGTGTGGACGAACATATTTACTAGAAATGTTAACATTGTTGACGCCACAGACGAAGTCGTCGCATTCGACGGAAACGTCATATATATGTATTGCTATCCACTAACGCATACATTGCAGTAATGGGACAATGAGTGTGTGAAGCAAGAAAGAAAGGGAAAACGACATACGTGGTATCCGCATGAATATTGCGAGAACACACACTCAACGTAAGCAACAACAAACAAGAGTGACTGAAACTCAAATACACTATTAAAGTTTCAGTAAATCTAATTTCTAATCTTTATCAGCATTGCAAATCAGTTTCGGCTTTTGCATTGATGACATCTGTACGAAAGTCAGTCCGCCCCCCCCCCCCCCCCGTCATCTTCAGGTCGTGGTTTGAATTTAAATCCTTTTCTCGAACAGTGTTGCTCGAAAGGTCACATACGTTGGCAGTTAGACTACTACACCAATCAGCGAAAAATAGGTCAGTGCATCCTATGTTTCACTGTCTAGTGATGTCTATTGCCATTTGCGTTTAGCTAATTTTTCAGACACTATTGCCGATGAATCACACGACTTGGCATGTAAATGTTGTTTTTGTAGGGTTTAACGCCATTTTTCAACACAGGATAGGCTATACATGGTGGCCAGTATAAATGGAGGAGGAATAACCTGATAAAGATGAGCTAGTAATTTTTAGTCACATTCATTTATTGAAAGTTACTAATTTTATTATTGCATGCATTTATTTGTCTTTTGTTTCTCATTCCTTAACTACCGACCCACGAGAAACTACTGGCAAGCTTTCTCACATGACTACATTAGCCGAATCCTAGACTCGTACTCACGTAGACAGCGGTGAGATAGCAGTGATCCGAAACGGTGAGCGCTTAAGACCACTCGGCCACTCGGGGCTCTGGCATATAAATGCATCAGGAGAAGCACTACGGTCATCAGTTTAATGTTGGTATTTCGATGTGACATGTAATATACGACTTTTCATAGTCAAGTTGTGTGTGTTAACCTTAACGTTGATATCATTTTATGAGGCACTATTGCCCAATGAAACAATTTCCAAAAATGGACCAAAATCCTGTTCAACAAAGTAACTTCAAAAGTGCAGGTCAACGGAGCTAGTACTGAGCAATTTGAAATCCCAAGATCAGTGCGGCAAGGATGTTCACTATCTATGCTATTATATCTAATAGCAATAGAAATACTAAGCATAAAAATAAAACTAAATACAAGGATTGAAGGCATAAAAGTTCCAAAACATAAAAGAGGAAATAAAGATGTTACAACACGCCGATGATTGTACATACTTCATAAAAGACCCTAATTCCTATAAATACTTGATACAGGAATTTGAAAAATTTGGAAAAGCCTCGGGGTCAAAAATCAACCATAAAAAAACGGAAATACTAAAAATAGGAAACTGGAGAGGAAATCACTCTGGATTAACCTCCCCCCCCCATCAGATCAAGGAGAAAATCAAAGCACTAGGTATATATTTCGGAAAAGGAGAAGAGCAAGCAAACTGTAAAGAAATGAGAGAAAAAATAGACAAACATGTGAACATCTGGGCACTTACGCCACTCTGCCTCATGGAACGGGCCCAAGTGGCCAAAACATACATATATTCAAATATTAATTATATACTAAAGTCAAACGACATTAATAATACAACACTGCAAAAAATTGATAAACCCATCATTAACTATATTTGGGATTTTAAAACACATTATGTAAAAAAAGAAACTTTATATAAAGCAAGGGAAAAAGAAGGACTAGCAATACCGAATCCAATGTTAATTAAGCATGCTAATATTCTAAATAGATTTAATAAAATAAAAACAGAGCCAGAATACCCGTGGGAAGGGATATATATATATATATATATATATATATATATATATATATATATATATATATATATATTTGTTTGGTTTGTTTTATGAGAAACAGAAGAGACATTTATGAAAATAATAAACTTGTTAAAAAATCTAGAAGTACCTAGAAGATTTAGATATATTAAAGAACTACTACAGATGTATAGAGATAATAAAGAGCTATGGGAACTAGATGATAAACTTACATACAAAAGGATAAGGGAAATAACTACAAAAAAGTATAAAAATAAAGCAGAAGAAGAGAAGCTATATATTAATTGGGAAAGAGCATGGGGGCATTGGGTTAAACTAGGCTTCCTTAAAATACAAAGCCTCTGCTTCAAATACATGCATGATGCATGGTTGACGGGAGAGGCTGCAGTACGACGGCATATGGTCCGAGTACCGCCAAATTGTCCACTGTGTAAAAAAATTGTCCACTGTGTAAAAAAAACTATTTTTAGCAAACATCATGTTATCACTCAGTGCGAGAAAAGAAAAGTAGAAAGACTAAGAGTTATAGAGAAAATTAGTAAGAACGACAGATATAGAAAAGAAAACTTACTATACTTAGATGGGAAATTTGGCAAAGAAACACTATATAAAATAACTGACTATATTGTAGACACAATGAAAGCTGTGGCCAGATCATAGTGATAGGGAAATGAATAAAAAAAGATAAAAAAATATTAAAAATTCCATTGTTTACCTTCAATCGCAATTTACATTTCAAATATTTAGCAAGCAAATATAAAAATCCCCCAGTCATATAACTTCCTAAAACTGAATATTTGTAGAAATATCCCACACATAAATTGTTATTATGACTCTCAAATCTTCCAGTCACATAACTTCCTAAACCTAAAGGAACCTTTTGTTTTCTCATCATTCTCTCATTCTTAATGGGTTTAGGAAATGAGAAAAACAGGGAGGGACAGGGATCCCTAATGGGGGAAGTACGAGATAATGAAGTCACGGGGCTACGTCACATGGCGCTACGCGAAGTGAACAGGCCCTTGAAAGAGTTTTGGAAATATCCCCAGGTGGGAAACTCAGGTGTACAACACAAAGAAATAACTACTCGTATATACTCTCGACCTAATTCACTCTGTCGCTGTTACTTAGCTCCCGTACTGTGTATCTATCCCCATTTAGCGGGAAATAAATATAAAAATTACCTTTTGTTTTTTTTGGAACATAATCTTAAATAAAAAAAGGCGGACTAACTCGAGCACGGAGAAATACAGTAAATAAAGAAAGTGTTGACCCCTGTTCGAGCCCAACCGACCTAATCATATTAACTTAAGCGAAGAACGACACAGACCAACACACACATAAAACAATAGCTTCTTTTTTCTTTCAAAACCAATATTCCACCGTTTCTTCGCCAAATTCCAAATTTGAAATAAATATAACCATTAATAAAATATAAGATTGTAAGACAACTGGGTTAAAATTTGAAATAACTGGCTATCCCTACAAAGAAAACTATATATAGCACACATACATATAGCAATATACACATAGAACACACTGGATATAGTTGACCTCTAGCCAAGGTCAACTAGAAAATCAGGAATGGGACTTCGAGTAAGGTGATAGAAACCAACTCAGAAGAACCACCCTGTAGAAAACACTAGGAAATCCAACAAATACCCCGTCAAAAATTGTTTTAAAATTAATTTTTGATCGGAATTCTTTTCTTTAAAATAAACATACAACACACCTGGGGGAAAACACATACATATAAAAACTTTCCTTTTGTTTGGACAAGTGGCAGGGGGCATCTGTCTGGTCCCATCACCCCCCACCCCGAAAAAAAAAAAGAAGAATGTAAATGAAAAGCATGACTTTTTCGACCTTTCAAACACATGGATTCATGTAAGTATTCTAATTATGTCAATGAAACACCTGAATGCATATGCGTCTTACTACAAAACATGTCGTGTTCCTCCTGTAATTACGCTTTTTTAACTAGTGATTCATTTATTTATGTATGTTTTTTATTTATTTATGTGGCTCAACTTAACTAAAATACTGTACTTATTTAAACAGAACTTCTGATAATTTGCAAACATTTTGCTTCGTTCTTTCTTACGCTTCTGTTTCTAGCTGCTTTTTCTGAACATGCCTGCCATAATGTATGTATCATTGTACAGGACAGTTTTTCTCTACATGTATCTATTCTCTAGTCAACTTATTTATTTATTAATCAAAATATCTCCCCCTCTCCCCCTCCCTCGTTAGCTGTTGATATCCAAGTTCTGCCTACCTATTCGACCATTTTGTAATAGATTCCTCAAATATCAATTTACAGGTAAGATGTTTATGCTTCATCACTACTACTCACAAGGTCAGGTCACATTAGCACAAAATATACGGTCTTTAATGTTACACTTTAAGAATTATGAATGACGTTGCAATTCTTACGGGCCACGTAATTGTAGAAATATGATATTGTAGATCAAACAAAGGTTTCTTTTATGTTGTCTCGTAAGCTCAGTGTAATGACAATTACATGCCGAAAATAAATACATATACTAACTCTATCTACTGATTTCCTCCTATTATGATATAATTTTCAAAGAACTAAAGTCAACACTGCCAACCAGTACAATACGACCTTATTATTCAGATGTATAATGCATGAAAGAGGATTACCAAAGCTCTGTGTGTGTGTATATGCGTGAGTGTGTTTATATCATGAGAGAGAGAGAGAGAGAGAGAGAGAGCAAGCAAATTTACAAATCAAAATAATATTCCGATGTTTCCTTACTTTGATATATTCATGTTTTATCGAAACGGGTCACTTGCTTCAAAAGTGTTCTAACACGTAAAGAACCGGGTCAATCATATTTATTTTTCATGACATTGACTGTTTTAATGCTGGTTGGGGTGTGCAATGTCCAAACTCCAGTGTTACGGGAAACAACGAGAGGTTGAAACGTGAAAGATTAATTTGAAAGGTAGACATATGATCAATTCGATCAATTACAAACTTTTTTGGAATTCTATCTTTTACAAATTTGTGAAATTTAAAAAAAAACCTAATCGTTGCATCCCTGACTTATCAATATTTATTTAAATATAGCCCTGGATAATGCCTATCAAAGGTAAAAGGAAACTTACTTTAAGCTAATGCAATTATAAGCACTTATTGTCTCCCTAACTGTATTGTACAGTTATCACCTAAGTTATCAATAAAGTCATCAGAGTCGATTTTGTGATCGTCATTTCATTGTCAGTAATTTGATTTAGTAGCATAACCATAACAATGTAAACATTGAAGTAGTGGTACGGGAGGGGGAGTTGTTGATAATTAAACTAAAACATATTTCGAAGAAGAGTTACTATTACATATCCCAACATTTTTAGAAATCATTCAGTCAAGTGCATTTCAATGATAAACCGATCTTCAGTGGCATAAAAGACACAGATGTTCGTTTAAGTTTGGAAACAAATTTGATATTGCAAAAAAAAAAAACAAAAAAAAAAAAAAAACGTTAAAAGCTCTCCCTCCTTTTGTTCTCAAAGTTCTTTGTGCTTACGTTTATTTGGAAAGGTTTATCCGCCTAAATGTTTTGTACAAACTTTTCTTTCCATTTTGTCGACCTTTACTTTTAGTCGGCACGATATAGTCACTTTTGTGGCGATGTGCCGTAAAATGTTGTTGCTTGCATACATACATACATACATACATACATACATATTTCTCAATTTCAAACCACTAGCCAGTTCAGTAATGTTTAGTCCGACTAAATATTTTTTATGAAAAGTTACAAAATTCATTCACAACACCGAGCCGTAATTCCTTTGGAAATCACATGAAGCCGAAAATGTACCATCAACAACATAAGCAATGACGATGGTAAAAACAACAATAAATGATGACAAGTAACAGAGGAACAATACACGAGTAGTAACCTGGTTATTGGTGTTAATTGCAAATATTCCTCCACGATTTCGCACTTGACCACTTGAATTCCTTAGAGTCTGAGCAATATATTATATTTGGATGGAAATTTCGATAAGAAAACCTAATATAAAATAACCGACTATATAACAGCAACCATGATGGCCTGTGGGCAAGTTATCTCAATAGGTCGATAGCCTGCCCCCATTAGCTATCAACCAAGGGGTGGGGGTGAGAAAGAGGCTCAGGCAAAACGCCCGCGTAGGGGCGATAACGCAAATGCGGGCTGAAGCCCGGTCTCACCTCTCGCCCCTCAAAAAAAGTATTATCTGGCCTTTATCTGTAAATGAACCGAAGTACAGGGCGCCCTCTGGTGCCTCAATAAAACTAGGAATACAATAGAAAAACTGAAATTTTGCCATTACTTTCCTAAGTAGACTATTAACTAACTTATATTAAATACTTAAATGTAAATTGCTGGTAGGGGGAGCGAGGACGGGATATGGGGGTGGGAAGAGAGGCATCGGTTTCCTACCCACTAGGGGTGTGCTACCGCCAATGCGCGGGCTGGAGCCCTCACCTCGAACATACGTTTCCAACTCCCCTAGAACATAAATAAATTATCCTATAGAATCATAGGAAGAATTATTTTTTCTTCTAACCAACACTTCTTAAATATAAAGGATAACTATCAGCATAAGACTATAATAAAAAATGGAAACACAAGTTTGTAGTATTATGAGGGAACAGGGGACCATCTCATGGAAAGTACAGTGATAGAACGTCACAGAGCTATGTCACAAGGCGCCTCGCGAAGTGGACAGGTCTGCGAAAGAGCATCAGAAAAACCCACATGATGACATTTTACAAACTAACAAAACACCGAACTATTAAGTAACCCTGCACTTACTAGCTAACAAGTCTTTTAAAAAAAATTGGAACATGTTTTGACAATAAAGTAAATTATAGAGAGGAGGCCTAACTCGAGTCATAAGAAACACAAGGTAATACAGAAAGTGCAGATCCCGACTCGAATACAGCCTGCCTCAGTACGGGTTTATCCTTAATGCGAGAAACGACACATCATTTGCATTTTTGCCTGAACTAATAGTACACCATTTCATCTCGCCAAAGTTCAAGATTAAAAAAAAAATGTTTATAACTGTTCAATTTTTGTTTCAGGACAAACAAATGTCCATTTAACAATATTTAAGATAACTGGGAAAAATTTGGCATAAGTCTGGCCGTCCTCACATATAAACTATATAGTAAGATACACATAGCATACACAGGACATATGATATATTTGGAAAAGATAAAAAAAAAAAAAAAAAAAAACAAGGCTAGAAAATCTGAAAATGGGGATTAGACCCATCGTAGGACAAACATCCTTTAGGAAACACTAGGGAGCAATAAATACCCCGTCAAAATTTAGTTTTGATAACTAAAATTTTGAACGAAATTCTGTTTTAAACTTAAACAAACACGCACATCTTGGAGGCTACAAAAATACATGAAACACTTTATACTGTTTTTGGATAAGTGGAGCGGGAGCATCTGTCTGGTGCCCCCCACCAAAAAAAAAAATAAATAAGTCACGACTTATCAAGTATATGAAATTAAAAAAAAAAGATTTAGTCCTGTAACAAATGCAGGGATTCATTTTTGTATAAAATTGGAGAAAAATTACCAAAACAAGAACATGTGGGATTTCGTTATTTGTGTGTTGGGTTTGCTGAGTTATTGTAGTCGTTGTTGTTTTGGATTTCGTTTGATATATATTGTTGTGTGTCGCGTTTGTGTTTTCCTTGCGTGTTTTGACATTACCGGGATTCCCCGAACTATAAAAATGCGTTAAAATTGCAAACGTTTATTTCACTGTATCATCAAACATTTTCAAGCTTCAATTGTATTAGGCACATTTATGTAACTTTCTCAACTTCCATTATTGTGTTAATTGTTTGTCTTGTCTTTGTTTTATGTTTGCATTTGACAAAGATTCAACAAAAATGCAAGTTAAAAACTAGTGTTGCACTCCACTTTTCGTTGTTAGTCCATGACATGCAATCCATTCCTGTATCTAATGCACATAAAAGGATTTATTCTGCATTTTAATTTGTGTTCGTTATAAATTTATATTTTAATGCTATTTATTTGTATTTATGAAAATATAGTTACTATTATGAAGCAGCTTCCTGTAGATGGTAGGGACATGTTGGTACTTAAACACTTAATCATTCACTCTGACAGGTTGATAAGTAAACACCTAATAATTGACTCTGACAGGTTGATGCTTAAACACTCAATCATTGACTCTGACAGGTTGATGCTGAAACACTTATTAATTGACTCTGACAGGTTGATACGTGAACACCTAATAATTGACTCTGACAGGTTGATAGATAATGAAAGACACGCTTAATAACTGACTTTGACAGGCTGACAGTTAAACACTTAATACTTTACTCTGGCAGGTTGATACGTAAGCACTTAATAATTGACTCTGACAGGTTGACGCTCTTTCCCTGCGAAATGTAAGCCGAATTCTTATCACATTTCCAAAACGATCCATCTGTTCTGCAGAATATTCAAGCAGTTATAGTGAAACCACGTCAGTTAATCTGTTCGTTTTTTCCCCAATATTTAAGGTTGGGTGTTATTCATATAGTTGTATTTACCCACAAATTCTTGGGGCGTATAATGTAAAACTCTGAATGTTACTTCATTTGAAAGACTCCTACATGGAGCTACCGTTATAACAGGTGTATCATACGTCTATTATGAAAGAAGTGCGTCTTTGTGGAATATCCGCTTACGGGGTTATTCGGCATTTAAATAAACAAACAATTACGCCCCCGATTAACTTTGGAATGGGAATTAAAATTTCGATACTTTAATTTCAATACAATTAGTAAAATAATACACACAAAAAGCCAAAAAATGACACAGAAACCAAGGTCAAGATTTACGTGGTTTTTGTTACTGCATGTTTACTATCAAGTGGTGATTTATGCCTGACAACCACGAGAAGACTAATACCGTATGCCTCGTCATGGAATAACCTATTTTTGAAACCTTCAAAATACTAACAAATAAAAACGTGAACGGGTTCTGAATAATAGTCTCAACTTCCAACAATTATTTGGAAAAGATTTGAAACACAGTCACAATTTTAGACACTTATTTTATCACACTTTTAGACACTTACATTTTATCACATTTTAAGACACTTACATTTTATTTCTGAAATTAAATTAATCAGATATTCAAGTAGGGAGGGTAAATTACTATTCTATGTTAAAACCAAAAACAAATGTAGAAGGGCACGCTTGAAAACCCTTTCCGTTTCCAATTCGACTGATTGATAGACAAACCCATACTGTCAGAACAGGTAGATCAACATTCTATTGATCCCAATTCAACTCTTATTTTAGACACGCACTCACACTTGTTTTGGAGAGAGGTAGTTTGATGGGTAGATGTGTTAGCAAAATTGTTAATAGTCCGAAAAGTGATCTTAGACGTAGACGTAGAGTCATGTACGTATTCCTTCTTACATTTCAATTCATACAACTGTTATTCATTCCAAGGTCTACATATCGTCCATGAGTGTTGTATTTTATGTTGTCTTGTGTATGTATGTGTTTAAAATTCATCGTAAATTTATCAAAGTACGTAAATACTGCACACCCTTAACACACGCAAGTCTCTTTCTTTGCTTCTTTCTTTTCTGCTTTTTGATCTTAATTTTAACCTCTGATTATATTGTTATTTCTAGGGTCGCCATTTGTTACTTACCTTCAAGGAATCGTCCAAGTAGTAAAGAGTAAAATGTAGTGTTGTAATATTGTATTTCAATAGTGTATTACTTTTAGCATTTACAAATATTACAAATATTGCAAATGTTTCAAATATTGTGTGGTTATCAAATGCTTTATGTGCAACCGTAAACATAAAATCAGCACTGTCATTGTCAAAAGCTGAAAAGGAGAAGTTCGACAAATATCGACAATCTTTGTAATTAATTGCTCTAAAAGTAATATTAGATCTCTTTTTTAAACGCTTCACAAACAAAAATAGTTAGTAAACATATTTTTTGATTTCTTATGGATGATTTATTCCAGAAGTACTTTCGAATTAGATTTGCACACAAGCCAATATATACAGGGCATTCTAAACTAAAATGGTGTTCATCTTCGGTATCATGTAACGTTTCTTAAGGACTCACAAATGTACTCTTTTTTTTGTAGCTCTTCATGTGGCAAACCTGGACAAAGCTCTTACATATGCACATCCGTGGGTTAGGACGTATATTACACATAATTATGTATCAGAATCAAGCTAATTGCAAACAGTATATTTAATATTGATGTATATAATACTGATGTATGTAATGTTTGTGTATCATTTAAAATTATTGTTTTTAAAATGTAAAATACAAAACAAGAACCTGTTTCCCTTGTATCTTTTAGCTAAGCATTTACAAAATGTTTTGGCACACTTTGCGATGTTAACCGTATAAATTAATCTGCTATATACGATGTTAACGTTATACTAAATTAAACTGCCATTATGGTGTATTCCTTATCGACGTGTAAAGTCCTCTACTTTTACAATGGCCATTTATGTCAATAGAATACAGCCATTTGGTCTTTGTAGTCATGTGTTATGTATAATACATTTGTATTCAATATCCAATCGAATCGATATTTTTGATACAAGCTGGACAGCTTGATTTATTTACTTCAGGTGTTTACTGTTCCTGAATGACTTGGTCTCTATAAAAATACAAATAATTAAAAAATAAAAAATTAAATAATTTAGGAAGAATGAAATAATAGTTATAATCATGGGCCATTCACTTTTGGATATGTGAGGGACGGAATGGTGTATACTCAAAATTTGAAGAAGAAGAAGATGTTGAGGATGACGATGACTATAATCATCGTAATTATCATATGACGAGGACGGTAATGATGATTCCGATTCAAGATGGTGTAGTTGTCGATATGAGGTGAAGAAGAAAACAAAGTATTTGAAAGTCCCACGTGTCGTCTGTGAACTAGTTCCGACATCTTAAACAGAACTAAACTAGCTGAAGCCCTAGATATGCTATCATTGACAAAGTTCCACATTTAGTTCGTGTTTTGTTCATACACAGGCAGATTGTAAATAGCGTTTGACTAAAACACCCAAAGCCAATTTTTAAATTAAGTTAGAAACATGAAATTAAATGAAGGTCAATACATCTGCCTAGTGTAATTAACGACTTCATGAGGAGAAACAACTTACATCCACAAAACAAACACTTGACTCCTAGTTGTTTTTTTTTTTTTTTTTTTGAACGATGAGGGAATTCACAAAAAAGATAAGTGATAGAAGAAAGAAAGAAGAACAAAGTTGAAAAACGAAAACTGAAAACATTTTTTAAATGCCTAAACTTCATATGTATTTTGTATTGCCCTCATCCCAAAACATGTTGTATGACAAAGATCAGAGGTTTTATGATGCTTATCTTACCTAATTGTAGCCTGGTCGTTACAGTCAAGATCAAAATTATTTTAGTCACTATTCGGAATTTCCCACTGAAACCTTTTAGAATAGTCGTGTCCATTTCATTCCTGAAGCCTAACACGTTTGACTAGTATAGTTCTCATCCAAATATACCCACACGAGATCTCCAATACAGATTCGGTTGAGACGAATGATGTACCAGTCATAATGTCATCTCCAATAACTCCATACTTCATCAATATTCGTAAACTTATGCAATAATATGGATGAGGTCTGTCGATGAATGATAGAATGATATGCCTTCTTATAGATTCGTACGCCCCTTCCACTGGTTCGCACCACTGCGTGAAAGAAGCAAATTGTCAGTCCATGCTTATCGCTGTCAACAATTATAGATGTGAAGTGAACTCAGTCTTACCTCGATGGATTTTCTATTAATATGAAAGAATCTCTTTTCGTATCCCATTCGAAACTTAATGGGATTTATCATCGACTTACAGTCGTGCGTGGTTTGAGTTTTGTGTGGAAGAAATCGCAAATATCTTTCATGATCATAAACTGGGCGTTTTTTATTGCTGACTAGACCCATAATAAGTGGTAGTTTCAATGCAAACTTACGACTCTACTTTACCCAGGGAGTCATTTAATGAACGACACAGTTTTATGAAGAATGAGCAGTGACCCTTGTCGAATAGCTACGTGTTTATTATATTGGTCTCCTATAGTTATTGTTGAAATACTTCTTTCATCGTTCAATATATTCATACATTCTTTGATTTATGCATATACTATAAGTATAGGTTAGTGAATAGATAATATCTGACATTTCATACAGAGAGGTTGTGTGGGCATGTGGTCGACGATTTTGCGAGATGACTGCACGAGAACAAAAAAATCAAGCGAGATATCAGAACGTAGAACAAGCATCGGCTAGCATGCCTCATAACATTACAGAAATGTATACAATATTCAATCAATTATGTTGATTTTATTCTTTAGTCAACGTCATTATTAAATGTATTCATGTCGAGCATAACAAATAACTATAATGTCATAACGTGCTTTATTATCTGCATCACATACTGCATGTTCAGTAACCTAATATGTTTAAATCTAGTGAAAGATATTAAAGTATGTAGCAAAATATTTGCGCTGTGGTTTCCATTACTTCAGTCAGTGACACATTTACGTTTTGATTTCGATTACTTCAGTCAGTGACACATTTACGTTTTGGTTTCCATTACTTCAATCAGTTATACATTTACGCTTTGGTTTCCATTACTTCAATCAGTGACGCATTTACGTTTTGGTTTCCACTACTTCAATCAGTGACACATTTACGCTTTGGTTTTCGTTACTTCAGTCAGTGACTCATTTACGCTTTGGTTTCCATTACGACAATCAGTGATATATTTACGTTTTGGTTTTCATTACTTCAGTCAGTGACACATTTACGTTTCGGTTTTCGTTACTTCAGTCAGTGACGCATATACGATTTGGTTTCCATTACTTCAATCAGTGACACATTTACGTTTCGGTTTCGTTACTTCAATCAGTGACATATTTACGCTTTGGTTTCCATTACTTCAATCAGTGACACATTTAAGTTTTGGTTTTCATTACTTCAATCAGTGACACATTCACCTTTGTTTTTCGTTACTTTATTCAGTGACTCATTTACGTTTTGGTTTTCGTTACTTCAACCAGTAACAAATTTACGCTTTGGTTTCCATTACTTCAATCAGTGACATATTTACGTTTTGGTTTCCATTACTTCAATCAGTGACACATAATCAGTGACGCATTTACGTTTTGGTTTCCACTACTTCAATCAGTGACACATTTACGCTTTGGTTTCCATTACTTCAATCAGTGACGCATTTACGCTTTGGTTTTCGTTACTTCAATCAGTGACGCATTTACGCTTTGTTTCCATTACTTCAATCAGTGACACATTTGCGCTTTGGTTTCCACTACTTCAATCAGTGACACATTTACGCTTTGGTTTCCATTACTTCAGTCAGTGACACATTTACGCTTTGGTTTCCATTGCTTAAATCAGTGACACATTTACGCTTTGTTTCCATTACTTCAATCAGTGACACATTTACGCTTTGGTTTCCATTGCTTAAATCAGTGACACATTTACGCTTTGGTTTTCGTTACTTCAATCAGTGACGCATTTACGCTTTGTTTCCATTACTTCAATCAGTGACACATTTGCGCTTTGGTTTCCACTACTTCAATCAGTGACACATTTACGCTTTGGTTTCCATTACTTCAGTCAGTGACACATTTACGTTTCAGTTTTCGTTACTTCAGTCAGTGACACAGATACGTTTTGGTTTCCATTACTTGAATCGGTGACACATTTACGTTTTGGTTTTCGTTACTTCAGTCAGTGACACATTTACCTTTTGGTTTCCATTACTTCAATCAGTGACACATTCAACTTTTTTTCTTTACTTTATTCAGTGACTCATTTACGTTTTGGTTTTCGTTACTTCAACCACTAACAAATTTACGCTTTGGTTTCCATAACTTCAATCAGTGACACATTTACGTTTTGGTTTAAATTACTTCGGCCAGTCGGTTGAAGAATACGAGAATATTAGATCATGAAATGATAACGGTTATACAGGTAAAGGCAATATTATAATGATCTGTGAAATGTCACATGGTTTATTAGGTTATTCTTTTTTTCTTATTTCAATATAATTCCTTCTATTTCTCAGTTTCTTATTTCCAGATTTTTATAAGACTAAAATTATTCTGATAAAGATATGATGCAAACATGGCAACTTGCTGATTGCTCAAAATGTTATATATATATATATATATATATATATATATATATATATATATATATATATATATATATATATATATATATATATATATATAAAGATCCAAACTTCCATGTTAAAAAGAACGCAAGTCACTCTTCCTAGACTTTTATTTGTTAGTTTAGAAAATAATATAAAAATTTGATTTTCTGAACCATTCATCGCGCAGCACGAATAGAGGGGTCATGCCAATAATGAAATGTAATTACTTTTATTGTGCCTCGATGAGAGACGGATATTAAGAACGGAGGCATTATGGACTAGAATCAAAATGTCCATCAAGACGCCCATAGGATATTGGTCAAACGACCTAAAAGGCGACATTGGAGAAACGCGCATTGTTTGTCAAAGATACAAAAGCTGCCGTTCGCTCCATAGAACCACCGGAAAAATATAAATGTATGTTCTAATCTCACTCACATTGCAGGGTCTTGAACTGTAAATTATAATGAGTTGTCATGAGTAGTGAAGGGGGATATTATAGGGTCTATGGGATTTATCATTAAAAACACCCTTGGGAACATATAGGGTCTATGTAAATTTAACATGGAGAAAAATCGTGGGAACATATAGGGTCTATGGGAATTAACATGGCCAAAAACCCTGGGACAATATAGGGTCTATGTATATTTAACATGGCCAAAAAAACCCTTGGGACTGTATAGGGTCTATGTAAAATTGAAACATAAAAAAATAAAAAATAAAATAAAAAAAGGGGTAGGCAATGGAAAGGCTATCTCTTTTCGAGAAATATGGCTGGCCATGAAAAGGGCCTTTGGGTTTTCTTCTTCTGCTTCTAATTTCTTCTTTTCCTCCACCAACTTCTTATTTTATCTCCAACACTCTTTCTCTTCTTTTTTTTCTCCTCCTCTTCTTTCTTCTCTTCCTCCTCTTCTTCTTTCTTCCTCTTCTCATTTTCTTCTTCTTTTTCAATTTTTTCGTTCCATGTTCTTATTCTTATCTTTTCCTCTTCATCCTCCTTCTCCTCCTTTATTTCCTTCATCACACCACTGATCATGTCCTTTGCTTTTCTTAAGTTGTTAATTTCCATTTTTACTCTATGCGGACTATAAGAATAGTGGTCTTCAACGAGTCGTACGAGCATTTGTTCTATCATGCCCAAATTGTCAAGGACGTCTTGCAATGATTGAAATTTATCCAGGTGGTTTGAAGCCATCTTCTATGTAGAATGGTTTGAACGACGAATACTGTGGGTTCTTATACTTAAAGCGCGTACGTGAAGGAAAACATCCCCCTGAAAAACATAAAATCTATCTTACCTAGATCATGACCTAACAACGCGCGGACGTGAAGGAAAACATCCCCCTACTTTCTCATTTCATATAATATAACCCTAACTATACTCTCTACATACACTAAGAATCAATAAATAAACCCTTAATCTACTATCCACACCAACTTACGTGAGCTCTTACAAACACAAACACACTAACACATACCCTCACACTACCTTAAAAAAGAGTTAGTGTTTATATACACACTACTCTACCTACGCACATTGGCAAATCGATAGTTATTTCTTTTCTAGAGCATTGGGTAGCCCTGAAAAGGGCTGTTTTTTTGAACTCCTGATGCACCTATCTAATGGTTGCACCGTCCTGGCCTGGCGCCACACACGCATCTTCTTCCCCAGTCTTCTTTCACCTTTCTTCTGGGGAGCGCAGAGGGAGGATGATTCGCTTCAACACCCCAATCCTCTGTCTCGGGAATATTGAACGACATCCTCTCTTCTCTTTTCTTTTCCTCTTCTTCCCTCTCTCTTCTCTCCTCCTCTTCTTTTTTCATTCTTGCTTCTTCTATGATAGCCTCCGCTGATAGTTCGTTTACTATGCGCCTGGCATATTCCAGGTGCATCTGGAGTTCTAACAGTTTCACTATTCTACTATTCATTCTTCTGGCTGTGTTGATCAATCAACAAGGGTAGCTAGACTGCCCAGCGAGTTTCAATTTATAGTGAAAGCGCGGACGTGATGGAAAACATCCCCCTAATAACATAAAATTGATCTTACCTAGATCATGACCTAACAACAACGCGCGGACCTAAAAGAAACACTCACTCACTTTTTTATGCTACCCATCACTATTTTAAAATTTTTTATAAATCACTTCAATAGACTATCCACATACCCAAAGCAATCCAATCTAACCCCAAATATACACCTCAAACAGCCCAAAAAAACAAACATCATTTTAATCTACTATCCACACCAACCTACTTTATCACTTACAAACACAAACACACAAACACATACCCTCACATTTTTTAAGAAATAGATAGTGTTTATTTTCACACTACTCTACCTACACACATTGGCAAATCGATCGTTATTTCTTTTCTAGAGTATTGGGTTGCCCTGAAAAGGGCTGTTTTTTGTTTTGCTATGGCATTCTTTTTTTAGTTTCTAAGAATGCGATGTCCTCTGAGGATAGACTTTCTGGCGATAGGTCTGCTTCTTCGGAAAGAGAAGAAGAACTCTTTGGTGTCGATACGACAATCGACAAAGCCTCTGTCAGGTTCAGGTTGTTGCTGCTGCTGTTGCTGCTGTCTCTGAAGTCTGTACTTCTCTGTCCATTCTTCTTTTTCCCTGTTCATTTCTTCTCTGAAGAGCTCTTCTATCAGGTCTTCAGTGATTTTTAACATTCTCACATTCTCTATTTCTTCTGGCTTCGGTATCAGACTGTGTCTGACCCTATGCAAATTCACGTAGGCTTCGTTGAGCTTAGCTAGTTTGGAGCACATCTTCGTAGGAGGATGAGTCGACAATGGATGGTTAGACTTGAAACAACCCCGGTTCTTAAAGTCAAAGCGCGGACGTGAAGGAAAACATCCCCCACACGGTTTTCGAGCCGCAACGTTTAGTGAGTGTCATGAGAGGGATAGTAAGAAATCAAAGAGCATCAATCCAACATTCTTCTAGCTAAACAAAAGACAAAGACATTGTTTTCAAAACACAACATTTTTTTATTCAAAAATCACTTAACACTAAACAACAACTCTAACATTTTTTAACAATAATCCAACACTATAACATCAAACAATTTTTTTTCAAATCACAAACATTGTTTCTCAATATACAATCTACTTTGAACAGGGCTGACAACGTTGTGAATGAAATTGTGATTTCCACTGTTGGAAATCATTAGGCCATTGATGGACACTACGTTTCCTAGCTTGAGATAAAAGATAAGCATAATGGTCACAAAACCATCGATCTACTTTCACATCGTTTCTAGTAGAAGAACGAGGATCGAAATGAGTCACTAAATGTTCTAAGGAATAGCCCAGGCTGCGATGATGCAGAAAATACACACAGTACTGTCCACACACCAAGGAATCTGTGCCTTGTAATTTCACGTTATTGAAACGGGTGGTTTGAGCATTTCTTCTCATAAAGTCGATGATATCGTCTTCCAAAGGGGGCAATCCGTACGAATCGAAATATTCCACACATCCTTCTTGAGGAAAGTAGACGGCTACCCAGTGGGTTCCTGGGAGATGACTGTCGTCCGTGTTGATCACGTAAGCTTGATGGTCTTTAGGTTTGCGTAGAGGGAGTTCATCTTTAGCACAGACGACAGGATTCCAAGAAGCCGTATACGAACTGTGGTTCAAAAGGTAATAAAGTTCCCAGGTATCCATTGTTTTGTGTTTTCTTCTTCACAGGTAATAATAAGTCATCAATTCGATCCTGACTTTTTGCTTGAAAATGTCTGACGAATAAACGGTTATTCGTTCTGTTTCCTCACTCTGATTCAGGAGAGCTTCGATACGATGGATCTCTTGAGTGGTTAATGGTGGACAAGAATGTTCACGCAAGTCTTTATACCACTGGTGCAACACGTCTTTGTTCGAGATGAGACTCCAAGCTTCGTCCAGATACTCGTCCAATTTTTCTTCTTGACTTAACATCAGGCATTTATCGTGTTGAATTTGACTGGGATGATCGTTTTGACATCCATATCAATTTTTCTTGATCAATTCCGTCATTTTATCGACCAAGTGTTTGGCAAAACAGGAGACTAAATGGGCTTCTTGTTCTGGCCATCTCGACTTCATCATGATCACTTCTTCTTTTTCCACGGTCTCCTCACATTCCATCTTTAAAGTTTCTCCACTAGGTAAAGAGGAATAACAGTCTTCCATGGCTTCTAATAATCTAGAATGACTTCTCTCAAACTGTTGATTTCTATGGTATTATCGAATTCTACATACAGGATGACGTTCACTGTCTTGTCCAGTTTATCTGCAAACTGAAGTTCCACACGAATCTGGCCTGATTTTATAGGGTGGAAATGTCCCTCGTCGCTGCCTTGGTCTGGAGTGAAATCGAAAGCCCACAAAGCGTAGCCTCCTGCGTAATCGTCGTACGTAATCCCGTGACTGGTGTTGGTTCCTAACTGACCGGTGGCTTCGTACAGGGACAAGTACG
This sequence comes from Sinohyriopsis cumingii, assembly GCA_028554795.2. Lineage (NCBI taxonomy): Eukaryota > Metazoa > Mollusca > Bivalvia > Unionida > Unionidae > Sinohyriopsis > Sinohyriopsis cumingii. The sequence continues at coordinate 146,576,422 of CM068828.1, forward strand.
ATCTCAAGTAATTGTTCTTGGTAAAGTCAGGTTCGAAAGGTCGGGTACACAAGGTCTTGCCATCACGACTGACTTCGATTTTCTTCACGTTGAAGTGTTGAAAGTTGAAAGGATTTTTTTTGAAGGCTCCGTTGAAGGCTTCATTCTCGACCATACCAAGGATTAAACGTTTGGGTAACTGTCCTTGGAACAGATGATCTTCGATCATGGAATGATGTCCAGCAGGAATGGTGAACGTTTTCACTTCCACACGTCGTATGGGATACTTGGCGGTGGTTCTGCTCAACGTTTGACTGATCTCGTTTCCTACTTTGGGTAACACTTCCACGCGTCGTACGTAGAGTTTGGCCTCCTCGATTTTGCTTTTAGGATTGCCAGTCTTAGTAGCATCCTCATCAGCCAACAAATGGAAAGTGGCACTGCTGCGATTCAGTCTCAAGCGGACATTGACCCCGTTCAGCAAATATTTCTCTTGCAACCACATGTCCAAATGCAAACGATCCATCAGTTCTAAACTCTTTCCACTTGTGATTTTCTTTTGTCTTTCCCCGAAGCCGTTATTGTCTTTATCTGGGTCGTCAAACTCCTTCGCTTCGTCAGGTTCCCACAGCACACAAGCATTGAGATGAGTATCCTTGGCATCTATTCCGTACGTCAAGAGATTTTCCAGGTAGGCACGGTAAGGGTAAGTATCCATGCTGCTGCTGACTAGTTTGTTATTCAAGTACAAGTCCACTGAGCTAAACAAGGAATGCATGAAATTGTTGACGGGAGCTATATTCTCAGCGTCATCTACTTCACCATTAGCCTTATCTAGAACTTTGACTTTCAGGTACAAGTAACTGCTATTCAAATCGATGTAATCTTCGGGCTGTCCTTTGATTTCAAACTCGATGGGAGCGGAATCGGCCAATGAGAAGACGGGGTGAAATTCCACCCATTGGGATTCTTGCATGGTCATCATGGTGGGGGGCATGGCGAACAGATCCAGTTCCGTCTTGGAACAAGCGCAAGACTCTCGGTGCATCATTTTTTCTCTGTGTTTCAATAATCGAAAACGTCTAAGTCTCGAACGGTTCTTCTTTTCTTGGCCTTTCTAGCTTGAAGTCTGGTGAAAGGGTGTTTTCTTCGTCGTCTCTTTCTGCCTTGTCCTTGCTGAATGCCTGACTCGGTAGCGTGCAGGGCATTTATAGGTGTGTCTCGGCGACCCAAAATGTCTTTACCCGTTTGCAGCAAGACATTTTTGCCTGCCCTCATGAAGGCTTCTTTAGGGTTTTGTTTGTCGATGATGACATTTTGGAGAAATTCTTTGCCTTGCGTCAGTGCCGCATCTTTCAAGGCGTGCAATCCGCGTGTCACCATCGGTTTCAACACCGGGGCCACCGAACGAAAGGCCGATTTTAACATATCTCCTAAACCGTGTCCTCGCCTTCGTGCAACCCCTCGGTACACTGGATACATGACTTACTTACGAGTCGTGAGAGAACCGTTTTCGAAAATGGAGTTTCACCGTGACTTTTCCTTTGGTGAATGGAATATTTTGTCCCAGATCTCCTTTTATAGCAATGTTGACCGTGTCCAAATAAGACTTGCTGACAGGCAAATAGTGAGGATGGACAAATTCGCGGTGGACGTGGTAAGTGTTTCCACCTTCCTCGTCAGTGACCGTGGCAGAATTTACTTTGAAAGGAATGACACGCAGTAACGGTACGGAGGTGTGTCCCACCACGTTGTACTCCACCACATCGGAGCACACGAACATCAAATTCAGTCCTTGGTTCAGTTCTACCGGGAAACGAAAATACCTTGCAAAATGCATGTCGTTGTCAATCTCTGCCATTTTAATAATTTTTTTGGTCTGCTTATCCGTGATCATATTGAGGTCTCCACCCAAAATGTCATACAATTCAGGGCAAAATTTAATACGTATACTTTTTTCCTCACTTTGAAATTTAATGAGTAGACGGTGAGACAGTTTGTGGTACTCGATGGTGACACGTTTTTTTCCTGTGGTCAGAACTTTGTCAAAGGTTGCATAGAATTTGTCAGCGATGGCTTCCACCAGATGTTGACCACTAAAATAATGGCCTGAGTTAATTTTAAAGTGATAAACGAAAAGAGGAGGAGAAGAGTCACTGCTGCGGGGTAATAGGTCCTTTGCAAGATGTGAGTTATGTTGAGGACTGCCCGTCATGGTTTGCTGCAGTGCTGGGTCCAAAATTTCGATGTCAAAAGTGTTTTGAGTTTCAGTGATGTTTTTGATTTGTGTAGGGTGAATCATTTCCACTAAAGCCACTTCCCAATGGGCTTCGTGATCTAAGGGGATGGCCTGAGGTATTTTGGCCGTGTAACAGCACAACGTGTTGTGGGGAAACACCTCCATGGAACTGTCACTGGGTAAAGTTAAGTAAAATTGGTTTTGGTGACTCATAATTCCAGAGTTCTGTGGCTGTCCGAGGGGTTAGTGGACGTCAGAGGCGTGTCTCCGTCTAAAATGGGGTTCTGATTGTGGTTGTTGGAGTGGTGACTGACACTGGCGCTGGACACAACGTTCCCGTTCGAGGAGAATTTCAGGGAGGGATTAGGAAGCAGGTAACCGATGCAACTGCTCAATAAAATGGTCCACAATTGTTTGTCTCCTTGTTGCAAACTCAAATTGGCGATGGCTGCCCCGATGACACAATACACCACGAAGATTTGGCAGAAAAAGACGATTTGCGTTTTAGGCACACGTTCTCCATACCACACTCACAAGGGTTGTTTTTGTAAATCTTGCACAGAAGAACTAGGTGAAGAAGGACTGGTCGACGTAGCTGCGTCTGCTGTGTGAAAGGGCATGATGGTCACTTCTTCTTTTTATAGTCGATGACTTGCGAAGCGTCGATCCAAGAATCGAAACTGGGTGGATATCCTTTCCAACGTACTTTGACTTCTTTGACACGTCGTTTGCCCACTTTACGGGTTCTGCGTTCGAGAATGCTTTCGATGTCGTACACGTCGTCTTCTTTCTTGGTCACACGTTGTAACTCGGGCAAATAAAACGTTCCTTTGAATACTTCTCCGTTCATGTCTTCCAATTTATAGACGGCAGGATGACGGCCATGCACTCGTCCAGTGACGCGAAACAATTCGGTCGTCCAGTTAGGTAAGTAACCTTTGTCGAAAGTGCGTTTGGTTTTGCCAATGCGCACCCAATCTCCTACGGCCAACTCTCCACTTTTCTTGGGGACAGCCCTCGTCGGGGACGTACCAAATAGGTGCTCAAACACCAGCACTTCGTTGTCGGGAGTCACGTCTTGCGGGGCACGTCCGATGCTTCGATGGTAAGATTGGTTGTACGCTTGCACCAGGTGCGGTAAGATGTCGATGTACTTCAGAGTGTGGTGATGCGTAAAATATTTCCACATGCGTTCTTTCAAAGTGCGTTGAAAACGTTTCACGATGCTGGCTTTGGTTTCGGGATTCTCGGTGGTAAAAAAATGAATGTCACGTTTCTTTAATTCTTTTTGGAAAGCTTGGTTCAGAAATTCGGTGCCTTTGTCCGTTTGCCATCGAAGAGGGTGACGACCGCTTTGTTTCAACACCCGTTGCAGGGCTCGCACTAACTCGCTGCTGGATTTGGAAGTCAAGGGCACGACCCAGGCAAATTTGGAAAAGACGTCGATGACACAAAACAAATATTTGTAACCACGATTGTAGCTGGCCAAATGAGAGACATCGGCTAAATCGGCTTGCCATTGATGATCGATGCCTTCCACTCGGGTGCGACTTCTGGCAAACTTGCGTCGAATGGGTTTGTGTAAAGTGTAGGTAGCTTGTTCTTGTAACCATCGTTGCACTTGAGGTAAACGGAGACTCTTCAGTCGCGTTTTGGCAGCACGATACAATTTTTGAACTCCTGCGTAACCTGCAGGATGGGAGGGATCGTAGTAAATGTTGGCTAAGACTTTTTCCATTTTTTGTGTGTTAATAAGTCACCCACTCTTGGAGGATGCTACTCTTTTTTTCTTGGGGTATTTTCTTGGATTGCAATGCTTTGCGTGTGCGGCCAGCAATAGGTGTTGAAGAGGAGGATGTCTGAACGGGGGATATCGGTTCTTGTTTCACTTCTGTCTTCACTTCTGTCTTCACTTTCTTTTTCTCTTGTGATGAAGAAGGGGTGGCCATCATCTTTTTAATCCATCCAATTCTGGAGGTAGGTGGTGTTGTTAACTTGCGTACTTTTTCTGGTGGAGTTTGAAACCCTTCTTCTTCTTCTTCTTTTCCTTTTTCTGTCTTGACCACTGGTACCGGTACTGGTACTGGTGATGGTGCTGGACTTTTCATCAAGGTCTTAAAATCTTTCAAAGTGGGTAGAGCTGTTTCGTCTAAAGCTTTCTGGTGAAAGAGTTGCAATCGTTGCAATAGTTGACCGTACTTTTGCGATTTTTCTGTTTCGGACAAATCTTGGCGATCCATCAAGGACTGCAATTCGTGTTGTAACTGGGACATCTCGCTCAAATTGGGATTGGGAGGTAAATGCGGGGTGCGTTGTTCTTGCCACCGATGGTATTCCATCCATCGTTTGTAAGGCACTAAAGCTAGTTTTCGTCCTTCCATGGGGTTGTCAGGGGTCAATTCTGAGATCTTGGGACTTCCGAGGGCCTTTTTATCTTGCTCCCACCAGTCCTCCCAACATGGTTCCCAAGACTCCTTTCAGTATGGGGCCTAACAAGAGAGGTAAAATGCCTCCACGTTGGACCAACATCTTCTTTTCTTGACGAATGGGAATTTTCTTTCGAACCATTTGGCGAAGAACGTGACGATGTTTGCCTAAGCATTGTTTCTGGTGTTTGGACAAAGGGATCTTGCCTTTCAAAACGTTCAAACAGCATTCGCACACGGTATCGATGACCTCTTTGGAGGCCGTTTGAATGAGTTTTTTTCGTAGGGGTGGAGAAGCTTTGGACAGGACAGATAACAGGTCCCCATGTTTGGCTAAACGTGGTGGCAGTCCTTTCCTTTTCTTTCCTTGGGGTTTTCTGGAGGGTGACATCTTTGAGTCTTTAGGAGCACCTAAAAACACTGATACCCTACTTGGTCACAGGCCTTTTTTATACTGGAACGCGTCGCCACTGATTGTCTTTACGTCGTATCAGTTTGAGGACAGGCATGACACGTCGTGCAGGGGTACGTAACGGGCTAAATCGAGCCAGTTCTTGCTTGGACAAATCCAGTAAACTTTGTAACATGCCCGATCTTTCATGGACTTTGATTTTGGGAGAAGGTACTTTGTGAGCAGCAGCCACTGCCGCTAAATTGGAGGGTCCTGCCACTGGGGAAGTTCTTTTGGGGGTCATCAACGGAGAAGTTATTGGTGTGATCAACGTCTCCAAGTACTCTTCAGTTCTGGGTGTAATTAACGGAGAAGTGGACAAACGTGAAGCTGCCGGAGACGCAGTCACCGCTGTGGCAGGTCGTGGTTTGCGAGTGTAAGGTTGCGTCCTGGCCGAAGTGCCTCTCTTGCGACTAGTTTTCTTCTGTGGACTTTTCTTTTTCTGAGGACTTTTTCTCTGTTTCTTTTTCTGGGGGCTTCTTTTCTTTTTCCGGGGTGGTGTCTGGTAAGAGGAGGGTCCTGCCACTGGAGAAGTTATTCTTCTTGGGGACCTGGTCTTTTTCTTTTTCTTCTTGGGGCTTCGTTGGACTTTTGTCTTGGGGATAACTTTGGGGGCATTAGGATCCCATCTTAAGAGTGAGCGAATGATGACCCCTCCTAGAGTACCGATCCCTCCAGGTTTCAAAATGATTTGTTTTTTGGTTTGAGTGTCGATGCGGGAATCGGCCAGTTGGACCAAAGCGACTTTGTTTCGATCGAAAAAGCGTTTGGTTTGATGAGGAATCTGAATGATTCCTTGGAGTAATTGACGTGCCGTCACCGTGAACCATCGTAAGACTTCTTTTAGACTAGCTTCTAAGACACGAGCTCGTGTTTGTGGGTCTTTTTCTCGACTGATGCCATACAAGGCACGAATCAATTTGACGGGAAGATGCGACTGAAGGGACGTCATGTTCACACTGTGTGAGACAGACGAAAAAGGGTCTGAGGTTTTTATAGATTTTTTTATGGGGAGTGAAATGAAGTCGAGGACGGAGACGTGTACAGGACAGGCCCTCCGTCTTGGCACCAGTGGTGAAACAAGTGGGTACGAAATCGCAAATCCTCGGGGGTCGTAGGTTTCAAATCGACGAGTAAATAGGCGTGTGGCGTTTGAATGGCATCGTCGTACGCCTGAGTCAGCCAAGGCGTTCCTAACTGTTTGGCTAAGACTTGCACTTGCGATTTATCTCGAGGGCTTTTAAACAAGACCACGTAATGCGCATTGAGACTGATGGTGCGATGGGCTTTACTTTGTTGAAACAAATTTTGGGTGATGTAAACGACACTGGCATTACGGTGATGCCCTTTGCGCCTAAACCACAATTTAATTTCTTCTTCGTCTTCTCCTAACATGTCGTCGAAAATGACCAAATGGGTTTGACGGGAGTCAGAGACGATGCCGTCGTCTTCTTTAGGAATGCCTTCCACAAACACGATGGAATCTCCTTGACTTTCTCGCAAGAGACTGTACGCCGATTGCCACTCTTTGTAACACCACACGATTCGTTGAGGGGGCCGATCGATCAAATGATGTTTATGTTCGATCAAACGTTTGACGAATTCGGTTTTGCCAGAACCGCTAGGTCCAGCAATGAGCATGTTAAAGGGATGGCGAAGATACAAAGCCTCCCAACTGGCACGATCTAAGTGTTCGTCGATGACTTTGACAGTAGAGGAAGAGGGAGCAGAGACAGTAGAGGTAGTCATGGTGTGAGAAATGTCACTTGTGACACGAAAACAAACAAGACAAGAGTTTATATACTTTTTCAGAACACGTTTATTGAATGTTTCAAACATGAATACGAAAGACAAAAATACATAAAAGCCAAAGGCTTAAGTACAACAATAAAAGGCACATGATAACGATGAACGTGGAATAAACACAAGTGTCTGTACAACAATCACATGTTTTGGGTAATGTTCTAACCAGTTCTATAGTAGGGGTTAGGTCACACAAGTGTCCTCCCGAAAGGGTCTTTCAGGCCTGTCCACGACAGTCCTGTCCTGGGTGACGGGTTCTTCTGGCACCATCACTAACACGGGTTGAAAAGTAACTTTGTTCCTTGAACAACTCTCGTGCATACTGGGCCACTTCTTGAGTCCAAGCCTCAAAACCCCATTCTTTCCAGGCACGGACATCTGTCCAATGGGGATGTAAGTCACAAGCTACACAGACATCGTCATACACGTCTTGGGTAGCTAAAAGTTGACGAATCTTTTTTTCCTGTTGAGGTCGAGAAGTATCCAGATGAAAATGCAAGGCTTTGAGCAAAAGGAGTTTTTCGTGACCATTTAAGGCCATTGAGGTGGTAAGTACTGATCGTAAAGAGTCCACAAAGAATCGGCTGGTAAACGAAATCCCAGAAAACAAGTCACTAAGACACACACCACTTGTCGTCCCAAATTGAATGGATACAGTTGTTGTAATAATTGATGGTAATGATCCACGGTTTGAATATGGTCATTGAGTTCCTTCCACGGAATCTGTTGGATGACATACGACATAAGTCGTGGCATAGCTGCCTGTTTTTATAGTCTCTTTGTTTCGAAAAGAATACACGTACTTTCTAGCCAGAGATCTTCGTTCTCCAGTGGGGAATGTAAATCTTGCATACTGTAACCGAAACGTCAGAGTTCGATTAGAAGTTTCCTCTTCCGCTAAATAGATTCCACGTAACAAATGTTGGTAATCCTTTACCTTGTCTTCCTCAATGGGTTGCTCTAGGTGAATCTCGAAGTAACCAAAATGATCAACACGTGAATCATCGGGGGCCTGGAAGTATTGAACAAGGTCTGACCACTGAAACAATTTCTGACGAATCAGTTCTCTTATACCATTCAGGTACCAGTGGTTAAAGATCTGGTGACGTAACGGATGCAATTGTTCTTTACGTTTCACTTGTATTTTGACCAGCTCTCGGTAAATGCGTTCTCTCAACTCCACAGGCAAAGCACGAATGTTCTCTAGCAAAGTATCCATGAATAGGTCATACTAAATCCTCTTTGGTCTGACACAAGAAATGTACTCTTTGCAGAAACATGGTTTCACTTCAGTGTCGAATTTAAATCGTTGAGTCACTAATCTACACATTACAATTCGTTCAGAAGTTTCCTCTTTCACTAAGTTGACATTGTGTTCAAGATGTTGGTAATTCGTTAACTCTTCCTCTGGAATTCGATGCAGTACGTTTACAATGATGTAACTACAATCGTCCATACCAAACCAATCCTTTTTAAAACTAGACGATCGTTCATCAATGTCTGTCCGATGGAACACTTTCAATTGAATCAATCCTTGTATAGCCTTCAGGTACCAGTGGTTCAAACACCGGTGACGTAACGGATGCAATTGTTCTTTACGTTTCACTTGTATTTTGACCAGTTCTCGATAAATGCGTTCTCTCAACTCCACAGGCAAAGCACGAATGTTCTCTTGTAAAGTATCCATGAACAGATTATTATGGTAAGAAGTTACTTCAATGTCTCGGTCCCACTAAGGGTAAGTAATGACAATTCGGTGACCATCGAGCATGTTCTACGTAGGCCGAATCTTGCGGTTCCCAGTGGTGAAGTGACACACCGCAACTGAAGCACTTGACTTTATCTCCTTCGCCCAAGTAGAAAAATCGGGCTCTGGCTAATTCTTCAGGGGTCGGTCCTCCCAGATACTTTGGCCATTTTCCTTTGAACGATTGAAGACGATTTTCAAACTCGCAGTATTCCGACAAACGCACAGGAAACGAATATTCGTCTTTCACAGGTTCGTTTCGATGAGGGTTGAGTAACATGGGCAGGAGTTTGTTCAGGGCTGGATGACATCCGTAGGGGTGTAGACGTGAAGGTGAACATTCCCCTTTAAAACGAAACCCAGTAAAATGTCCAAGAGGACGAGTAGCATCGCTTTCGCATCCCACAGGTTTGACACGCACAGCATCCCTTTCCATGATAGGGGTAGGGGCACTAAAGTTCCCATGATGCTTTACGGCATCGCTCAGGTCACAAGGTACAGCATCGTTACCATCGCAAGGCTCACAATCGCACTCGTCTGCAAACTCCGTTACGCAATTACAATGGTAACCACATGGACAATCGCAGTTTCCTTCCGGACATTTTCCGTCGCAATGTCTGGGTCTTATCCATCCAATATTAGTCACACTAGAGGAAGATACAACTTTTTTACAATATCCAAACTGGAACGATGTCTCTTTCAAAGTATTCATCTTGTTCGCTCGGTCATGGTAGTCACGATGAACTATCAATCTTGCCTAGAGTTCCTTTTTATATACAGACCAATACCGACGTGACCGTACGGTAAGGTGAAATGATTGGGAAGTCGAACTCGCTTCTGGTATACAATTTGATAGATTTTTTCCAAGGGTCGACTGACGATGTGGTGAGTGGGTAAACGTACAATTTTGTTCGGTTGGTAGGTGGTCACTTTAAAGTTTCCATCCTCTCCCGATTGCAAGGCTTCTTTCAATACCCCAAAGTTGACCACTCGAATGGTACGATAATTCAGAGTCAGTCCTTTCACTTTGCACGTCGTGTGCACTTCTCCTTGTTTGTCCCGGTATTCGTAGCCGTAATTTTTGGGACCGCCACTGACGAAACTTAAAATCTTGTCGTCGGGATGCTCGTCTGTCCAGGCTCCTAAACGGTCTCCTTCGATGTTAGGGTGATGTTGAATCGGGTGATGGATGTAAATGCAACTGTCCGTGTCAAAGTACAGGACGCGTTCCCCTAACAGTTCTAAAGCTTCGTACAATTTTAATCGAGCATGGGCTGTCACGTAAGCCGCAATGATGACATTTCCAAAAGGGTCGTCTTGTACAAAGTCCAGATCTTCTTCGTAATTGACCAAGATCAAATTCTCTCGAACGACGTCCACGTGTTTCATGTATTTGGTTTTGTCGTGAATCATCTGGAAGTAACGGGAAGGTTCTGTCAAATATTCCGTCTTGGGTAAACACGGTCGTTGTGCCATTTTACCCCACAAGCAATTTAACATCACTTTGGCAAACGATCGCCTGCCTTCGTTTTTCTCGCTGTGGTCTAAAGTAATGCCTTCTTGTTCGTAGTATTTCTCTTTGAATTTTATTTGGTCTTCGGGAGTGTGACACCAGGAAGGATAGCCGCTGGCTTCTTGCTTCAGTTTCAAAAAGGCATCCACGTAGTCGGCGAAAATGCCTTTCTGCGTGGGGTCACCCTTATGGTATTGTTGTGTCTTGGGAAAGTGACAAATTTCGTACACTTGTAACAGTTGGTATCCCATGTCCAGAGCTTTGAACAATTCCACGCTGACCCAGGTTCCCGTCAAGGCACGTTCTTCCTGGCTGTGATGGCAAGGTTGGTCTTGGTTGCACGTTTCGGCATAAGTACGGCACAAGGGAAACAGTTTGCCTTGACAATGGTGAGGTAAGACGGGATGGTATAGGTTCGTGGGAGGCAAAACTTTGCACTTGATCAAGCCTTCGTATTGTCGAATGTTGACCAGGTCGATGTGTTCCGTCAGCAATTGCGGGTGCCCTACAGGAAAGCGACAATATTTGCACACGTAGGGATACAGCGAACACACGTCCAAGTATTTGATTTCTTCTCCTTTCTCTTCGTCGGCTTGGTACAGCAAACAGGTGGCATTGGTCCTTCCTCCGTACAAACTATCCCTCGGGTTCAGCGGGTCCATGAACTGGTAACTTTCCACGAGGCGTTTAAACTCGGGATCGGTTTTCATACGGTGATCGTACTCGTGTTCCCACATTTCCACCACTTGGTATCCTTGCTGTTCTAACTTCAGGCGCCGCTGACAAGTGTCCTGGTACAAGTCTTCCATGGTTCGTTGCAAAAACTGATTTTTAGTGCCACGGTCAGGGTAACAGACGGGACATCCGTGAAATAAGCAACCGTTAAACTCGTACACGATCTTGGGGTTTTCTAAGTCCCAGCCATCGACCGAATACGTTCCGATGGTCTTTTCGCCTCCTCCGTTGAGGGCATGCTGAATCCATTTGTCTTCCTTGTCGCACAAGTAATGTAACCAACGTAGGGCTTTGACCGAGTATTGACGCTTGACAAAGTGGGTCGTTTGAGGACTGATGACAGCCACGGTGTTTTCAGGCATGAATCGTTGTCGATACACTAAGGAACACGCTTTGGCAATGGTGCAAGCTTCTTTCAAAGGATCGACCCCTCCGTGTTCCATGAACAGTTCTCGAAATTTTCCACAGCAACGCCGTAAAATGTCCACGTCGGAACGACAATACTTTAGCATTTCTTCCTGAAAGTCGAAAGGGTCCGAGGCGTGAGCCTGGTACCAAGCGTAGAAAGCTTCTCGTTGTTCGGTACGCATGTGGTCGGGGTCGTAATAGTGAGCCTCAGGCAAATGGGGTAGAACGGCGTGTTGATTGGCTTCCGTATTGAAAAAGTGTGGAAAGTACCCTTTAGCCATTTCTGTCATTCCAAACGTTTTAGGCATTCGACTCAAAGGCATGGCCAAATAGCTCATCGAATCTTTAAACTGTACTTGTCCCACTTGCATGAAAATGATTTTGGCTCCGTTCAAAGTCACTTTAGGACGTTCGGTGCCTTGTTCCGTATAGTGCCTCAAAAGAAACTGTCCATCGTATCCGGAGAAATTGTGAGCCATCACCGTGGCATGACGATGACAATCTCCGTAAAGTTCGATGTCCTCTTGGCTCCACGTCTTGTCGATGGGGTCTAAGACCCATTGGGCAAAATCGGCTAACGTGTTCGGTCCCCGAAAGATTTTTTCACGCCCTCCAGGAATTTTGCTACAGTGAGGACAATGACTGAAGATAGGTTCTTGAATGCACTTCTCGCACGCTCGATGAGCCACGCAGAAATTAGGAATGTGAATGCCGTTCTCTTGCATGCATTCGAAATCGAAAAAGATGAAATTACCTTTCTTCTTGTGACCATCCTCTTTCTCTGGTTGGGGCTGGTATTTTTGCACGTAGCATTGGTGTTCCAAGTCCACGATGTGGTGACAAATGTGACATTTGTTCTTTCCTGAACATACGTGTGCCTTGGTATTATTGGTACGTATGACTTGTTCACACGTAGGGCACAATCTCAGGAGTTGACAAGCGCATTTCTTCTGTGAACCTTGCGTTTTCAGATGTTGTTGGTAACAGGTAGGGCTAACAAACGTGCGCAGACAAGTTGAACAAGGCACTGGTTCTTCGCTCAGACAGGGTGAAGAGGCCAAACATCCTGAGCATTTCGATCCACAATGCTTGTGTTGCTCTCGATTATTATAACCATGGTCACATTTCTCACAGTAATAACCGTATCCCAGGAATCCGGTGATAGTGGTAATGGTATCGAAATGGTCATCGTGATAATAGACATGAATGTATTTTCCGTCCTTAAAGTCTTGCCCTCGAAACAACAAAGGCCCGCGCACTTCTTGAGGGTGCACTTTCAAGGTGTATCGTGGAGCTAGGGCATCTTGCAATTTTTGCATCTCAGGAATGCCACAGTGTGTGTCTTTGGACATGCCACCTTGTCGTAACAGGAGTTCTGCTTCACTTCGTTGTTTGGCTCGGTCCGATTGTCGAATGTTCTCCCAGTCTCTTTTCCATTCTACCATGTCGTTCTTGTTGGCATAGGTTCGTCCCACCACGATGGCACGGGCTAAACACATCTGGTCATGAGGATTGTGAATTTGGACAAGGCTACGCTTAATGCTGCGAAGGTCGTTCACCAATAACATCTTTTTGCGTCCGGTCCCTTGAGGAGAAGAGACGTGGGTCATGTCCAATGTGGCTTTTCCATCGGTGATGTCAAACTGATCATTAGATTGTTGCACGTGTTGAATCTTGTCCATGACTTTGGAAGCGGTCAATTCTGCAGGGGTGCTAAACTCGATCCAAACAGGGGATTTCAAACCGTAGTGTTGTATGGAAAGTCTCAAGCGGTCGTCTTCTTTGGGTTGACATTGTCGCTTGAGTGCAGTGAGCAGAGAATCCCACACTCCGGTGATGAACCCTTCTGCTTTCTCTAACGGTACTTCAGACTTGAAATCTTTAAACTTCACCGTGTATTTGTAAGCCGTGGTTCTAAATTTTCTAGAGGAGCGCTTTTCCGTCTCTCGAATGGAATAGTATTTTTCAGGGTTGACTAAAGGTGGTGAACTTGGTTTAGAGGTTTCAAATTCTGGTTCACTCATGTCCTCTTCAAAATCACTGGCATGAATTTGTGCCAAGATTTCACCCCTGGTTCGAGACGATAGATCACGTTTCTGCCTCTTACTTTCTTCTCCTTCTTTCTTCTCAAATGAATGGGATCGTTTCATCTTGAAAGCAAAAAGTCAAATGACTCAAGTTCAAACACCATGAGCTACTTTATAGTCATAGCAGACCAGCGTATATAAAAGGGTGTGTGTCTTATCCTTTCACTATTCATTTCACTCTCAAGCCGAGCACAACGATGGAAGAGACTAACCAGATGGAACGTTTCGTCAGAGCTTTGCGAGGGGTCATTGGAAAATTCTCTTCAGACCAGCCTACGGACTACTCTCCTTCCTTTCGAGATAAAAGTCAAGATACTTGCTATATCTGTCAGAAGAAAGGGCATTGGCCTTCAGAGTGTCCAGACCGTCAAAAAAGAACAAAAACAGGGACTAAAAAAGACAAAAGTCAAGATACCTGTTATTATTGTAAAGAAAAAGGACATTGGTCTCCAGATTGCCCAAAAAAGAAACAAGAGGAGTCAGAAGAAAAGAAGGATTCTTCAGAAGAAGAGAGGGATTCTTTAGAGGAAGAAGAGGAAGAAAAAAGACAATTCTATTTACAAGAGGCAAAGAAACAGGAGAAGAAGAAAAGAAGAAGGGAAGAAAATGAGGAAAAGACGGTGAAGAAATTTAAAAAACAGAGAGAGTAAACAAGGAGAAAGAAGAAGTCAATGAACTTTTTATTAAAGTGTTGTGTTGTGAATTGTGAATTGGCTTGTAAAAAAATGGAGAAAAGAATAAATAAATGATATAAGGTAAGTGTCTTTGAGTTTTGATTTTAAAATAAGAACGTACACTCACGCACTCATACACAGACACGTACTATAAGGGTAAAATGGGTGGTTTTTTTTTTTTTTTTTTTTTTTGTTGAGTTATTGGCAAATTGAAATTGTATTTCTTTTCCAGAAATGTGGGTGGCCCTGAAAAGGGCCTTTTTCTTCATGGTGAAGGGGTGAGTTTAAGCAATCAACTTTAACTGCCTTATGCCTTTGCCACGGCCAAGGCCTACTTCTGAACTGCGTAATGTTGATGATGATGATAATGATTGGGTTGAAATCACTAAGGGTGGTACGGTAGGCTTAGTCACAGGGTTGACGTGTTTAGCTCGGGAAGGTCGTATTCTCTTCGGTCGTGATAAAGAAGTCTGATACATTTGTTTCAGACTTCTTAACTCCGCTAAAATGTCCAACAGTACCGTGACCGTTTGATTTTCACCCTCTTGTTTCTTTGCTGCTACTTCTTCTTGCTGTTGTTTTTTTCTTGCCTCTTCTTCTTGTTGCTGTTGCTGTAGGAGAAAAGCCTGTTCCGCTTCCTTTTGTCGTTGTATAAATTTCTCCAATTCTTCTTTCTGTCTCTGTCTAAAATTCTCCACTTGCGGTAATGAAGAAGGTAACGAAGGTTCCGGAACAAATTCTTGCGAGGAGAGAAAATCCACAAAATCCCAATTCACCTCTTCTGAAAATAAGTCCGGGTTCCCTTGGGCAGTCTCCCCTGCTGGTGCACCCCAATGGATCGTTTTCTGAGTTTCCGTCATGTTGAATCACTGTCGCATAGATTGACTGCACATAAGCGCTAGCGGATCTATATAGACTTCGTGACGTCACAGACTGCTCTCTTCGGATTGGATGCGGGCTGACTGAATTCTGTAACGCCTGTTCGGATTGGTGAATGA
Organism: Sinohyriopsis cumingii; assembly: GCA_028554795.2. Classification (NCBI taxonomy): domain Eukaryota; kingdom Metazoa; phylum Mollusca; class Bivalvia; order Unionida; family Unionidae; genus Sinohyriopsis; species Sinohyriopsis cumingii. The sequence goes on from CM068828.1 coordinate 146,591,482, forward strand.
ACTCAATCCGTTTCAATCCTTCCTGTACCTATAAATAAGCGCCGTTCAATGCATTGATTCACCTGTTCTCGTCGCTTCAAGATGTGGACTACAGTTGAGTCATCCACCCTTGTGTCTTCCATGATGTTTCGGACAGACTTGCTCATGTATGTCCGATCCAAGTGGACCGTTGTCCACAGGACAAACACCAGCCTGTGGATACGTAGGATCTACGTCGAAAGACAAGGATGCCTGAAAAGAGTGCTGATGTACGGACCAACAGTAAGACGCAGCCTAAGGACAAGAAGAAGACCAATGCGGTGCCATTTATGTTAATGAATACATTAACATAAACCCAAAGGCCCTTTTCAGGGCCACCCATATTTCTCGAAAAGAGATAGCCTTTCCATTGCCTACCCCTTTTTTTTAATTTTATTTTTTATTTTTTTATGTTTCAATTTTACATAGACCCTATACAGACCCAAGGGTTTTTTTGGCCATGTTAAATATACATAGACCCTATATTGTCCCAGGGTTTTTGGCCATGTTAATTCCCATAGACCCTATATGTTCCCACGATTTTTCTCCATGTTAAATTTACATAGACCCTATATGTTCCCAAGGGTGTTTTTAATGATAAATCCCATAGACCCTATAATATCCCCCTTCACTACTGTCATGCACTGAACAATGTATGCGCTTTATTTAAACACTTATAAAGCATATACAATGGTTTACATTTATATATATAAAAAATAATTGGCGGGGCGGGGGCACGTTTTCATGTCTGTCTGCTCCGTGATCCCTTCAGATATAATTTTTAATTTGTGAACCTACCGTATAATCAAGCTAACGTCAGCGTTTTTCGTTGATAAAAGTCTCAATTATCCACTGTAATTGATTGCTTGGATAGATATAAGAATATTCATATGATGCGCAAAAGTTTCAAAATAGCATAAAGAAACTTACAGTTTCACTAACATCGTACTTTATCCACACGAAAGTCCCCTGTTTCCCTCCTAATACATTAAACTTTCTATTTTCAGTTTTGTTAGTCCTATGCTATGTAGTTACCCTTTTTATTTTAAGAGTGTTGGTTAGAATAAAAAAGAAAATATTATAATTCTTAAAATTTGTAAGACATTTTAGTTATGTTCAAGGGGAGTTGGAGCCGTATGTCCGAGTTGAGGGATGAGGTGAGGGCGCCAGCCCGAACTCTATCGGTGACACACCCCTAGTGGGTAGCAAACCGAAGCCTCTCCTCCCATACCTCCCCTTGTTCTCGTTCAACCCCCCCCCCCAGCACTTTATATTAAAGTAGTTAATATCATTTAATTATTAACCTAAGTTTGGAAGGCGTGGCAAAATTCCAGTCTGTATATTTGTTTACTAATGGCATAGATGTATTGAAGCACCGAAGGGCCCGAGTAGTTAAGTGGGCCACTTTACCGTCAATGGGAATTAGCATTACAAGACCCCTTGGGCAACTCTAGCGTCAAGGGAAATTTAGCATGGAGAAAAATCGTGGGCAACTCTAGGGACAATGGGAATTTAACATAGAGTTTGGGTCTGTCTAGGGACAAGGGAAATTAACATGGGGAATAGAGTTTGGGCTTTTGGGATTTTTTTTTTTTTTTTTTTTTTTTTTTAAAGTTTTTTAAAATTTAAATTTAAATTTAAATTTAAATTTAAAAAAAAGGGGTAGGCAATGGAAAGGCTATCTCTTTTCGAGAAATATGGCTGGCCCTGAAAAGGGCCTTTGGGTTTATGTTAATGTTAATATTAACATAGATGGCATCTGTCACATCTTCTTCTTCTTCTTCTTAAACTCCTTATAACTGCCGGTCCATACACAAGTACCCTCTTGAGACATCCTTGTCTTTCTATGTAAACTCTCCTCATCCATTGACTAGTATCTGTCCTATCAACAACAGTCCACTTGGACCTGACATACATGAGCATGTCCGTCCTAAACATCATGGAAGACACAAGGGTGGATGACTCAATGAGCGGGTACAAACACAAACACACAAACACAAACACACAAACACAAACACACAACACATACGCTAAGAAACAATAAACAAAATCCATAATCTAATATCCACACAATCGTACGTGAGAGGGTACAAACACAAACACACAAACACAAACACACAAACACATACGCTAAGAAACAATAAACAAATCCATAATCTACTGTCCACACAATCGTACGTGAGCGGTTACAAAACCCAAACTATACTCTTCACATACGCTAAGAAACAATAAACAAATCCATAATCTACTATCCACACAATCGTACGTGAGAGGGTACAAACACAAACACACAAACACAAACACACAAACACATACGCTAAGAAACAATAAACAAATCCATAATCTACTGTCCACACAATCGTACGTGAGCGGTTACAAAACCCAAACTATACTCTCCACATACGCTAAGAAACAATAAACAAAATCCATAATCTACTATCCACACAATCGTACGTGAGCGGGTACAAACACAAACACACAAACACATACGCTAAGAAACAATAAACAAAATCCATAATCTACTATCCTCACAATCGTACGTGAGCGCTTACAAAACCCAAACTATACTCTTCACATACGCTAAGAAACAATAAACAAATCCATAATCTACTATCCACACAATCGTACGTGAGCGGGTACAAACACAAACACACAAACACAAGCACACAAACACATACGCTAAGAAACAATAAACACATCCATAATCTACTATCCACACAATCGTACGTGAGCGGTTACAAAACCCAAACTATACTCTCCACATACGCTAAGAAACAATAAACAAAATCCATAATCTACTATCCACACAATCGTACGTGAGCGCTTACAGAACCCTAACTATACTCTTCACCTACGCTAAGAAACAATAAAGAAACCCATAATCTACTATTCCCACAAAATACCTTAGCTCATACAAGCACCAACACACAAACACATACCCTCACACTATCTTAAAAAAGAGTTAGTGTTTATATTCACACTACTCTACCTACACACATTGGCAAATCGATCGTTATTTCGTTTCTAGAGTATTGGGTAGCCCTGAAAAGGGCTGTTTTTTTGGAACTTCATGGACACCTGGTTAATGGTGGCACCTTCCAGGCCTGGCGCCACATACACATCTTATCCCCCAGTTACTTTTTACTTTTTTGGGGGAGAGAGCAGAGGCAGGATATGTCGCTTCAGAATCCCAATTTTCGCTCTCTGGGATTCTGAAATTTATTCTTCTTCTCTTCTTTTCCTTCTCCTCCTCTTCTTTGTTTCTTCTCTCCTCCTCTTTGTATCTTCTTTCCTCTTCTTCTTTATATCTTCTCTCCTCCTCTTCTTTTTTTCTTCTTTCCTCCTCCTCTCTTATCCTTCCCTCCTCCACAATGGCTTCCGCGGCCAGTTCATTCAACAGGCGCCTGGCATATTCCAGATGCACATGAAGTTCCAACAGTTTAGACAGTCTCGTGTTCATTTTGGTGTTGATCAATCAACAAGGGTAGCTAGACTGCCCAGCGAGTTTCAGTTTATAGTGAAAGCGCGGACGTGAAGGAAAACATCCCCCTAAAAAACATAAAATTGATGTTACCTACATCATGACCAAAAGCAACAACGCGCGGACCTAAAAGAAACACTCACTCACTTTTTTATGCTACCCATCACTATTTTAAAATTTTTTATAAATCACTTCATTAGACTATCCACATACGCAAAGCAATCCAATCTAACTCCAAATATACACCTCAAACACCAAAAAAAACCATGATTTTAATCTACTATTCAAACCAACTTACTTAAGCACTTACTAACACACAAACACATACCCTCACATTTTTTAAAAAAGAGTTAGTGTTTATTATCACACTACTCTACCTACACACATTGGCAAATCGATCGTTATTTCTTTTCTAGAGTATTGGGGTAGCCCTGAAAAGGGCTGGTTTTTTTTGTTTGCTATGGCATTCTTTTTTTAGTTTTTAAGAATGCGATGTCCTCTGAGGATAGACTTTCTGGCGATAGGTCTGCTTCTTCGGAAAGAAAAGAAGAACTCTTTGGTGTCGATACGGCAATCGACAAAGCCTCTGTCAGGTTCAGGTTGCTGCTGCTGCTCTTGTTGTTGTTGTTGCTGCTGTCTCTGAAGTCTGTACTTCTCTGTCCATTCTTCTTTTTCCCTGTTCATTTCTTCTCTGAAGAGCTCTTCTATCAGGTCTTCAATGATTTTTAACATTCTCACATTCTCTATTTCTTCTGGCTTCGGTATCAGACTGTGTCTGACCCTATTCAAATTCACGTAGGCTTCGTTGAGTTTAGCTAGTTTGGAGCACATCTTCTTAGGAGGATGAGTCGACAATGGATGGTTAGACTGGAAACAACCCGGTTCTTAAAGTCAAAGCGCGGACGTGAAGGAAAACATCCCCACACGGTTTTTGAGTCGCAACGTTTAGTGAGTGTCATGAGAGGGATAGTAAGAAATGAAAGAGCATCAATCCAACATTCTTATAGCTAAACAAAAGACAAAGGCATTTTTTTCAAAACACAACATTTTTTATTCAAAAATCACTTAACACTAAACAACAACTCTAACATTTTTAACAATAATCCAACAATATAACATCAAACAATTTTTTTCAAAACACAACATTTTTTATTCAAAAATCACTTAACACTAAACAACAAGAACTCTAACATTTTTTAACAATAATCCAACACTAAAAGTTTCTCCACTAGGTAAAGAGGGATAACAGTCTTCCATGGTTTCTAGTAATCTAGGATGACTTCTCTCAAACTGTTGTTTTCTATGGTATTATCGAATTCTGCATACAGGATGACGTTCACCGTTTCATCAGGGTCTCGGTCTTTAAACTGAATTTCCACACGAATCTGGCCGGATTTTATAGGGTGGAAATGTCCCTCGTCGCTGCGTTGGTCTGGAGTGAAATCGAAAGCCCACAAAGCGTAGCCTCCTGCATAATCCTCGTACGTAATACCGTGACTGGTATTGGTTCCTAACTGTCCGGTGGCTTCGTACAGGGACAAGTACGATCTCAAGTAATTCTTCTTGGTAAAGTCAGGTTCGAAAGGTCGGGTACACAAGGTCTTGCCATCGCGACTGACTTCGATTTTGGACACGCCAAAGTGTTGAAAGTAGAAAGGATTTTTTTCGGTAGCTCCGTTGAAGGCTGTATTCTCGACGATACCAACGATCAAACGTTTGGGTAACTGTCCTTGGAACAGATGATCTTTGATCATGGATCGCTGTCCCTTGGGAATGGTGAAGGTTTTCACTTCCACGCGTCGTATGGGATACTTGGCAGTCGTTCTACTCAACGTCTGACTGATGTCGTTTCCCACTTTAGGTAACACTTCCACACGGCGTACGTAGAGTCTGGCTTCTAGGATTTTGGTTTTGTAACCGTCACTATCAGCCATCAAATGGAAAGCGGCACTGCTACGATTCAGTCTCAGGCGGACATCCACCCCGTTCAGCAAATACTTTTCTTGTAACCACATGTCCAAATGCAAACGATCCATCAGTTCTAAACTTGTGTCGGCTCCCGTGATTCTCTTTCTTCGTTCTACAAATCCATCATTGTTGTCTTTCTTTTCATCAGTTTCCAATATTTCAAACTTGGTAGGTTCGTCAGCTTCCCATACCACACAGGCATTGAGATGACTGTTCTTGGCATCTATTCAATACGTCAAGAGATTTTCCAGGTAGGCACGATAAGGGTAAGTATCCATGCTGCTACTGACCAGTTTGTTATTCAAGTACAAGTCCACTCCACTGAACAAGGAATGCATGAAATTGTTGACGGGAGCTACTGCTTCATCGTCTATAGCACCTCCAGTCTTATCTAGAATTTTGACTTTCAGGTACAAGTAACTGCTATTCAGATCGATGTAATCTTCGGGCTGTCCTTTGATTTCAAACTCGATGGGAGCGGAATCGGTCAGTGAGGAGACGGGGTGAAATTCCACCCACTGGGATTCTTGCATCGTCATCATCGTGGGCGGCATGGCAAACAGATCCAGTTCCGTCTTGGAACAAGCGCAAGATTCTCGGTGCATCATTTTTTTTTTGTCTCTTTTTTCTCAATAATCGAAAACGTCTAAGTCTCGAACGGTTCTTCTTTTCTTGGCCTTTCTCGCTTGAAGTCTGGTGAAAGGGTGTTTTCTTCGTCGTCTCTTTCTGCCTTGTCCTTGCTGAATGCCTGACTCGGTAGCGTGCAGGGCATTTATAGGTGTTTCTCGTTGGCCTAAAATGTCTTTGCCCGTTAACAGCAAGACATTTTTGCCTGCCCTCATGAAGGCTTCTTTAGGGTTTTGTTTGTCGATGATGACATTTTGGAGAAATTCTTTGCCTTGCGTCAGTGCCGCATCTTTCAAGGCGTGCAATCCGCGTGTCACCATCGGTTTCAACACCGGGGCCACCGAACGAAAGGCCGATTTTAACATATCTCCTAAACCGTGTCCTCGTTGTCGTGCAACCCCTCGGTACACTGGATACATGACTTACTTACGAGTCGTGAGAAAACCGTTTTCGAAAATGGAGTTTCACCGTGACTTTTCCTTTGGTGAATGTAATATTTTGTCCCAAATCTCCTTTTATAGCAATGTTGACCGTGTCGAAATACGACTTACTTACAGGCAAATAGTGAGGATGGACAAATTCGCGGTGGACGTGGTAAGTGTTTCCACCTTCCTCGTCAGTGTTCGTGGCAGAATCCACTTTGAAAGGAATGACACACAGTAACGGTACGGAGGTGTGTCCCACCACGTTATACTCCACCACATCGGAGTACACAAACATCAAATTCAGTCCTTGGTTCAGTTCTACCGGGGCACGAAATAACTTGCTAAAAGACTCGTTGTCGTAAACGATGGGTAATTCGCTTTTCTTCATCATGCTCATTCTCAGGTTCATGTCTCCGCCCAACATGTCATACAATTCAGGACAAAATAAAATGGACAGGATTTTACTCCGTTCAAATTTCATCAAGAAGCGACGAGCTGTTTTGTGGTACTCCATGGTGACACTTTTGTTAACATGCTCCAAAGCTTTCAGAAACACGGCATTAAACCTGGAGGCTATGGTGCTGACCAAATGTTGACCACTAAAATAATAGCCTGGGGAAATGAACAAGTGATAGGTGGTGTACTTTTGTGTACGGGTTTTCTTGTCATATTTGACATTGCTATCCATCCACTGTTGCAATTGTTCGTCATGAACTTCCACATCAAAAAAAATTTTGATTGGGAAGGACATTGAGGACTTGGGTCGGGTGAATCATTTCTACTAAAGCCACTTCTCAATGGGCTTCGTGATCTAAGGGGATGGCTTGAGGTAATTTGGCCGTGTAACAGCACAACGTGTTCTTGGGAAACACCTCCATGGAACTGTCACTGGGTAAGGTTAAGTAAAATTGGTTTTCGTGACTCATAATTCCAGAGTTCTGTGGCTGTCCGAGGGGTTAGTGGACGTCAGAGGCGTGTCTCCGCCCAAAATGGGGTTCTGGTTGTGGTTGGAGTGGTGACTGGCACTGGCACTGGACACAAGGTTCCCGGGGTTCCCGTTGGAGGTGAATTTCAGGGAGGGATTAGGAAGCAGGTAACCGATGCAACTGCTCAATAAAATGGTCCACAATTGTTTGTCTCCTTGTTGCAAACTCAAATTCGCGATGGCTGCTCCGATGACACAATACACCACGAAGATTTGGCAGAAAAAGACGATTTGCGTTTTAGGCACACGTTCTCCACACCACACCCACAAGGGTTGTTTTTGTAAATCTTGCACAGAAGAACTAGGTGAAGGAGGAGTGGTCGACGTAGCTGCGTCTGCTGTGTGAAAGGGCATGATGGTCACTTCTTTTTATAGTCGATGACTTGCGAAGCGTCGATCCAAGAATCAAAACTGGGTGGATATCCTTTCCAACGTAGTTTGACTTCTTTGACACGTCGTTTGCCCACTTTACGGGTTCTGCGTTCGAGAATGCTTTCGATGTCGTACACGTCGTCTTCTTTTTTGGTGACACGTTGTAACTCGGGCAAATAAAACGTTCCTTTGAGCACTTCTCAGTTCATGTCTTCCAATTTATAGACGGCAGGATGACGGCCATGCACTCGTCCAGTGACGCGAAACAATTCGGTCGTCCAGTTAGGTAAGTAACCTTTGTCGAAAGTGCGTTTGGTTTTGCCAATGCGTACCCAATCTCCTACGGACAACTCTCCACTTTTCTTGGGGACAGCCATCGTTGGGGACGTACCGAACAGACGCTCGAACACCATCACTTCGTTGTCGGGAGTCACGTCTTGCGGGGCACGTCCGATGCTTCGATGGTAAGATTGGTTGTACGCTTGCACCAGGTGCGGTAAGATGTCGATGTACTTCAGAGTGTGGTGATGCGTAAAATATTTCCACATGCGTTCTTTCAAAGTGCGTTGAAAACGTTCCACGATGCTGGCTTTGGTTTCGGGATTCTCGGTGGTAAAAAAATGAATGTCACGTTTCTTTAATTCTTTTTGGAAAGCTTGGTTCAGAAATTCGGTGCCTTTGTCCGTTTGCCATCGAAGAGGGTGACGACCGCTTTGTTTCAACACCCGTTGCAGGGCTCGCACTAACTCGCTGCTCGATTTGGAAGTCAAGGGTACGACCCAGGCAAATTTGGAAAAGACGTCGATGACACAAAACAAATATTTGTAGCCACGATTGTAGCTGGCCAAATGAGAGACATCGGCTAAATCGGCTTGCCATTGATGATCGATGCCTTCCACTCGGGTGCGACTTCTGGCAAACTTGCGTCGAATGGGTTTGTGTAAAGTGTAGGTAGCTTGTTCTTGTAACCATCGTTGCACTTGAGGTAAACGGAGACTTTTCAGTCGCGTTTTGGCAGCACGATACAATTTTTGAACTCCTGCGTAACCTGCAGGATGGGAGGGATCGTAGTAAATGCTGGCTAAGACTTTTTCCATTTTTTGTGTTGGTTGGTGTGTTAATAAGGTACCCACTCTTGGAGGATGCTACTCTTTTTCTCTTGGGGTATTTTCTTGGATTGCAATGCTTTGCGTGTGCGGCCAGCAATAGATGTCGAAGAGGAGAAGGATGTCTGAGCGGGGGCTATCGGTTCTTGTTTCACTTCTGTCTTCACTTCTGTCTTCACTTTCTTTTTCTCTTGTGAGGAAGAAGGGGTGGCCATCATCTTTTTAATCCATCCAATTCTGGAGGTAGGTGGTGTTGTTAACTTGCGTACTTTTTCTGGTGGAGTTTGAAACCCTTCCTCTTCTTCTCCTTTTTCTGTCTTGGTCGCGGGTACTGGTGGTACTGGTACTGGTACTGGTACTGGTGATGGTGCTGGATTTTTCATCAAGGTCTTAAAATCTTTCAGAGTGGGTAGAGCTGTTTCGTCTAAAGCTTTCTGGTGAAAGAGTTGCAGTCGTTGCAAGAGTTGACCGTACTTTTGCGATTTTTCTGTTTCGGACAAATCTTGGCGATCCATCAAGGACTGCAATTCGTGTTGTAACTGGGTCATCTCGCTCAAATGGGGATTGGGAGGTAAATGCGGGGTGTGTTGTTCTTGCCACCGATGGTATTCCATCCATCGTTTGTAAGGCACTAAAGCTAGTTTTCGTCCTTCCATGGGGTTGTCAGGGGTCGATTCTGAGATCTTGCAACTTCCGAGGCCTTTTTATCTTGCTCCCACCAGTCCTCCCAACATGGTTCCCAAGACTCCTTTCAGTATGGGGCCTAACAAGAGAGGTAAAATACCTCCACGTTGCACTAACATCTTCTTTTTTTGACGAATGGGAATTTTCTTTTGAACCATTTGGCGAAGAACGTGATGATGTTTGCCTAAGCATTGTTTCTGGTGTTTGGACAAAGGGATCGTGCCTTTCAAAACGTTCAAACAACATTCGCACACGGTATCGATGACCTCTTTGGAGGCCGTTTGAATGAGTTTTTTTCGTAGGGGTGGAGAAGCTTTGGACAGGACAGATAACATGTCCCCATGTTTGGCTAAACGTGGTGGCAGTCCTTTCCTTTTCTTTCCTTGGGGTTTTCTGGAGGGTGACATCTTTGAGTCTTCAGGAGCACCAAAAAACACTGATACCCCGACTTGGTCACAGGCCTTTTTTATACTGGAACGCGTCGCCACTGATTGTCTTGACGTCGTATTAGTTTGAGGACAGGCATGACACGTCGTGCAGGGGTACGTAACGGACTAAATCGAGCCAGTTCTTGCTTGGACAAATCCAGTAAACCTTGTAACATGCCCGATCTTTCTTGAACTTTGATTTTGGGAGAAGGTACTTTGTGAGCAGCAGCCACTGCCACTAAATTGGAAGGTCCTGCCACTGGGGAAGTTCTTTTGGGGGTCATCAACGGAGAAGTTCTTGGTGTGATCAACGTCTCCAAGTACTCTTCAGTTCTGGGTGTCATTAACGGAGAAGTGGACAAACGTGAGGCTGCCGGAGACGCAGTCACCGCCGTGGCAGGTCGTGGTTTGCGAGTGTAAGGTTGCGTCCTGGCCGAAGTGCCTCTCTTGCGACTAGTTTTCTGTGGACTTTTCTTCTTCTGGGGACTTTTTCTCTGTTTCTTTTTCTGGGGGCTTCTTTTCTTTTTCCGGGGTTGTGGTGTCTGGTCAGAGGAGGGCCCTGCCACTGGAGAAGTTCTCCTTGGGGACCTGGTCTTTTTCTTCTTGGGGCTTCGTTGGACTTTTGTCTTGGGTATAACTTTTGGGGCATTAGGATCCCATCTTAAGAGTGAGCGAATGATGACCCCTCCTAGAGTACCGCTCCCTCCAGGTTTCAAAATGATTTATTTTTTGGTTTGAGTGTCGATGCGGGATCGGCCAGTTGGACCAAAGCGACTTTGTTTCGATCGAAAAAGCGTTTGGTTTGATGAGGAATCTGAATGATTCCTTGGAGTAATTGACGTGCCGTCACCGTGAACCATCGTAAGACTTCTTTGAGACTAGCTTCTAAGACACGAGCTCGTGTTTGTGGTCTTTTTATCGACTGATGCCATACAAGGCACGAATCAATTTGACGGGAAGATGCGACTGAAGGGACGTCATGTTCACACTGTGTGAGACAGACGAAAAAGGGTCTGAGGTTTTTATAGATTTTTTTATGGGGAGTGAAATGAAGTCGAGGACGGAGACGTGTACAGGACAGGCCCTCCGTCTTGGCACCAGTGGTGAAACAAGTGGGCACGAAATCGCAAATCCTCGGGAGTCGTAGGTTTCAAATCGACGGGCAAATAGGCGTGTGGCGTTTGAGTGGCATCGTCGTACGCCTGAGTCAGCCAAGGCGTTCCTAACTGTTTGGCTAAGACTTGCACTTGCGATTTATCTCGAGGGCTTTTAAACAAGACCACGTAATGTGCATTGAGACTGATGGTGCGATGGGCTTTACTTTGTTGAAACAAATCTTGGGTGATGTAAACGACACTGGAATTACGGTGATGCCCTTTGCGCGTGAACCACAGTTTAATTTCTTCTTCGTCTTCTCCTAGCATGTCGTCGAAAATGACCAAATGGGTTAGACGGGAGTCAGAGACGATGCCATCGTCTTCTTTAGGAATGCCTTCCACAAACACGATGGAATCGCCTTGACTTTCTCGCAAGAGGCTGTACGCCGATTGCCACTCTTTGTAACACCACACGATTCGTTGAGGGGGTCGATCGATCAAATGATGTTTATGTTCGATCAAACGTTTGACGAATTCGGTTTTGCCTGAACCGCTAGGTCCAGCAATGAGCATGTTAAAGGGATGGCGAAGATACAAAGCCTCCCAACTGGCACGATCTAAGTGTTCGTCGATGACTTTGACAGTAGAGGAAGAGGGAGCAGAGACAGCAGAGGTAGCCATAGTGTGAGAAATGTCACTTGTGACACGAAAAACAAACAAGACAAGAGTTTATATACTTTTTCAGAACACGTTTATTGAATGTTTTTTTCAAACATGAATACGAAAGACAAAAATGCATAAAAGCCAAAGGCTTAAGTACAAGAATAAAAGGCACATGATAACCATGAACGTGGAATAAACACAAGTGTCTGTACAGCATGTTTTGGGTAAAGTTCTATCCAGTTCTATAGTAGGGGGTAAGGTCACACAAGTATCCTCCCGAAAGGGTCTTTCAGGCCTGTCCAGGACAGTCCTGTCCTGGGTGACGGGTTCTTCTGGCACCGTCACTAACACAGGTTGAAAAGTAACTTTTTTCCTTGAATAACTCTCGTGCATACTGGGCCACCTCTTGTGTCCAAGCCTCAAAACCCTGGTGTCGGTGATGTCCAACATTTGACTCCTAACCAATCTGGTTTCTTCTTCGTCAACGACATGGTAAGTTACTTCAATGAACAATGATCTTGGACGTTGTCCCTTTTTATATGCTGACCAATATCGATGTGACCGTACGGCAACGTAAAGTGATTGGGAAGTCTCACTCGCTTCTGGTACACGATTTGATAGATTTTTTCCAGGGGCCGACTAACGATGTGGTGAGTGGGTACACGTACAACTTGTTCGGTTGATAAGTGGTCACTTTAAAGTTTCCATCCTCTCCCGATTGCAAGGCTTCTTTCAATACCCCAAAGTTGACCACTCGACTGGTACGATGATTCAGAGTCAGTCCTTTCACTTTGCACGTCGTGTGCACTTCTTGTTTGTCCCGGTATTCGTAGCCGTAATTTTTGGGACCACCACTGACGAAACTTAGAATCTTGTCGTCGGGATGCTCGTCTGTCCAGGCTCCTAAACGGTCTCCTTCGATGTCAGGGTGCTGTTGAATCGGGTGATGGATGTAAATGCAACTGTCCGTGTCAAAGTACAGGACGCGTTCTTCTAACAGTTCTAAAGCTTCGTACAATTTTAAGCGAGCATGGGCTGTCACGTAAGCCGCAATTATGACATTTCCAAAAGGGTCGTCTTGTACAAAGTCCAGATCTTCTTCGTAATTGACCAAGATCAAATTCTCTCGAACGACGTCCACGTGTTTCATGTATTTGGTTTTGTCGTGAATCATCTGGAAGTAGCGGGAAGGTTCTGTCAAATATTCCGTCTTGGGTAAACACGGTCGTTGTGCCATTTTACCCCACAAGCAATTTAACATCACTTTGGCAAACGATCGCCTGCCTTCGTTTTTTTCGATGTGGTCTAAAGAGATGCCTTCTTGTGCATAGTATTTCTCTTTGAATTGTATTTGGTCTTCGGGAGTGTGACACCAGGAAGGATAGCCGCTAGCTTCTTGTCTCAGTTTCAAAAAGGCATCCACGTAGTCTGCGAAAATGCCTTTCTGCGTGGGGTCACCCTTGTGGTACTGTTGTGTCTTGGGAAAGTGGCAAATTTCGTACACTTCTAACAGTTGGTATCCCATGTCCAGAGCTTTGAACAATTCCACGCTGACCCAGGTTCCCGTCAAGGCACGTTCTTCCTGGCTGTGACGGTAAGGTTGGTCCTGGTTGCACGTTTCGGCACAAGTACGGCACAAGGGAAACATCAGTTTGCCTTGACAATGGTGAGGTAAGACGGGATGGTATAGGTTCGTGGGAGGCAAAAACTTTACACTTGATCAAGCCTTCGTATTGTCGAATGTTTTTCAGGTCGATGTGTTCCGTCAACAATTGCGGGTGCCCTACGGGAAAGCGACAATATTTGCACACGTAGGGATACAGCGAACACACGTCCAAGTATTTGATTTCTTCTCCTTTCTCTTCGTCGTCTTGGTACAGCAAACAGGTGGCATTGGTCCTTCCTCCGTACAAACTATCCCTCGGGTTCAGCGGGTCCATGAACTGATAACTTTCCACGAGGCGTTTAAACTCGGGATCGGTTTTCATACGGTGATCGTACTCGTGTTCCCACATTTCCACCACTTGGTATCCTTGCTGTTCTAACTTTAGGCGTCGCTGACAAGTGTCCTGGTACAAGTCTTCCATGGTTCGTTGCAAAAACTGATTTTTAGTGTCACGGTCAGGGTAACAGACGGGACATCCGTGAAATAAGCAACTGTTAAACTCGAACACGATCTTGGGGTTTTCCAAGTCCCAGCCATCTACCGAATACGTTCCGATGGTCTTTTCGCCTCCTCCGTTGCGAGCATGCTGAATCCAGTTATCTTCCTTGTCGCACAAGTAATGTAACCAACGTAGGGCTTTGACCGAGTATTGACGCTTGACATAGTGGGTCGTTTGAGGACTGATGACAGCCACGGTGTTTTCAGGCATGAATCGTTGGCGGTACACTAAGGAACACGCTTTGGCAATGGTGCAAGCTTCTTTCAAAGGATCGGCCCCTCCGTGTTCCATGAACAGTTCTCGAACTTTTCCACAGCAACGCCGTAAAATGTCCACGTCGGAACGACAATACTTTAACATTTCTTCCTGAAAGTCGAAAGGGTCCGAGGCGTGAGCTTGGTGCCAAGCTTAGAAAGCTTCTCGTTGTTCGGTACGCATGTTGTCGGGGTCGTAATAGTGAGGCTCAGGCAAATGGGGTAGAACAGCATGTTGATTGGCTTCCGTATTGAAAAAGTGTGGAAAGTACCCTTTAGCCATTTCTGTCATTCCAAACGTTTTAGGCATTCGGCTCAAAGGCATGGCCAAGTAACTCATCGAATCTTTAAACTGTACTTGTCCCACTTGAATGAAAATGATTTTGGCTCCGTTCAAAATCACTTTAGGACGTTCGTTGCCATGTTCCGTATAGTTCCTCAAAAGAAACTGTCCATCGTATCCGGAGAAATTGTGAGCCATCATCGTGGCATGATAATGACAATCTCCGTAACGTTCGATGTCCTCTTGGCTCCACGTCTTGTCGATGGGGTCTAAGATCCATTGGGCAAAATCGGCTAACGTGTTTGGTCCCCGAAAGATTTTTTCACGTCCTCCAGGAATCTTGCTGCAGTGAGGGCAATGATTGAAGATAGGTTCTTGAATGCACTTCTCGCACGCTCGATGAGCCACGCAGAAATTAGGAATGTGAATGCCAGTCTCTTGCATGCATTCGAAATCGAAAAAGATGAAATTGCCTTTATTCTTGTGACCGTCCTCTTTCTCTGGTGGGGGTTGGTATTTTTGCACGTAGCATTGGTGTTCCAAGTCCACGATGTGGTGACAAATGTGACATTTTTTCTTTCCTCGACATACGTGTGCCTTTTCATTGTTGGTACGTATGCCTTGTCTACACGTAGGGCACAATCTCAGGAGTTGACAAGCACATTTCTTCTGTGAACCTTGTGTTTTCAAATGTTGTTGGTAACAGGTAGGGCTGACAAACGTGCGCAGACAAGTCGAACAAGGCACTGGTTCTTCGCTCAGACAGGGTGGAGAGGCCAAACATCCTGGGCATTTCCATCCACAATGCTTGTGTTGCTCTCGATTATTATAACCATAGTCACATTTCTCACAGTAATATCTGTATCCCAGGAATCCGGTGATACTGGTAATGGTATCGAAATGGTCATCGTGATGATAAACATGAATGTATTTTCCGTCCTTAAAGTCTTGGCCTCGAAACAACAGAGGCCCGCGCATTTCTTGAGGGTGCACTTTCAAGGTGTAGCGTGGAGCTAGGGCATCTTGCAATTTTTGCATCTCAGGAATGCCACAGGGTGTGTCTTTGGACAGGCCAGCTTGTTGCAACAGGAGTTCTGCTTCATTTCGTTGTTTGGCTCGGTCGGATTGTTGAATAGTGTTCCAGGTTCTTTTCCATTCTACCGTGTCGTTCTTGTTGGCATAGGTTCGTCCCACCACGATGGCCCTGGCTAAACACATCTGGTCTTGAGGGTTGTTAATTCGGACGAGACTCTTTTTGGTGTTGCGAAGGTCGTCCACCAATAATATCTTTTTGCGTCCTGTCCCTTGAGGAGGAGAGACGTGGGCCATTTTCAGTGTGGCTTTACCATCGGTGATGTCAAACTGGTCAGTAGATTGTTGTACGTGTTGTATCTTGTCCATGACTTTGGAAGGGGTCAGTTCTGCGGGTCTGCTAAACTCGATCCAAACAGGGGATTTCAAACCGTCGTGATCTATGGATAGTGTCAAGCGATCGTCTTCTTTGGCTTGACATTGTCGCTTGAGTGCAGTGAGCAAAGAATCCCACATCTCGGTGATAAACCCTTCTGTTTTCTCCAAGGGTACGTCGGACTTGAAATCTTCAAACTTCACCGTGTAGGTGTAAGCCGTGGTTCTAAATTTTCTAGAGGAGCGCTTTTCCGTCTCTCGAATGGAATAGTACTTTTCAGGGTTGACTAAGGGTGGTGAACTTGGTTTAGAGGGTTCGGATTCTGGTTCACTCATGTCCTCTTCAAAATCACTGGCATGAATTTGTGCCAAGATTTCAGCCCTGGTACGAGGCGATAGATCACGTTTCTGTCTCTTACTTTCTTCTTCTTCTTTCTTCTCGAATGAATGGGATCGTTTCATCTTGAGTGCAAAACGTCAAATGACTCAAGTTTAAACACCATAGACTAATTTATAGTCTTGGCAAACCAGCGTATATAAAAAGGGTGTGTGTCTTGTCCTTTCACTATTCATTTCACTCTCAAGCTGAGCACAACGATGGAAGAGACTACCCAGATGGAACGTTTCGTCAGAGCTTTGCGACAGGTCATTAGAAAATTCTCTTCAGACCAGCCAACAGACTACTCTCCTTCCTTTCGAGATAAAAGTCAAGATACTTGCTATATCTGTCAGAAGAAAGGGCATTGGTCTTCAGAGTGTCCAGACCGTCAAAAAAGAACAAAAACAGGGGCTAAAAAAGACAAAAGTCAAGATACCTGTTATTATTGTAAAGAAAAAGGACATTGGTCTCCAGATTGCCCAAAAAAGAAACAAGAGGAGTCAGAAGAAAAGAAGGATTCTTCAAAAGAAGAGAGGGATTCTTCGGAAGAAGAGAGGGATTCTTCAGAGGAAGAAGAGGAAGAAAGAAGACAATTCTATTTAAAAGAGGCAAAGAAACAGGAGAAGAAGAAAAGAAGAAGGGAAGAAAATGAGGAAAAAACGGTGAAGAAATTCAAAAAACAGACTAAATAATGAAAAAGAAGAAGTGTACAAACTTTTTAAAGTGTTCTGTGGTGAATTGTGAATTGGATTGTAAAAAAATGGATAAAGGAATACATGAATGATATAAGGTAAGTGTCTTTGAGTTTTTGATTTTAAAATAAGAAGCTACACTCACGCACTCATACACAGACACGTACTATAAGGGTAAAATGGGTGGGTTTATTTTTGAGTTATTGGCAAATTGAAATTGTATTTCTTTTCGAGAAATGTGGCTGGCCCTGAAAAGGGCCTTTTTCTTTATGGTGTAGGAGTGAGTTTAACCAATCAACTTTAACTGCCTTAAGCCTTTGCCACGGCCAAGGCCTACTTCTGGTGATTGGGTTGAAATCACTAAGGGTGGTACGACAGGCTTAGTCACAGGGTTGGCGTGTTTAGCTCGGGAAGGTCGTATTCTCTTCGGTCGTGATAAAGAAGTCTGATACATTTGTTTCAAACTTCTTAACTCCGCTAAAATGTCCAACAGTACCGTAGCCGTTTGATTTTCACCCTCTTGTTTCTTTGCTGCTACTTCTTCTTGCTGTTGTTGCTATTGTTTTTTTTCTTACCTCTTCTTGTTGCTGCTGCTGTTGCTGTAGGAGAAAAGCTTGTTCCGCTTCCTTTTGTCGTTGCATAAATTTCTCCAATTCTTCTTTCTGTCTCTGTCTAAAATTCTCCACTTGCGGTAATGAAGAAGGTAACGAAGGTTCCGGAACAAATTCTTGCGAGGTAAGAAAATCCACAAAATCCCAATGTACCTCTTCTGAAAGTAAGTCCGGGTTCCCTTGGGCAGTCTCCCCTGCTGGTGCACCCCAATGGATCGTTTTCTGAGTTTCCGTCATGTTGAATCACTGTCGCATAGATTGACTGCACACAAGCGCTAGCGAATCTATATAGACCAACTGACGTCAGAGACTACTCTCTTCGGATTGGATGCGGGCTGACTGAATTTTGTAACGCGTGTTTGGATTGGTTAATGAACTCAATCCGTTTCAATCCTGCCTCTACCTATAAATAAGCGCAGTTCAGTGCATTGATTCACCTGTTCTCGTCGCTCCAAGATGTGGACCGATGTGCAATCTTCTACGCTTGTGTCTTCCATGATGTTCCGGACGGACATACCCATGTATATCCGATCCAAGTGGGCGGTTGTCCACAGGACAAACACCAGCCTGTGGATACGTAGGATCTACGTAGAAAGACAAGGATGCCTGAAAAGAGTGCTGATTTACGGACCAACAGTGAGACGTAGCCTAAGGACAAGAAGAAGACCAATGCGGTACCATTTATGTTAATGAATACATTAACATAAACCCAAAGGCCCTTTTCAGGGCCAGCCATATTTCTCGAAAAGAGATAGCCTTTCCATTGCCTACCCCTTTTTTTTAAATTTAAATTTAAATTTAAATTTAAATTTAAAAAAACTTTTAAAAAAAAAAAATCCCAAAAGCCCAAACTCTATTCCCCATGTTAATTTCCCTTGTCCCTAGACAGACCCAAACTCTATGTTAAATTCCCATTGTCCCTAGAGTTGCCCACGATTTTTCTCCATGTTAAATTTCCCTTGACGCTAGAGTTGCCCAAGGGGTCTTGTAATGCTAATTCCCATTGACGGTAAAGTGGCCCACTTAACTACTGGCCCCTTATAATTTGATTCTTTTGGCAGATAAAAGCCAGAAAAAAAACATTTATTGAGGTGAGCGGTGAGGCCCGGGCTCCAGCCCGCATTTCGCGGAGCACGCCCCTATGTGGGCGGTAAATCGAAGTCCCATCCCCACCTCTTCCACCCCACCCACCCCGGTTAATAGCTAAGAAGGCAGGCTATCGTCCAATTGTGATAACCTGCCCACAGGCCATCATGGTGGCTGTTATATAATCTGTTATTTTATATAACGTTTACTTATCGAAATTTCCATCCAGATATAATATATTTCTCCTCCATGACCTCTCTCTTTTTCTAATTTTCATTATAACTCCTACTCTATTTGTTTGTGTCTTTTAACATTGTACCATTGTATATATCTTACTAAACGGTGCTTTTTTAAGCAGTTGACATTTAGGCGATACTCTGATCATATGCCGTCGTACAGCCACCTCTCCTGTCAACCATGCATTCTGTATGTATTTGAAGCAAATGCTTTGAATGTTTAGGGAGCCTAGTTTAGCCCAGTGCCCTCATGCTCTGTCTCAATTTATGTCTATATTTTCTTGTTCCACCTTGCATCTGATTCATTTTGTAATTTGTTCCCTTATCCATTTATATGTCAGTTTTCCATCTTTTTCCCATAATTCATGTGCATCCCTGTATTTAACTAACAGATCTTTTATATATTTGAACTTTCTTGGGACTTCCAGCTTTTTCGTAAGTTTATTGTTTTTGTAAATATCCCCCCATTTCTCATTGTTAACCGAAACCAGCAAATTTATAGCCCTTCTCAGGGCGATGTCGGTTCAGAGCTTATTTTTTTAAACCTATTTAAAATGTTTGCACATTTTAATAATATTAGGCTTGGTAAGGCTAATCCTCCCCTCTCCTTTGCTCAATAGAGAGTTTCTTTATTGATATAGTGGGTCTTAATTGTATCCTGGGTCCATAACCGTGTCCGCTGGAGACGAAGCTAATGGTACGCGTGCATTGTTCATGCTGGAAGCGCTCTAGATGCTTCCTACACACCATGCAAAAGACCTATTTTCTTGTTTGATATGCCCTAATGGCTATTCAAATTAAAGATGCAAATCCATTGTATTCTTATTTGTAGTCAAGCCTTAATGGCTATTCAAATTAAAGATGACAAGTCCAGTGTAATCTTATTAGTGGTTAGGCCCTAATGACTATTCAAGTTAAAAATAACTTGTCCAGTGTATTATTGATATTGGTTAGGCCTTAATGATTATTGCAGTTAAAGGTGGCATAGGTTGGTTATTGTTATTAATGGATATGCTTGGTGACATGGACAGGGTTTTCTTGTTAACGATACCAACAGTAGGGACCAATGTATATGTAAAGACCCTTAGTTCTTATTATTGCCTCTACAATAAT
Organism: Sinohyriopsis cumingii; assembly: GCA_028554795.2. Lineage (NCBI taxonomy): Eukaryota > Metazoa > Mollusca > Bivalvia > Unionida > Unionidae > Sinohyriopsis > Sinohyriopsis cumingii. Next base: position 146,611,562 of record CM068828.1, read on the forward strand.
ATACAGTAAAAGCTTTTATTTATTTATTTATTTATTTATTTATTTATTTATTTATATAGTATATTAGCCGTCCCTCTGCGGAAGGTTAATCTCAGACGGAAATAAAATCTTTAAATAAAACAAAATCAATTCATCCGAATGTAACTTACTTCGCAGTAGTCACTCAATACCTAATACATTAGAATGAGAGAAAGTCTACCGTTTCATTTCATACAACGAAATTGTATAGAGTGTAATTAAAGTGTAGCCTTCTCATCTTTGTATCAATATAGCAGGCGGTTATCTGATATATATAAGTCTGAAACTAGCGGGGTAATTTTGGCTGAGTTGATAACTCGATGACACTTATTAGCGCTTTAGACTAGGGCAAGCGTGATCAAAGACCACTTTCAGGTGGAATGTTGTATCAATTTTGAACATTGCTTTTAATGTATTTTATTCTTTTCAAGACATGAGACACATTTCACAATAATAATTAAGGTAGTTATAAATTAGTTTGCATTTCAATTGCTATGCTAAATAATTGCTATGCTAAATAATAGCGTTTAAAATGTGGACCTGACATGTCGTTTTATTTATTTGTCTGATACAGACTGTTGATTTCTGTATAGAAATTCAAATTTCGATCAAATATAAAAAAATGGATTGTTGGCCAGGTAATACAATTTGGCAAAAATAATTGAAATTGGATACTTCTTAAAAATGAAACATTACATTAGTTGAGCAAAGACAATTTTCATTGATTACATTATGTGATCGTCTAAAATATTAACAGTAAATCGTCTTGGTAAGATTCTACAAAGAAGATACCAGCTGTTGTTTTCAACGATCGAATTCCATAGACTGATGTGCACAGCTTTAACACAGGCTGTTGTTTTCAAAGATCGAGTTCCATAGACTGATGTCCACAGCTTTAACACAAGTTCTTGTGTTCAATCAGAGTTCCATAGGTTGATGTCAACAGCTTTAACACAAGCTGTTGTTTCCAACGAGTGAGTTCCATAGACTGATGTCCACAGCTTTAACACAAGTTGTTGTTTTTAACGAGTACCATATAGTGATGTCCACAGATGTAACACAAGCTCTTGTTTTCAACGAAAGAGTTTCATAAATTGATGTCCACAGCTTTAACACAAGCTGTTGTTTTCAACGAGACTGTTAAAAAGACTGATGTCCACAGCTTTAACACAAGCTGTTGTTTTCAACGAGAGAGTTTCATAAATTGATGTCCACAGCTTTAACACAAGCTGTTGTTTTCAACGAGACTGTTAAAAAGACTGATGTCCACAGCTTTAACACAAGCTCTTGTTTTCAACGAGCGATTTCCATAGATAGCTGTCCACAGCTTTAACAAAAGCTCTTTGTTTCAACGAGTGAGTTTCATAAATTGATGTATACGGCTTTGACACAAGCCATTGTTTTCAACGAGTGTGTTCGATAGACTGATGTCCACAGCATTACCACAAGATGTAGTAGTAGTGAAGGGGGATATTATAGGGTCTATGGGACTTATCATTAAAAATACCCTTGGGACAATATAGGGTCTATGTAAATTTAACATGGAGAAAAATCGTGGGACAATATAGGGTCTACGGGAATTAACATGGAGAAAAATCGTGGGACAATATAGGGTCTATGGGAATTAACATGGCCAAAAACCCTGGGACAATATAGGGTCTATGGGAATTAACATGGCCAAAAACCCTGGGACAATATAGGGTCTATGGGAATTAACATGGGCAAAAACCTAAGAATAAGAAGTGGGACAATATAGGGTCTATGTAAATTTAACATGGCCAAAAACCCCTGGGACTGTATAGGGTCTATGTAAAATTGAAACAGGGAGGGTCTCTATTTTTTTTAAAAAAAATAAAAAATAAAATAAAAAAAGGAGTAGGTAATGGAAAGGCTATCTCTTTTCGAGAAATATGGCTGGCCCTGAAAAGGGCCTTTGGGTTTTATGTTAATGTATTCATTAACATAAATGGCACCGCATTGGTCTTCTTCTTGTCCTTAGGCTACGTCTCACTGTTGGTCCGTAAATCAGCACTCTTTTCAGGCATCCTTGTCTTTCAACGTAGATCCTACGTATCCACAGGCTGGTGTTTGTCCTGTGGACAACGGTCCACTTCGATCGGACATACATGAGCAAGTCTGTCCGAAACATCATGGAAGACACAAGGGTGGATGACTCAACTGCGGTCCACATCTTGAAGCGACGAGAACAGGTGAATCAATGCAGTCAACGGCGCTTATTTATAGGTACAGGTAGGATTGAAACGGATTGAGTTCATTCACCAATCCGAACACGCGTTACAAAATTCAGCCAGCCGCATCCAATCCGAAGAGAGCAGTCTGTGACGTCACGTAGTCAATATAGATCTGCTAGCGCTTGTGTGCAGTCAATCTATGCGACAGTGATTCAACATGACGGAAACTCAGAAAGCGATCCAATGGGGTGCACCAGCAGCGGAGACCGCCCAAGGTAACCCGGACTTACTTTCAGAAGAGGTGAATTGGGATTTTGTGGATTTTCTCTCCTCGCAAGAATTTGTTCCGGAACCTGCGTTACCTTCTTCATTACCGCAAGTGGAAAATTTTAGACAGAGACAGAAAGAAGAATTGGAGAAATTTATACAACGACAAAAGGAAGCGGAACAAGCTTTTCTCCTACAGCAACAGCAACAAGAAGAAGAGGTAAGAAAAAAACAACAGCAGCAACAGCAAGAAGAAGTAGCAGCAAAGAAACAAGAGGGTGAGAATCAAACGGTCACGGTACTGTTGGACATTTTAGCGGAGTTAAGAAGTCTGAAACAAATGTATCAGACTTCTTTATCACGACCGAAGAGAATACGACCTTCCCGAGCTAAACACGTCAACCCTGTGACTAAGCCTACCGTACCACCCTTAGTGATTTCAGCCCAATCATTATCATCATAATCAACATTACGCAGTCCAGAAGTAGGCCTTGGCCGTGGCAAAGGCATAAGGCAGTTAAAGTTGTTTGTTTAAACTTACCCCTACATCATAAAGAGAAAAAGGCCCTTTTCAGGGTCAGCCACATTTCTCGAAAAGAAATACAATTTCAATTTGCCAATAACTCAAAAAAAACCCACCCATTTTACCTTATAGTACGTGTCTGTGTATGAGTGCGTGAGTGTAGCTTCTTATTTTAAAATCAAAACTCAAAGACACTTACCTTATATCATTAATTTATTCTTTTCTCCATTTTTTACAATCCAATTCACAATTCACAACACAACACTTTAATAAAAAGTTCATTGACTTCTTCTTTCTCCTTGTTTAGTCTCTCTGTTTTTAGAATTTCTTCACCGTCTTTTCCTCATTTTCTTCCCTTCTTCTTTTCTTCTTCTCCTGTTTCTTTGCCTCTTGTAAATAGAATTGTCTTTTTTCTTCCTCTTCTTCCTCTAAAGAATCCCTCTCTTCTTTCGAAGAATCCCTCTCTTCTTCTGAAGAATCCCTCTTTTCTTCTGACTCCTCTTGTTTCTTTTTGGGGCAATCTGGAGACCAATGTCCTTTTTCTTTACAATAATAACAGGTATCTTGACTTTTGTCTTTTTTAGTCCCTGTTTTTGTTCTTTTTTCACGGTCTGGACACTCTGAAGACCAATGCCCTTTCTTCTGACAGATATAGCAAGTATCTTGACTTTATCTCTAAAGGAAGGAGAGTAGTCCGTAGGCTGGTCTGAAGAGAATTTTCTAATGACCCCTCGCAAAGCTCTGACGAAACGTTCCATCTGGTTAGTCTCTTCCATCGTTGTGCTCGGCTTGAGAGTGAAATGAATAGTGAAAGGACAAGACACACACCCTTTTATATACGCTGGTCTGCTATGACTATAAAGAAGCTCATGGTGTTTGAACTTGAGTCATTTGACTTTTTGCTTTCAAGATGAAACGATCTAATTCATTCGAGAAGAAAGAAGAAAGTAAGAGGCAGAAACGTGATATATCGCCTCGAACCAGGGCTGAAATCTTGGCACAAATTCATGCCAGTGATTTTGAAGAGGACATGAGTGAACCAGAATTTGAAACCTCTAAACCAATTTCACCACCCTTAGTCAACCCTGAAAAATACTATTCCATTCGAGAGACGGAAAAGCGTTCCTCTAGAAAATTTAGAACCACGGCTTACAAATACACGGTGAAGTTTAAAGATTTCAAGTCCGAAGTACCGTTAGAGAAAGCAGAAGGGTTCATCACCGGAGTGTGGGATTCTCTGCTCACTGCACTCAAGCGACAATGTCAACCCAAAGAAGACGATCGCTTGAGACTTTCCATACAACACGACGGTTTGAAATCCCCTGTTTGGATCGAGTTTAGCACCCCTACAGAATTGACCGCTTCCAAAGTCATGGACAAGATTCAACACGTGCAACAATCTAATACCAGTTTGACATCACCGATGGAAAAGCCACATTGGACATGACCCACGTCTCTCCTCCTCAAGGGACCGGACGCAAAAAGATGTTATTGGTGAACGACCTTCGCAGCATTAAGCGTAGCCTTGTCCAAATTCACAATCCTCATGACCAGATGTGTTTAGCCCGTGCCATCGTGGTGGGACGAACCTATGCCAACAAGAACGACACGGCAGAATGGAAAAGAGACTGGGAGAACATTCGACAATCGGACCGAGCCAAACAACGAAGTGAAGCAGAACTCCTGTTACGACAAGGTGGCATGTCCAAAGACACACCCTGTGGCATTCCTGAGATGCAAAAATTGCAAGATGCCCTAGCTCCACGATACACCTTGAAAGTGCACTCTCAAGAAGTGCGCGGGCCTCTGTTGTTTCGAGGGCAAGATTTTAAGGACGGAAAATACATTCATGTTTATCATCACGATGACCATTTCGATACCATTACCAGTATCACCGGATACGGTTATTACTGTGAGAAATGTGACCATGGTTATAATAATCGAGAGCAACACAAGCATTGTGGATCGAAATGCTCAGGATGTTTGGCCTCTTCACCCTGTCTGAGCGAAGAACCAGTGCCTTGTTCGACTTGTCTGCGCACGTTTGTCAGCCCTACCTGTTACCAACAACATCTGAAAACGCAAGGTTCACAGAAGAAATGCGCTTGTCAACTGCTGCGATTGTGCCCTACGTGTGAACAAGTCATACGTACCAATAATACCAAGGCACACGTATGTTCAGGAAAGAAAAAATGTCACATTTGTCACCACATCGTGGACTTGGAACACCAATGTTACGTGCAAAAATACCAACCCCCACCAGAGAAAGAGGACGGTCACAAGAAGAAAGGCAATTTCATCTTTTTCGATTTCGAATGCATGCAAGAGACTGGCATTCACATTCCTAATTTCTGCGTGGCTCATCGAGCGTGCGAGAAGTGCATTCAAGAACCTATCTTCAGTCATTGCCCTCACTGCAGCAAGATTCCCGGAGGGCGTGAAAAAATCTTTCGAGGACCGAACACGTTAGCCGATTTTGCCCAATGGGTCTTAGACCACGTCGACAAGACGTGGAGCCAAGAGGACATCGAACGTTACGGAGATTGTCATCGCCATGCCACAGTGATGGCTCACAATTTCTCCGGATACGATGGACAGTTTCTTTTGAGGCACTATACGGAACAAGGCACCGAACGTCCTAAAGTGACTTTGAACGGAGCCAAAATCATTTTCATGCAAGTGGGACAAGTACAGTTTAAAGATTCGATGAGCTATTTGACCATGCCTTTGAGTCGAATGCCTAAAACGTTTGGAATGACAGAAATGGCTAAAGGGTACTTTCCACACTTTTTCAATACGGAAGCCAATCAACACGCCGTTCTACCCCATTTACCTGAGGCTCACTATTACGACCCCGACAACATGCGTACCGAACAACGAGAAGCTTTCTACGCTTGGTACCAGGCTGATGCTTCGGACCCTTTCGACTTTCAGGAAAAAATGCTAAAGTATAATCGTTCCGACGTGGACATTTTACGACGTTGCTGTGGAAAATTTCGAGAACTGTTCATGGAACACGGAGGGGTCGATCCTTTGAAAGAAGCTTGCACCATTGCCAAAGCGTGTTCCTTAGTGTATCGACAACGATTCATGCCTGAAAACACCGTGGCTGTCATCAGTCCTCAAACGACCCACTTTGTCAAACGTCAATACTCGGTCAAAGCCCTACGTTGGTTACATTACTTGTGCGACAAGGAAGACCATCGGAACGTATTCGGTCGATGGCTGGGACTTAGAAAACCCCAAGATCGTGTACGAGTTTAACGGTTGCTTATTTCACGGATGTCCCGTCTGTTACCCTGACCGTGGCACCAAAAATCAGTTTTTGCAACGAACCATGGAAGACTTGTACCAGGACACTTGTCAGCGGCGCCTAAGGTTAGAACAGCAAGGATACCAAGTGGTGGAAATGTGGGAACACGAGTACGATCACCGTATGAAAACCGATCCCGAGTTTAAACGCCTCGTGGAAAGTTATCAGTTCATGGACCCGCTGAACCCGAGGGATAGTTTGTACGGAGGAAGGACCAATGCCACCTGTTTGCTGTACCAAGCCGACGAAGAGAAAGGAGAAGAAATCAAATACTTGGACGTGTGTTCGCTGTATCCCTACGTGTGCAAATATTGTCGCTTTCCTGTAGGGCACCCGCAATTGCTGACGGAACACATCGACCTGAAAAACATTCGACAATACGAAGGCTTGATCAAGTGTAAAGTTTTGCCTCCCACGAACTTATACCATCCCGTCTTACCTCACCATTGTCAAGGCAAACTGATGTTTCCCTTGTGCCGTACTTGTGCCGAAACGTGCAACCAAGACCAACCTTGCCATCACAGCCAGGAAGAACGGTCCTTGACGGGAACCTGGGTCAGCGTAGAATTGTTCAAAGCTCTGGACATGGGATACCAACTGTTAGAAGTGTACGAAATTTGCCACTTTCCCAAGACACAACAATACCACAAGGGTGACCCCACGCAGAAAGGCATTTTCGCAGACTACGTGGATGCCTTTTTGAAACTGAAGCAAGAAGACAGCGGCTATCATTCCTGGTGTCACACTCCCGAAGACCAAATAAAATTCAAAGAGAAATACTACGAACAAGAAGGTATCTCTTTAGACCACATCGAGAAAAACGAAGGCAGGCGATCGTTTGCCAAAGTGATGTTAAATTGCTTGTGGGGTAAAATGGCACAACGACCGTGTTTACCCAAGACGGAATATTTGACAGAACCTTCCCGCTACTTCCAGATGATTCACGACAAAACCAAATACATGAAACACGTGGACGTCGTTCGAGAGAATTTGATCTTGGTCAATTACGAAGAAGATCTGGACTTTGTACAAGACGACCCTTTTGGAAATGTCATCATTGCGGCTTACGTGACAGCCCATGCTCGCTTAAAATTGTACGAAGCTTTAGAACTGTTAGAAGAACGCGTCCTGTACTTTGACACGGACAGTTGCATTTACATCCATCACCCGATTCAACATCACCCTAACATCGAGGGAGACCGTTTAGGAGCCTGGACAGACGAGCATCCCGACGACAAGATTCTAAGTTTCGTCAGTGGCGGTCCCGATAATTACGGCTAGCAATACCGGGACAAACAAGGAGAAGTGCACACGACGTGCAAAGTGAAAGGACTGACTCTGAATTATCGTACCAGTCGAGTGGTCAACTTTGGGGTATTGAAAGAAGCCTTGCAATCGGGAGAGGATGGAAACTTTAAAGTGACCACCTATCAACCGAACAAGATTGTACGTTTACCCACTCACCACATCGTCAGTCGACCCTTGGAAAAAGTCTATCAAATTGTGTACCAGAAGCGAGTGCGACTTCCCAATCACTTTACGTTGCCGTACGGTCACGTCGGTATTGGTCTGTATATAAAAAAGGAACCCTAGGCAAGATCGATAGTTCACTGGGACTACCAAGACCGAGCGAACAAGATGAATACTTTCAGAGAAACACAGAACAAGTTGTTTAGAAAGGCACAATTCAAGTGTGAGGCTTCGGAAGTAGAATGCGATTGTGAGCCTTGCGATGGGTACGATGCTGTACCTTGTGACCTGAGCGATGCCGTAAAGCATCATGGGAACTTTAGTGTCACTACCCCTATCATGGAAAGTGATGCTGTGCGTGTCAAACCTGTGGGATGCGAAAGTGATGCCGCTCGTCCTCTTGGACATTTTTTACCGGGTTTCGTTTTAAAGGGGAATGTTCACCTTCACGTCTACCCCCCTACGGATGTCATCCAGCCCTGAGCAAACTCCTGTTCCTGTTACCCAACCCTCATCGAAACGAACCTGTGAAAGACGAATATTCGTTTCCTGTGCGTTTGTCGGAATACTGCGACTTTGAAAATCGTCTTCAATCGTTCAAAGGAAAATGGCCAAAGTATCTGGGAGGACCGACCCCAGAAGAATTAGCCAGAGCCGGATTTTTCTACTTGGGTGAAGGAGATAAAGTCAAGTGCGTCAGTTGCGGTGTGTCACTTCACCACTGGGAACCGCAAGATTCGGCCTACGTAGAACATGCTCGATGGTCACCGAATTGTCATTACTTACCCTTAGTGGGACCGAGACATTGAAGTAACTTCTTACCATAATGATCTGTTCATGGATACTTTACAAGAGAACATTTGTGCTTTGCCTGTGGAGTTGAGAGAACGCATTTACCGAGAGCTGGTCAAAATACAAGTGAAACGTAAAGAACAATTGCATCCGTTACGTCACCGGTGTTTGAACCACTGGTACCTGAAGGCTATACAAGGATTGATTCAATTGAAAGTGTTCCATCGGACGGACATTGATCAACGATCCTCTAGTTTTAAAAAGGATTGGTTTGGTATGGACGATTCTATCTACTACATCACTGTAAACTTACTGCATCGAATTCCAGAGGAAGAGTTAACGAATTACCAACATCTTGAACACAATGTCAACTTAGTGAAAGAGGAAACTTCTGAACGAATTGTAATGTGTAGATTAGTGACTCAACGATTTAAATTCGACACTGAAGTAAAACCATATTTGTGCAAAGAGTACATTTCTTGTGTCAGACCAAAGAGGATTTAGTATGACCTATTCATGGATACTTTGCTAGAGAACATTCGTGCTTTGCCTGTGGAGTTGAGAGAACGCATTTACCGAGAGCTGGTCAAAATACAAGTGAAACGTAAAGAACAATTGCATCCGTTACGTCACCAGATCTTTAACCACTGGTACCTGAATGGTATAAGAGAACTGATTCGTCAGAAATTGTTTCAATGGTCAGACCTTGTTCAATACTTCCAGGCCCCCGATGATTCACGTGTTGATCATTTTGGTTACTTCGAGATTCACCTAGAGCAACCCCTTGAGGAAGACGAGGTAAAGGATTACCAACATTTGTTACGTGAAATCTGCTTAGCGGAAGAGGAAACTTCTAATCGAACTCTGACGTTTCGGTTACAGTATGCAAGATTTACATTCCCAACTGGAGAACGAAGATCACTGGCTAGAAAGTACGTGTATTCTTTTCGAAACAAAGAGACTATAAAAACAGGCAGCTATGCCACGACTTATGTCGTATGTCATCCAACAGATTCCGTGGAAGGAACTCAATGACCATATTCAAACCGTGGATCATTACGATCGATTATTACAAGAACTGTATCCATTCAATTTGGGACGACAAGTGGTGTGTGTCTTAGTGACTTGTTTTCTGGGATTTCGTTTACCAGCCGATTCCTTGTGGACTCTTTACGATCAGTACTTACCACCTCCATGGCCTTAAATGGTCACGAAAAACTCCTTTTGCTCAAAGCCTTGCGGTTTCATCTGGATACTTCTCGACCTCAACAGGAAAAAAAGATTCGTCAACTTTTAGCTACCCAAGACGTGTATGACGATGTGTGTGTAGCTTGTGACTTACATCCCCATTGGACAGATGTCCGTGCCTGGAAAGAATGGGGTTTTGAGGCTTGGACCCAAGAAGTGGCCCAATATGCACGAGAGTTGTTCAAGGAAAAAAGTTACTTTTCAACCCGTGTTAGTGACGGTGCCAGAAGAACCCGTCACCCAGGACAGGACTGTCGTGGACAGGCCTGAAAGACCCTTGTGTGACCTTACCCCCTACTATAGAACTGGTTAGAACATTACCCAAAACATGTTGTTGTACAGACACTTGTGTTTATTCCACTTTCATAGTTATCATGTACCTTTTATCCTTGTACTTAAGCCTTTGGCTTTTATGTATTTTTGTGTTTCGTATTCATGTTTGAAAAAAAACATTCAATAAACGTGTTCTGAAAAAGTATATAAACTCTTGTCTTGTTTGTTTTTCGTGTCACAAGTGACATTTCTCACACCATGACTACCTCTGCTGTCTCTGCTCCCTCTTCCTCTACTGTCAAAGTCATCGACGAACACTTAGATCGTGCCAGTTGGGAGGCTTTGTATCTTCGCCATCCCTTTAACATGCTCATTGCTGGACCTAGCGGTTCAGGCAAAACCGAATTCGTCAAACGTTTGATCGAACATAAACATCATTTGATCGATCGACCCCCTCAACGGATCGTGTGGTGTTACAAAGAGTGGCAATCGGCGTACAGCCTCTTGCGAGAAAGTCAAGGCGATTCCATCGTGTTTGTGGAAGGCATTCCTAAAGAAGACGACGGCATCGTCTCTGACTCCCGTCTAACCCATTTGGTCATTTTCGACGACATGTTAGGAGAAGACGAAGAAGAAATTAAATTGTGGTTCACGCGCAAAGGGCATCACCGTAATGCCAGTGTCATTTACATCACCCAAAATTTGTTTCAACAAAGTAAAGCCCATCGCACCATCAGTCTCAATGCACATTAGGTGGTCTTGTTTAAAAGCCCTCGAGATAAATCGCAAGTGCAAGTCTTAGCCAAACAGTTAGGAACGCCTTGGCTGACTCAGGCGTACGACGATGCCACTCAAACGCCACACGCCTATTTACTCGTCGATTTGAAACCTACCACTCCCGAGGATTTGCGATTTCGTGCCCACTTGTTTCACCACTGGTGCCAAGACGGAGGGCCTGTCCTGTACACGTCTCCGTCCTCGACTTCATTTCACTCCCCATAAAAAAAATCTATAAAAACCTCAGACCCTTTTTCGTCTGTCTCACACAGTGTGAACATGACGTCCCTTCAGTCGCATCTTCCCGTCAAATTGATTCGTGCCTTGTATGGCATCAGTCGAGAAAAAGATCCACAAACACGAGCTCGTGTCTTAGAAGCTAGTCTCAAAGAAGTCTTACGATGGTTCACGGTGACAGCACGTCAATTACTCCAAGGAATCATTCAGATTCCTCATCAAACCAAACGCTTTTTCGATCGAAACAAAGTCGCTTTCGTCCAACTGGCCGATCCCCGCATCGACACTCAAACCAAAAAACAAATCATTTTGAAACCTGGAGGGAGCGGTACTCTAGGAGGGGTCATCATTCGCTCACTCTTAAGATGGGATCCTAATGCCCCCAAAGTTATCCCCAAGACAAAAGTTCAACGAAGCCCCAAGAAGAAAAAGTCCAGGTCCCCAAGAAGAATAACTTCTCCAGTGGCAGGACCCTCCTCTTACCAGACTGCACCCCGGAAAAAGAAAAGAAGCCCCCAGAAAAAGAAAGAGAGAAAAAGTCCTCAGAAAAAGAAAAGTCCACAGAAGAAAACTAGTCGCAAGAGAGGCACTTCGGCCAGGACGCAGCCTTACACTCGCAAACCACGACCTGCCACAGCGGTGACTGTGTCTCCGACAGCCTCACGTTTATCCACTTCTCCGTTGATGTCACCAGGAACTGAAGAGTACTTGGAGACGTTAATCACACCAAGAACTTCTCCGTTGATGACCCCCAAAAGAACTTCCCCAGTGGCAGGACCCTCCAATTTAGTGGCAGTGGCTGCTGCTCACAAAGTACCTTCTCCCAAAATCAAAGTCCATGAAAGATCGGGCATGTTAAAAAGTTTACTGGATTTGTCCAAGCAAGAACTGACTCGATTTAGTCCGTTACGTACCCCTGCACGACGTGTCATGCCTGTCATGAAGTTGATACGCCTTAAAGACAATCAGTGGCGACGCGTTCCAGTATAAAAAAGGCCTGTGACCAAGTAGTGTATCAGTGTTCTTTTGGTGCTCCTAAAGACTCAAAGATGTCACCCTCCAGAAAACCCCAAGGAAAGAAAAGGAAAGGACTGCCACCACGTTTAGCCAAACATGGGGACCTGGTATCTGTCCTGTCCAAAGCTTCTCCACCCCTACGAAAAAAACTCATTAAACGGCCTCCAAAGAGGTCATCGATACCGTGTGCGAATGTTGTTTGAACGTTTTGAAAGGCACGATCCCTTTGTCCAAACACCAGAAACAATGCTTAGGCAAACATCGTCACGTTCTTCGCCAAATGGTTCAAAAGAAAATTCCCATTCGTCAAAAAAAGAAGATGTTGGTCCAACGTGGAGGCATTTTGCCTCTCTTGTTAGGCCCCATACTGAAAGGAGTCTTGGGAACCATGTTGGGAGGACTGGTGGGAGCAAGATAAAAAGGCCTTCGAAAGTCCCAAGATCTCAGAATCGACCCCTGACAACCCCATGGAAGGACGAAAACTAGCTTTAGTGCCTTACAAACGATGGATGGAATACCATCGGTGGCAAGAACAACGCACCCCGCATTTACCTCCCAATCCCATTTTGAGCGAGATGTCCGAGTTACAACACGAATTGCAGTCCTTGATGGATCGCCAAGATTTGTCCGAAACAGAAAAATCGCAAAAGTACGGTCAACTCTTGCAACAACTGCAACTCTTTCACCAGAAAGCTTTAGACGAAACAGCTCTACCCACTCTGAAAGATTTTAAGACCTTGATGAAAAGTCCAGCACCATCACCAGTACCAGTACCAGTATCAGTGACCAAGACAGAAAAAGGAAAAGAAGAAGAAGAAGAAGGGTTTCAAACTCCACCAGAAAAAGTACGCAAGTTAACAACACCACCTACCTCCACAATTGGATGGATTAAAAAGATGATGGCCACCCCTTCTTCATCACAAGAGAAAAAGAAAGTGAAGACAGAAGTGAAGACAGAAGTGAAACAAGAACCGATAGCCCCCGCTCAGACATCCTCCTCCTCTTCGACACCTATTGCCGGTCGCACACGCAAAGCATTGCAATCCAAGAAAATACCCCAAGAGAAAAAGAGTAGCATCCTCCAAGAGTGGGTGCCTTATTAACACACCAACCAACACAAAAAAAATGGAAAAAGTCTTAGCCAGCATTTACTACGATCCCTCCCATCCTGCAGGTTACGCAGGAGTTCAAAAATTGTATCGTGCTGCCAAAACTCGACTGAAAAGTCTCCGTTTACCTCAAGTGCAACGATGGTTACAAGAACAAGCTACCTACACTTTACACAAACCCATTCGACGCAAGTTTGCCAGAAGTCGCACCCGAGTGGAAGGCATCGATCATCAATGGCAAGCCGATTTAGCCGATGTCTCTCATTTGGCCAGCTACAATCGTGGCTACAAATATTTGTTTTGTGTCATCGACGTCTTTTCCAAATTTGCCTGGGTCGTGCCCTTGACTTCCAAATCCAGCAGCGAGTTAGTGCGAGCCCTGCAACGGGTGTTGAAACAAAGCGGTCGTCACCCTCTTCGATGGCAAACGGACAAAGGCACCGAATTTCTGAACCAAGCTTTCCAAAAAGAATTAAAGAAACGTGACATTCATTTTTTTTACCACCGAGAATCCCGAAACCAAAGCCAGCATCGTGGAACGTTTTCAACGCACTTTGAAAGAACGCATGTGGAAATATTTTACGCATCACCACACTCTGAAGTACATCGACATCTTACCGCACCTGGTGCAAGCGTACAACCAATCTTACCATCGAAGCATCGGACGTGCCCCGCAAGACGTGACTCCCGACAACGAAGTGATGGTGTTCGAGCGTCTGTTCGGTACGTCCCCAACGATGGCTGTCCCCAAGAAAAGTGGAGAGTTGTCCGTAGGAGATTGGGTACGCATTGGCAAAACCAAACGCACTTTCGACAAAGGTTACTTACCTAACTGGACCACCGAATTGTTTCGCGTCACTGGACGAGTGCATGGCCGTCATCCTGCCGTCTATAAATTGGAAGACATGAACGGAGAAGTACTCAAAGGAACGTTTCATTTGCCCGAGTTACAACGTGTCACCAAAAAAGAAGACGACGTGTACGACATCGAAAGCATTCTCGAACGCAGAACCCGTAAAGTGGGCAAACGACGTATCAAAGAAGTCAAAGTACGTTGGAAAGGATATCCACCCAGTTTCGATTCTTGGATCGACGCATCGCAAGTCATCGACTATAAAAAGAAGAAGTGACCATCATGTCCTTTCACACATCAGACGCAGCTACGTCGACCACTCCGTCTTCACCTAGTTCTTCTGTGCAAGATTTACAAAAACAACCCTTGTGGGTGTGGTGTGGAGAACGTGTGCCTAAAACGCAAATCGTCTTTTTCTGCCAAATCTTTGTGGTGTATTGTGTCATCGGGGCAGCCATCGCCAATTTGAGTTTGCAACAAGGAGACAAACAATTGTGGACCATTTTATTGAGCAGTTGCATCTTTTACCTGCTTCCTAATCCTTCCCTGAAATTCTCCTCGAACGGGAACCCCGGGAACGTTGTGTCCAGTGCCAGTGTCAGTCACCAGTCCAACCACAACCAGAACCCCATTTTGGGCGGAGACACGCCTCTGACGTCCAGTAATATCCCCTCGGACAGCCACAGAACTCTGGAATTATGAGTCACCAAAACCAATTTTACTTAACCTTACCCAGTGACAGTTCCATGGAGGTGTTTCCCCACAACACGTTGTGCTGTTACAAGGCCAAATTACCTCAAGCCATCCCCTTAGATCACGAAGCCCATTGGGAAGTGGCTTTAGTAGAAATGATTCACCCGACCCAAGTCCTCAATGTCCTTCCCAATCAAAATAAATTTGATGTGGAAGTTAATGACGAGCAATTGCAACAGTGGATGGATACCCATAGCAAATATGACAAGAAAACCAGTACACCAAATGTAAAGTTAACCACCTATCACTTGTTCATTCCCCCAGGCTATTATTTTAGTGGTCAACATTTGGTCAGCACCATAGCCACCAGGTTTAATGGTGTGTTTCTGAAAGCTTTGGAAAGTGTCAAAAAAAGTGTCACCCTGGAGTACCACAAAACAGCTCGTCGCTTCCTGATAAAATTTCCTGAGGGGCCCAAAATCATGTCTTTCTTATTTTGTCCTGAATTGTTTGACATGTTGGGCGGTGACATGGAGCTGAGGAAGAAAGTAGAACAAAAACTCGAATTACCAGTCATTTCTGACAACGAGACTTTTGCCAAGTATTTTCGTACCCCGGTAGAACTGAACCAAGGACTGAATTTGATGTTTGTGTATTCTGATGTGGTGGAATACAACGTGGTGGGACACACCTCCGTGCCGTTACTGCGTGTCATTCCTTTCAAAGTGGATTCTGCCACGAACACTGACGATGAAGGTGGAAACACTTACCACGTCCACCGCGAATTTGTCCATCCTCACTATTTACCCGTCAGCAAGTCGTATTTGGACACGGTCAACATTACTATAAAAGGAGATTTGGGACAAAATATTCCATTCACCAAAGGAAAAGTCACGGTGAAACTCCATTTTCGAAAACGGTTTTCTCACGACTCGTAAGTAAGTCATGTATCCTGTGTACCGAGGGGTTGCACGACAGCGAGGACACGGCTTAGGAGACATGTTAAAATCGGCCTTTCGTTCGGTGGCCCCAGTCTTGAAACCGATGGTGACACGCGGATTGCACGCCTTGAAAGATGCGGCACTGATGCAAGGCAAAGAATTTCTCCAAAATGTCATCATCGACAAACAAAACCCTAAAGAAGCCTTCATGAGGGCAGGCAAAAATGTCTTGCTGCAAACGGGCAAAGACATTTTAGGCCGACGAGACACACCTATAAATGCTCTGCACGCTACCGAGTCAGGCATTCAGCAAGGACAAGGCAGAAAGAGACGACGAAGAAAACACCCTTTCACCAGACTTCAAGCGAGAAAGGCCAAGAAAAGAAGAACCGTTCGAGACTTAGACGTTTTCGATTATTGAAACACAGAAAAAAATGATGCACCGAGAGTCTTGCGCTTGTTCCAAGACGGAACTGGACCTGTTTGCCATGCCCCCCACCATGATGACGATGCAAGAATCTCAGTGGGTAGAATTTCACCCCGTCTCCTCATTGACAGCCTCAGCTCCCATCGAGTTTGAAATCAAAGGACAACCCGAAGATTACATCGATCTGAATAGCAGTTACTTGTACCTGAAAGTCAAAGTTGTCAATGAGGATAATACGTCTCTAGATGGTGATGAGGTAATAGCTCCCATCAACAATTTCATGCATTCCTTGTTCAGTGGAGTGGACTTGTACTTGAATAACAAACTGGTCAGTAGCAGCATGGATACTTACCCTTATCGAGCGTACCTGGAAAATCTCTTGACGTACGGAATAGATGCCAAGAACACTCATCTCAATGCCTGTGTGCTATGGGAAGCTGACGAAGCAAACCAGTTTGAAACAAAAGAAATTGATGCAAAAAAAACCACCGAACAATGACGGATTTATAGAACGAAGAAACAGAATCAAAGATGGACAGAGTTTAGAACTGATGGACCGTTTGCATTTGGACATGTGGTTGCAAGAGAAATATTTGCTAAACGGAGTGAATGTCCGCCTGAGACTAAATCGTAGCAGTGCGCTTTCCATTTGATAGGTAGTACCGCTTGCAAAACTGCCATCGAGGTAGCCAGGCTCTACGTACGACGCGTGGAAGTGTTACCTAAAGTGGGTAACGACATCAGTCAAACATTGAGCAGAACGACCGCCAAGTATCCCATACGACGCGTGGAAGTGAAAACGTTCACCATTCCCGTTGGACATCATTCCATGATCGAAGATCATCTGTTCCAAGGACAGCTACCCAAGCGTTTAATCATTGGTATAGTCGAGAATGCAGCCTTCAACGGAGATTTGGGTAAAAATCCTTTCTACTTTCAACACTTCAACGTGAAGAAAATCGAAGTCAGTCGCGATGGCAAGACCTTGTGTACCCGACTTTCGAACCTGACTTTAGCGACAAGAAGATGAATTACTTAAGGTCGTACTTGTCCCTGTACGAAGCCACCGGACAGTTAGGAACCAACACCAGTCACGGCATTACGTACGAAGATTATGCAGGAGGCTATGCTTTGTGGGCTTTTGATTTTACTCCAGACCAAGGCAGCGACGAGGGACATTTCCACCCTATAAAATCCGGCCAGATTCGTGTGGAACTTCAGTTTGCAGATAAACTGACAGAGACAGTGAACGTCATCATGTATGCCGAATTCGATAATACCATAGAAATCAACAGTTTGAGAGAAGTCATTCTAGATTATTAGAAGCCATGGAAGACTGTTATCCCTCTTTACCTAGTGGAGAAACTTTGGACATGGAATGTGAGGAGACCGTGGAAAAAGAAGAAGAAGTAATCATGATGAAGTCGAGATGGCCAGAACAAGAAGCCCATTTAGTCTCCTGTTTTGCCAAACACTTGGTCTAAAAGATGACGGAAATGATCAAGAAAGATTGCTATGGATGTCAAAACGATCATCCCAGTCAAATTCAACATGATAAATGCCTGATGCTGAGTCAAGAAGAAAAATTGGACGAATATCTGGACGAAGCTTGGAGTCTCATCTCGGACGAAATCGTGTTGCATCAGTGGTATAAAGACTTGCGTGAACATTCTTGTCCACCATTAACCACTCAAGAGATCCATCGTATCGAAGCTCTCCTGAATCAGAGTGGGGAGACGAAGCGAAGAAACGGTTACTTGTCAGACATTTTCAAGCAAAAAGTCAGGATCGAATTGATCACTTATCATTACCTGTGAAGAAGAAAAAAACATGGATACCTGGGAACTTTATTACCTTTTGAACCACAACTCGTACACGGCTTCTTGGAATCCTGTCGTCTGTGCTAAAGATGAACTCCCTCATCGCAAACCTAAAGACCATCAAGCTTACGTGATCAACACGGACGACAGTCATCTTCCAGGAACCCACTGGGTAGCCGTCTACTTTCCTCAAGAAGGATGTGTGGAATATTTCGATTCGTACGGATTGCCCCCTTTGGAAGACGATATCATTGACTTTATGAGAAGAAATGCTCAAACCACCCGATTCAATAACGTGAAATTACAAGGCACAGATTCCTTGGTGTGTGGACAGTACTGTGTGTATTTTCTGCATCATCGCAGCCTGGGCTATTCCTTAGAACATTTAGTGACTCATTTTGATCCTCGTTCTTCTGCCAGAAACGATGTGAAAGTAGATCGATGGTTCTGTGACCATTATGCTTATCTTTTGTCCCAAGCTAGGAAACGTAGTGTCCATCAATGGCCTAATGATTTCCAACAGTGGAAATCACAATTTCATTCACAACGTTGTCAGCCCTGTTTAAAGTAGGTTGTATATTGAGAAAAATTGTTTGTGATTTGAAAAAAATTGTTTGATGTTATATTGTTAAAAATGTTAGAGTTGTTGTTTAGTGTTAAGTGATTTTTGAATAAAAAATGTTGTGTTTTGAAAAAAATGCTTTTGTCTTTTGTTTAGCTATAAGAATGTTGGATTGATGCTCTTTCATTTCTTACTATCCCTCTCATGACACTCACTAAACGTTGCGGCTCGAAAACCGTGTGGGGGATGTTTTCCTTCACGTCCGCGCTTTGACTTTAAGAACCGGGTTATTTACAGTCTAACCATCCATTGTCGACTCACCCTCCTACGAAGATGTGCTCCAAACTAGCTAAGCTCAACGAAGCCTACGTGAATTTGCATAGGGTCAGACACAGTCTGATACCAAAGCCAGAAGAAATAGAGAATGTGAGAATGTTAAAAATCACTGAAGACCTGATAGAAGAACTCTTCAGAGAAGAAATGAACAGGGAGAAAGAAGAATGGACAGAGAAGTACAGACTTCAGAGACAGCAGCAACAGCAGCAACAGCAGCAACAGCAGCAACAACAGCAACAACAGCAGCAGCAGCAACCTGAAGCTGACAGAGGCTTTGTCGATTGTCGTATCGACACCAAAGAGTTCTTCTTCTCTTTCCGAAGAAGCAGACCTATCGCCAGAAAGTCTATCCTCAGAGGACATCGCATTCTTAGAAACTAAAAAAAGAATGCCATAGCAAACAAAAAAACAGCCCTTTTCAGGGCTACCCCAATACTCTAGAAAAGAAATAACGATCGATTTGCCAATGTGTGTAGGTAGAGTAGTGTGGAAATAAACACTAACTCTTGCTTTTAAAAATGTGAGGGTATGTGTTGGTGTGTTTGTGTTAGTAAGAGCTCAAGTAAGTTGGTGTAGATAGTAGATTAAAATGATATATTTTCTTAGTGTTTGAGGTGTATATTTGGGGTTAGATTGGATTGATTTGTGTATGTGGATAGTCTATTGAAGTGATTTATAAAAAATTTTACAATAGTGATGGGTAGCATAAAAAAGTGAGTGAGTGTTTCTTTTAGGTCCGCGCGTTGTTGTTTTTTTTTTTTGGTCATGATCTAGGTAAGATGGATTTTATGTTATTAGGGGGATGTTTTCCTTCACGTCCGCGCTTTCAGTATAAATTGAAGCTCGTTCGGCAGTCCAGCTACCCTTGTTGATTGATCAACACCAAAAAATGAACACGAGACTTGAGAAACTGTTGGAGCTTCATGTGCATCTGGAATATGCCAGGCGCATATTAAATGAACTGGCCGCGGAAGCCATTGTCGAGGAGGGAAGGATAAGAGAGGAGGAAAGAAGAAACAAAAAAGAGGAGGAGAGAAGGTATAAAGAAGAAGAAGAAAGAAGATATAAAGAGGAAAGAAGAAACAAAGAAGAGGAGGAGGAAAAGGAGAGAAGAAATTTCAAAATCCCAGAGAGCGAAAATTGGGATTCTGAAGCGACATATCCTGCCTCTGCTCTCTCCCCCCAAAAGGTAAAAAGTAACTGGGGGATAAGATGTGTATGTGGCGCCAGGCCTGGAAGGTGCCACCATTAACCAGGTGTCCATGAAGTTCCAAACAAAAAAAAACAGCCCTTTTCAGGGCTACCCAATACTCTAGAAAAGAAATAACGATCGATTAGCCAATGTGTGTAGGTAGAGTAGTGTGAATATAAACACTAACTCTTTATTAATAGTGGAAGTGTATGTGATTGTGTGTTTGTGTTTGTAACTAATAAAGTAAGTTAGTGTGAATAGTAGATTATGGGTTTCTTTATTGTTTCTTAGCGTATGTGGAGAGTATAGTTTGGGTTATATTATATCAAATGAGAAAAGTGGGGATGTTTTCCTTCACGTCCGCGCGTTGTTGGGTCATGATCTAGGTAAGATCCATTTTATGTTTTTTAGGGGGATGTTTTCCATCACGTCCGCACTTTCACTATAAGAACCCACAGTGTTAGTCGTTCGCACCATTCTACGGAATAACGGAAAGAAAATGGTAGCTGTATCTGACCTGTTCAACAACTTGAGACACAGTTATTTTTGGATAGTTGATGGAGTATATGTTGTGGAAAGAGTAGAAAAGGAATGGAAATATCCAGTTACAAGGGGTTTTGTGACAAGACAAGTGAGGAGTCTGAAACTAGCTATGGATCTCCTTGACGGTATGTTGGAAGAAGAAGTGAAGAAAATAAGAGGATTCATTAACCCTCCCTATGTAAGAGTAGGTAGCTTAAAGGAAGCTCTGGATAATACAACATTAGTAAGATGCTTCCTACAAGATATATTAGTATGGAGTGAGTGGTCATTTGTGAAATGGGGTGTTGACCAACTTATAAAAGCCGAGGAACTTATGAAACGAGTGCTGACCCAAGAAGTAGAGAACATAAAGGAAAGGTGGACTAAAGAAATAAAGGAAGAACAGAATAAGAAGAAGAAATTAGAATTCGACCAACTGAATAACAACTGGATGAAAATACAGGCCAAGTTCCGAGCCATGGGTCACCCGGACTGGATGCCGGAAAAGGAGAAAAAGAAGACAGGAATAGTGACAAAAGTGAGAAGATGGTTGAAGAAGTGGAAGTGTTAGAAGAAACCCAAAGGCCCTTTTCAGGGCCAGCCATATTTCTCGAAAAGAGATAGCCTTTCCATTGCCTACCCCTTTTTTTATTTCGTTTTTTATTTTTTTTAAAAAAAAATAGAGACCCTCCCTGTTTCAATTTTACATAGACCCTATACAGTCCCAGGGTTTTTTGACCATGTTAAATTTACATAGACCCTATATTGTCCCAGGGGTTTTTGGCCATGTTAATTCCCATAGACCCTATATTGTCCCAATGTTTTTGGCCATGTTAATTCCCATAGACCCTATATTGTCCCAGGGTTTTTGGCCATGTTAATTCCCATAGACCCTATATTGTCCCACGATTTTTCTCCATGTTAATTCCCATAGACCCTATATTGTCCCACGATTTTTCTCCATGTTAAATTTACATAGACCCTATATTGTCCCAAGGGTATTTTTAATGATAAGTCCCATAGACCCTATAATATCCCCCTTCACTACTTGTAGTTTTCAGTGGGTAAGTTCCATATTTTGATGTCCAGAGCTAAACACAAACTGCTGTTTAAAACGAGTGAATTTCATATAATGATGTCTACATCTTTAACACAAGCTGTTGTTTTCAACGAGCGAGTTCCACACCTTGACGTCAACATCTTTAACCCAAGCTGTAGTTTTGAACAAAAATCAACAAGTGAGCTCGGTAGATTGTCCAAAGCTTTCATAAAGGCTATTGATTTCAACGAGAGTTCCATAGATTTATGTCCAAAGAATAACGCCAGCTGTTTTGTTTTCAACGAGTGAGTTCCATAAATTGATGTCTACAGCTTTAACACAAACTGTTGTTTTCAACGAGTGTTCTAAAGACTGATGTCCACAGCTTTAACACAAGCTCTTATTTTCGACGAGTGAGGTCCATAGATTGATTTCCATAGCTGTACCACGAGAGGTTGTTTTCGATGAGTAAGTTCCATATATTGATGTCCTCAGCTAAACAGAAGCTGTTGTTTTCAACGAGCGAGTTCCACACCTTGACGTCAACATCTTAACCCATACTGTAGTTTTCAACGAAAATCAACAAGTGAGTTCCGTAGATTGTCCAAAGATATAATAAAGGCTATTGTTTTCAACGAGAGATTTCCATGTATTTATGTCCAAAGAATAACTCCAACTGTTTTGTTTTCAACGAGTGAGTTCCATAAATTGATATCCACAGCTTTAACACAAGGTTTTGCTTTCAACGAGCGATTTCCATATCTTGATGTTGGCAGCTTAGCTGTAGCTTTCAACGAGAGAGTGTTCTATATAATCATGTACACACCTTTCACACAAGCTGTTATTTTAAATCAGTGGGTTCCATATGTTCATGTCCAGAACGTAAGAGTTCCATATACTGATGTCCACATCCTTAACACAAGATGTTGTATTCAACTAGTTCCATAGATTGATGTCCACAGCTTTAACAAAAGCTGTTGTTTTCAACGACTGAGTTCCATAGACTAATGTCCACAGCTTAAATACAAGCTGTTATTTTCAACGAGTGAGTTCGATTTATTGATGTCCACTGGTTTTAATCAAGCTGTTGTTTCAACGAGCGAGTTCCATATCTTCACGTCCGCAGCTTAACAAAAGGTGTTGTTTTCAACGACTGAGTTCCATAGACTGATGTCCACAGCCTTAGCACAACATGATGCTTTCAATGAGCGAGTTCCATATATTTATTTCCAAACCTTAACACAAACTATTGTTTCAAAAGAGTGAATTTCATGCACTGATGTCCACAGCCTTAACATAAGCTGTTATTTTCCAAGAGCAAGTTCCACATCTTGATATTCACTGCATGAACCCAAGCTGTTATTTTCAAAGAGTGAGTTCGGAAGATTGATGTCCATAGCTTTAACAAAGGATGTTGTTTTCAACGAGAGAGTTCCATTGATAGATGTCCAAAGAATTACACAAGGTGTTTTGTTTTCAACGAGTGAGTTCCATATATTGATATCCGCAGCTTAACAAAAGATGTTGTTTTGAACGAGCGAGTTCCATAGATTCATGTACACACTTTTAACACGAGCTGTTATTTTCAACCAGTGGGTTCTATATGTTCATATCCAACAGCCTTAACACAAGCTGTTTTTGTTTCAATGAGTGATTTCCATATACTGATGTCCACAGCCTTAACACAAGCTGTTGTTTTCAACGAGTGATTTCCATAGATTGATGTCAACAGCTTTAACACTTTAACACTTTTGTGTCTTCTCCCAATAGAGCTTGTATTGTTTTGAATAAACACAGTTTGGTGTGTCTCATAAATCCCACAGAAACATTTATTACTTAATTATGCTATGGCATATTCCATATATATATATATAGGTGTAGTTATGCAATCATATATACACATGCTTATGTGTAAGTGTGTGCGTGAGTGATGTCGCGCTTTTCGCTTTTTCTTGGACAGTGAATAAGACAGCGAAAACATTGTCGACCCGAACGATATTCGTTGGCAGACGCATTTCCGTACGCAGCAAGAAATCTTTCTAAAGATGACCGTGTTGGATTTGTCGGAAAGCTGTTCATGTATGATATATATAAGCACCAGATAAAGTAAAGGTAAGGCGACGGTGTCAAAATTTTATGCAAAGATGTTTATTCGTTGACGATGCACAATATCACAGATG
The DNA here is from genome assembly GCA_028554795.2 of Sinohyriopsis cumingii. Lineage (NCBI taxonomy): Eukaryota > Metazoa > Mollusca > Bivalvia > Unionida > Unionidae > Sinohyriopsis > Sinohyriopsis cumingii. Next base: position 146,635,363 of record CM068828.1, read on the forward strand.
ATGTGTTCTTGGACATGTGTGAGGCATCGAGTTTGAAACCAGCGAGTATACAAAGGATAATCCGCTGTTCAGCAACGTCAACGAGAAGGTCGTGGAGACATTCAAAGACAAATGGGTCAACAGACCACACCGAGTCAGCCCATCTACCTCAGAGTACAGAGTAATACAGACGCTTAACCACATTTATTCCGACTAAGTGTAAAGCGAATGTCCGTTAATTCGCTCGTGAAGCATACGTAACCGCTTCTCAGTTATGGGCTACAGTTTTCAGCCGAATCGCGTCAGAGGGTTTCAAACTGATCACACGTCTGCTTTCATTTTTTACTGCTGTTATGACAGACCGAGACCGTGGCGCCCAAACTCGAGGCCGATCTTGAATATAAAAAAGCCTTGTGGGCACAAGTGCACTAATAACTATTTAGCAAGTGTACGGTTAATTCGTTCCACAATGGCCTGGCGTTTAACCAACAACATAACAATGACAGTAGTAAGGTGGGCCACTTTACCGTCAAGGGGAATTAGCATTACAAGACCCCTTGGGCAACTCTAGCGTCAAGGGAAAATTAACATGGAGAAAAATCGTGGGTCAGATTAGCGTCAAGGGAAATTAACATGGAGAAAAATCGTGGGACAATCTAGCGTCAAGGGGAATTTAACATGGGAATAAATCGTGGGACTGTCTAGCGTCAAGGGGAATTGAACATGGAGAAAAATCGTGGGACTGTCTAGCGTCAAGGGGAATTTAACATATGGAAATTGAACATGGTGGGTCTGTATAGCGTCAAGGGGAATTGAACATGGTGGGATTGTCTAGGGACAATGATGGTAGAGGGTCAAACACAACAGAGACAGAAACATACATACACTAGTACAAGCGTGAGATTTATATATAAAGCATTACCAAGACCTGAAATCTTGCTGGGGTGTTCAAAAATTTGCATAATTGTAATGATGCTATAAATAGCTATAATCAAGGAAATGCTCAACGACAAAATGGATGTGACTAAAAGTAACGCTAAAATGACGAAATTGTCCCAGAATTTAAAGGAAAATAAACATATCCCCGAAAATTAAGTTACAATGGTTTAGACTAAAATGGATAAAATTAGTAACTACTTACAATATCAACTTCTGTGACGATCGTGGATAAATACGTATGTATCTATAATCAGCTGAAATTCCTATGAAATCCCACTATCTATTTATAGCTCCAACTTGTGGGTTTTTCCTTTGGAAAATCCCACTATCTTTTTATAGCCTCAGCTTGAGTGACGTTCCTGTTTATGAATTCTAGTATATATGTATAGCTACAAAATGTGGAAATCCCCAAGTCGATATTTATAGTCTCAAAATTTCCAGCGTCAGTGACGTCACTGTACTGAACACTAGGGGATAAATGGCAACAGTGTTGCAAGTGGCTGACCTGAATACGCGCTACTGTAGGTAGGTAAGTAGAGTGTATCTGATAGGGATACAGTGACTTTTATAGGGACAAACAGAGACCAATACACACACACACACACACACACACACACACACACACACACAACATACACGCGCAGACTCACACACACACACACACACACACACACACACACACACACACACACACACACACACACACACAGGGAAAAGGAAAAAACAAACCCCAAAATATACTATCCACACTCGGGAGGAAAAAAAAAAACAACCAAATATACGATCTACACAACGTACGCGAACACACACACACACAACATACGCGGGCAGACTCACACACACACACAAACACACACACACACAGAGGGAAGAGGAAAAAACAAACCCGAAATATACTATCCACAATCGGGAGGAAGAAAAAAAACAACCAAATATACGATCTACACAACGTACGCGAACAAACACACACACACACACACACACACACACACACACACACACAACATACGCGCGCAGACTCACACACACACACACAGAGGGAAGAGGAAAAAACAAACCCCAAATATACTATCCACACTCGGGAGGAAGAAAAAAAAAACAACCAAATATACGATCTACACAACGTACGCGAACACACACACATACACACACACACACACACACACACACACAGAGGGAAGAGGAAAAAACAAACCCCAAATATACTATCAACACAGAAGGGAGATAATACAAACCCCAAATAAACTATCCACACAAACGTACGCGAACGCATACAAACCCGAAATATACTATCAACACAGAAGGGGGATAATACAAACCCCAAATAAACTATCCACACAAACGTACGCGAACGCATACAAACCCCAAATATACTATCAACACAGAAGGGAGATAATACAAACCCCAAATAAACTATCCACACAAACGTACGCGAACGCATACAAACCCGAAATATACTATCAACACAGAAGGAGATAATACAAACCCCAAATAAACTATCCACACAAACGTACGCGAACGCATACAAACCCAAAGTATACTATCTACACAACGTCGCTAACGCATACAAACTCCAAATATGCTATCCACACTCGGGAGGAAGAAGAAAAAACAACCAAATATACGATCTGCACAACGTACGCGAACACACACACACACACACACACACACACACACACACACACACACAGAGGGAAGAGGAAAAAACAAACCCCAAATATACTATCAACACAGAAGGGAGATAATACAAACCCCAAATAAACTATCCACACAAACGTACGCGAACGCATACAAACCCCAAATACACTACCAACACAGAAGGGAGATAATACAATCCCCAAATAAACTATCCACACAAACGTACGCGAACGCATACAAACCCCAAATACACTATCAACACAGAAGGGAGATAATACAAACCCCAAATAAACTATCCACACAAACGTACGCGAACGCATACAAACCCCAAATATACTATCCACACAACGTCGCTAACGCATACAAACCGCAAATATACTATCCACACTCGGGAGGAAGAAGAAGAAAAACAACCAAATATGCGATCTACACAACGTACGCGAACACACACACACACACACACACACGCACACCACAGAGGGAAGAAGGAGAAAACCATTATACACTATCCACACGCAGTGAAGAAATAACCCTTTATATATGCTATCAACAGAGAGTGAAGAAAATAACCCATTATATTCCATCAACACAGAGTGAAGAAGAAAAAGTTTTTTGAAAGCACCTAAGCCCTCACCTGCAATGACCAACTCTACCAAACACCTACATCCCACCCACCCCCACTCCCAACACTACAAAACCCATTTAACCCGTTATTTTATGGCATCAGTGTGTGATTTAGGAAACATCAAGACACAAAATGATGGACGAATAGACTGACTATTGTTTACGGACTTGCATGCCTAAAGAGCGTGCGTGAAGGAAAACATCCTTCCATTTCAATTCTAACTAAAACATGATCCAGAGGGATAGAGAGAGGTGAAAGAGCACAATTTCATAAAGTGTGAGTAAAAACAAAACACGCCATCCTTATTATACAATGTCAAGACCAAGAGACACTTACGTTTTCTTTCTGGTCTATTCTCTTTTAGAAGGTAGTATGAAATTTCACATCAGGGCCAACGCATCGGCTCACATTGTCAATTTTTCCATTTCCATGTTTTTACTGGCACAAGTTCTTCATCATCTTCAATTTCTTCTTCTTCTGAATCCCTCTTCTCTGTTTCGTCTTGTTTTTGTTTCTTCTCTTTTCTCGTAGGGCACTCTGAATTCCCGTGTCCTTTCTCCTGACAACGATATTAGGTATCTTGACTTTTGTCTCTCTTTCTTAGACGAAGCAGGTATTCTGGAGACAAATACCCATTTACCTTTGCAGATATAGCAAACTTCATTAGCACTTACACACTTTCGTATGACTCTCATCAAATCAACGACCAAAAGAGTAAGTTTTGTTGCCACTTTCGCATGTGAATTATGCTTTCGTATGACTTTTAGCAAATATTTGACCAGCAGGTCGATCTGTGCTGACTCTTCCATCTTCTTGATCGTTTGAGAGCGGAATGAATACTCTGACGCTAAGACACTCTCCTTATATACATGGAACTGCTGCGTATGAAACCTAGTCAAATGTAATTTTGCAATAAGATGAAACGATTTCATTGAGGAAGTAAAAAGCAATGATGTACCGTATCGCCTCACACAAAACCTGAAGTTTTAGTTCAAATCCGTGTCAGCGATTTCGAAGACGACATAACTGAGCTTTAATCAATGCTCTCCAATTATGACACAAAACCACGAGTCCTGATTCACGCCAAAAGAAATTTCGTTCGGTCCATAAAAAATAGTATCACATCTGAGAAACGCAAAAACGAACTTCCAGAAAACTGAGAACGACGGCTTACACCTACAACGTAAATGTGTGAGTTCAAGTAGTGCGTAAAACTTAGTCAAATTAGATTTTTATAGTCAAGACGAAACGATCTCTTTTCGAAGAAGAAAGCAGACACCAAGCGACAATGGCGATCCGTGTCACACAACACTTTTCAAAATGTATATGATCAGAGGTTTGTTCTAGCGATCTGCACGGTTAAATTAAATGTTGATGTATTTTGCAATAAGACGGACACAATTTCCATGGGATCGCCCATGGTACGATTGTTCGTGCATTAGTTTAATTTTTAAAAATATTTTTTTATATAAATCGCCTATAGGATAGACCCAGTAAAGCATGGCCATTCTCGTCACTGTCTGAATAGCTACTTAAGTCAATTCGAAGCGAACGCGGTAAGAAAATAAGTATAGCCAATGAAATGGCTTACAACGGGTGATGCATTGTTTTGTTCTAGGGCTGTGTGGCATAATAATCCCTATGTTCTTGCGTTGTTACCATTACAGTGCAGACAGACTGAAATGTGAACTTACAAGCCCTCTTTGTGTGTTTTGTACCATTTCCTCTTACCACATCAAAATACTGAGCGTCACAGTATTGGTTCGCGTTTTCAAGCTGACCATTTTTTTATATCTCACTTAAACATTTCGACATAAACACTCACATCGGTAGAGTCAGAACAGACGTGTTACAATATTGAGGGGCATGTTATCTTTTCTTTTTCAAACTAATAAATTTGGGGTTTGTATGAAGTAAAGAACCGAAAGTACAGTGAAACTCAAGGATGATGACCCAATCTGTCTGTCTATTGATGCGTGTATTTACTTAAGAAGAAATATGACCTCTAAAACACAAAGAGATACGGCAAGCATGATTAGATTAAACACAACGATGTTTTCCTTCACGCCCGTGTAATTTAGAGTTTCAATCGTCTTTGAAGACAAACTTGGTCTCCTTTTGTAGGGCTTGAAATAATACAAAAACTGAAAAATCTTAAGCACTTTGCTATAGATAATTTCATCAACAGACCAAACAACATAAATACCGTTACAACAATAGAAAGCCTTAAATCTTCTATCAAAAAGAAATGCATGAAAAAAATTAAAGATTAACGATAACTAACCAATGAAACCGAATTTAACAAAGGCAATAACATGTGAGGAAATTTTCAAGTTGACGGTGCATGACAGAGTACATTCGCCTACCTTTCCAAAGTGAGAGGCATTTCTTCACATGTTATTGCCTTTGTTAAATTCGGTTTCATTGGTTAGTTATCGTTAATCTTTAATTTTTTTCATGCATTTCTTTTTGATAGAAGATTTAAGGCTTTCTATTGTTGTAACGGTATTTATGTTGTTTGGTCTGTTGATGAAATTATCTATAGCAAAGTGCTTAAGATTTTTCAGTTTTTGTATTATTTCAAGCCCTACAAAAGGAGACCAAGTTTGTCTTCAAAGACGATTGAAACTCTAAATTACACGGGCGTGAAGAAAAACATCGTTGTGTTTAATCTAATCATGCTTGCCGTATCTCTTTGTGTTTTAGAGTCATATTTCTTCTTAAGTAAATACACGCATCAATAGACAGACAGATTGGGTCATCATCCTTGAGTTTCACTGTACTTTCGGTTCTTTACTTCATACAAACCCCAAATTTATTAGTTTGAAAAAGAAAAGATAACATGCCCCTCAATACTGTAACACGTCTGTTCTGACTCTACCGATGTGAGTGTTTATGTCGAAATATTTAAGTGAGATATAAAAAAATGGTCAGCTTGAAAACGCGAACCAATACTGTGACGCTCAGTATTTTGATGTGGTAAGAGGAAATGGTACAAAACACACAAAGAGGGCTTGTAAGTTCACATTTCAGTCTGTCTGCACTGTAATGGTAACAACGCAAGAACATAGGGATTATTATGCCACACAGCCCTAGAACAAAACAATGCATCACCCGTTGTAAGCCATTTCATTGGCTATACTTATTTTCTTACCGCGTTCGCTTCGAATTGACTTAAGTAGCTATTCAGACAGTGACGAGAATGGCCATGCTTTACTGGGTCTATCCTATAGGCGATTTATATAAAAAAATATTTTTAAAAATTAAACTAATGCACGAACAATCGTACCATGGGCGATCCCATGGAAATTGTGTCCGTCTTATTGCAAAATACATCAACATTTAATTTAACCGTGCAGATCGCTAGAACAAACCTCTGATCATATACATTTTGAAAAGTGTTGTGTGACACGGATCGCCATTGTCGCTTGGTGTCTGCTTTCTTCTTCGAAAAGAGATCGTTTCGTCTTGACTATAAAAATCTAATTTGACTAAGTTTTACGCACTACTTGAACTCACACATTTACGTTGTAGGTGTAAGCCGTCGTTCTCAGTTTTCTGGAAGTTCGTTTTTGCGTTTCTCAGATGTGATACTATTTTTTATGGACCGAACGAAATTTCTTTTGGCGTGAATCAAGACTCGTGGTTTTGTGTCATAATTGGAGAGCATTGATTAAAGCTCAGTTATGTCGTCTTCGAAATCGCTGACACGGATTTGAACTAAAACTTCAGGTTTTGTGTGAGGCGATACGGTACATCATTGCTTTTTACTTCCTCAATGAAATCGTTTCATCTTATTGCAAAATTACATTTGACTAGGTTTCATACGCAGCAGTTCCATGTATATAAGGAGAGTGTCTTAGCGTCAGAGTATTCATTCCGCTCTCAAACGATCAAGAAGATGGAAGAGTCAGCACAGATCGACCTGCTGGTCAAATATTTGCTAAAAGTCATACGAAAGCATAATTCACATGCGAAAGTGACAACAAAACTTACTCTTTTGGTCGTTGATTTGATGAGAGTCATACGAAAGTGTGTAAGTGCTAATGAAGTTTGCTATATCTGCAAAGGTAAATGGGTATTTGTCTCCAGAATACCTGCTTCGTCTAAGAAAGAGAGACAAAAGTCAAGATACCTAATATCGTTGTCAGGAGAAAGAACACGGGAATTCAGAGTGCCCTACGAGAAAAGAGAAGAAACAAAAACAAGACGAAACAGAGAAGAGGGATTCAGAAGAAGAAGAAATTGAAGATGATGAAGAACTTGTGCCAGTAAAAACATGGAAATGGAAAAATTGACAATGTGAGCCGATGCGTTGGCCCTGATGTGAAATTTCATACTACCTTCTGAAAGAGAATAGACCAGAAAGAAAACGTAAGTGTCTCTTGGTCTTGACATTGTATAATAAGGATGGCGTGTTTTGTTTTTACTCACACTTTATGAAATTGTGCTCTTTCACCTCTCTCTATCCCTCTGGATCATGTTTTAGTTAGAATTGAAATGGAAGGATGTTTTCCTTCACGCACGCTCTTTAGGCATGCAAGTCCGTAAACAATAGTCAGTCTATTCGTCCATCATTTTGTGTCTTGATGTTTCCTAAATCACACACTGATGCCATAAAATAACGGGTTAAATGGGTTTTGTAGTGTTGGGAGTGGGGGTGGGTGGGATGTAGGTGTTTGGTAGAGTTGGTCATTGCAGGTGAGGGCTTAGGTGCTTTCAAAAAACTTTTTCTTCTTCACTCTGTGTTGATGGAATATAATGGGTTATTTTCTTCACTCTCTGTTGATAGTATATATAAAGGGTTATTTCTTCACTGCGTGTGGATAGTGTATAATGGTTTTCTCCTTCTTCCCTCTGTGGTGTGCGTGTGTGTGTGTGTGTGTGTGTGTTCGCGTACGTTGTGTAGATCGCATATTTGGTTGTTTTTCTTCTTCTTCCTCCCGAGTGTGGATAGTATATTTGCGGTTTGTATGCGTTAGCGACGTTGTGTGGATAGTATATTTGGGGTTTGTATGCGTTCGCGTACGTTTGTGTGGATAGTTTATTTGGGGTTTGTATTATCTCCCTTCTGTGTTGATAGTGTATTTGGGGTTTGTATGCGTTCGCGTACGCTTGTGTGGATAGTTTATTTGGGGTTTGTATTATCTCCCTTCTGTGTTGATAGTATATTTGGGGTTTGTTTTTTCCTCTTCCCTCTGTGTGTGTGTGTGTGTGTGTGTGTGTGTGTGTTCGCGTACGTTGTGTAGATCGTATATTTGGTTGTTTTTTCTTCTTCCTCCCGAGTGTGGATAGCATATTTGGAGTTTGTATGCGTTAGCGACGTTGTGTGGATAGTATATTTTGGGTTTGTATGCGTTCGCGTACGTTTGTGTGGATAGTTTATTTGGGGTTTGTATTATCTCCTTCTGTGTTGATAGTATATTTGGGGTTTGTATGCGTTCGCGTACGTTTGTGTGGATAGTTTATTTGGGGTTTGTATTATCTCCCTTCTGTGTTGATAGTATATTTCGGGTTTGTATGCGTTCGCGTACGTTTGTGTGGATAGTTTATTTGGGGTTTGTATTATCTCCCTTCTGTGTTGATAGTATATTTGGGGTCTGTATGCGTTCGCGTACGTTTGTGTAAATAGTTTATTTGGGGTTTGTATTATCTCCCTTCTGTGTTGATAGTATATTTGGGGTTTGTTTTTTCCTCTTCCCTCTGTGTGTGTGTGTGTGTGTGTGTGTGTGTGTATGTGTGTGTGTTCGCGTACGTTGTGTAGATCGTATATATGGTTGTTTTTTTTTCTTCCTCCCGAGTGTGGATAGTATATTTGGGGTTTGTTTTTTCCTCTTCCCTCTCTCTGTGTGTGTGTGTGTGTGTGAGTCTGCGCGCGTATGTTGTGTGTGTGTGTGTGTGTGTGTGTGTGTGTTTGTTTGTTCGCGTACGTTGTGTAGATCGTATATTTGGTTTTTTTTTTCTTCCTCCCGAGTGTGGATAGTATATTTTGGGGTTTGTTTTTTCCTCTTCCCTCTGTGTGTGTGTGTGTGTGTGTGTGTGTGTGTGAGAGAGAGTCTGCGCGCGTATGTTGTGTGTGTGTGTGTGTGTGTGTGTGTATTGGTCTCTGTTTGTCCCTATAAAACTCACTGTATCCCTATCAGATACACTCTACCTACCTACCTACAGTAGCGCGTATTCAGGTCAGCCACTTGCAACACTGTTGCCATTTATCCCCTAGTGTTCAGTACAGTGACGTCACTGACGCTGGAAATTTTGAGACTATAAATATCGACTTGGGGATTTCCACATTTTGTAGCTATACATATATACCAGAATTCATAAACAGGAACGTCACTCAAGCTGAGGCTATAAAAAGATAGTGGGATTTTCCAAAGGAAAAACCCACAAGTTGGAGCTATAAATAGATAGTGGGATTTCATAGGAATTTCAGCTGATTATAGATACATAGGTATTTATCGACGATCGTCACAGAAGTTGATATTGTAAGTAGTTACTAATTTTATCCATTTTAGTCTAAACCATTGTAACTTAATTTTCGGGGATATGTTTATTTTCCTTTAAATTCTGGGACAAGTTCGTCATTTTAGCGTTACTTTTAGTCACATCCATTTTGTCGTTGAGCATTTCCTTGATTATAGCTATTTATAGCATCATTACAATTATGCAAATTTTTGAACACCCAGCAAGATTTCAGGTCTTGGTAATGCTTTATATATAAATCTCACGCTTGTACTAGTGTATGTATGTTTCTGTCTCTGTTGTGTTTGACCCTCTACCATCATTGTCCCTAGACAATCCCACCATGTTCAATTCCCCTTGACGCTATACAGACCCACCATGTTCAATTTCCATATGTTAAATTCCCCTTGACGCTAGACAGTCCCACGATTTTTCTCCATGTTCAATTCCCCTTGACGCTAGACAGTCCCACGATTTATTCCCATGTTAAATTCCCCTTGACGCTAGATTGTCCCACGATTTTGCTCCATGTTAATTTCCCTTGACGCTAATCTGACCCACGATTTTTCTCCATGTTAATTTTCCCTTGACGCTAGAGTTGCCCAAGGGGTCTTGTAATGCTAATTCCCCTTGACGGTAAAGTGGCCCACCTTACTACTAATGACTCCGATAAATGTTGTCTATGAGTCCCTGCAGATGTCGCGCCCATATGCGTCTTCTTATCTGATTATGTGGAAAAAACTAAAAATCAACATAGTCAACGTCACTGGGGTTGCCCACATCAAACTATCAAAGAGAAATCTTTCTCGGGGCGGGTCGGTAAATCTGCCACAATACTTGTTTGGCCAGCTTTGCTCTGGCGATCTCTAGAGTAAGATTTTCCGCGCTCGCTGATTTTCAGCGGCTGTTTCATCCTTCCAGTAAGTAGCATATAGCGGACATGCTTCGTTCGAAAGCTGTGCCTGTTGCGGACATGTCTGTTATGTCGAGTCTTTGCTTCCAATGAGCGGACTTTGTACACTGAGTGCAATCTTAACCTCCATGACTCTTTGAAAATCCATCAGGTGATCGTTTTCAGAGTGTAAGATTCATTACGTTCAGGTCATGGATGAGATTCATGTGAGCATGAAGATCAGTTGACGCCGTATATGCAGGACATGTCGGTCGACGAATATCTGCGTCGGAGTTGCGTTACCAGACCCTCATATACGATCAAATATAACCTACGCAAGGGCAATATAGTGTAATAAACCAAGGGTACGTGAGTAGTAAAGGGGGGCACATTACGTACAATGGGAATTAGCATTACAGGGACCCCTGGGTCACTTTACGTACAATGGAAATTTAACATGGCGAAAAATCGTGGGTCACTTTACGTACAAGGGGAATTTAACATGGGAATAAATCGTGGGTCACTTTACGTACAAGGGGAATTTAACATGGGGAATAGAGTTTGGGCTTGTTTAGGGACAAGGGGAATGGAACATGGGATTTTTATTTTTTTAAAAAAAGGGGGTAGGCAATGGAAAGGCTATCTCTTTTCGAGAAATATGGCTGGCCCTGAAAAGGGCCTTTGGGTTTATGTTAATGTATTCATTAACATAAAGGGCACCGCATTGGTCTTCTTCTTGTTCTTAGGCTGCGTCTCACTGTTGTCCCGTAAATCATCACACTTTTCAGGCATCCTTGTCTTTCAACGTAGATCCTACATATCCACAGGCTGGTGTTTGTCCTGTGGACAACGGTCCACTTGGATCGGACATACATGTGCATGTCCGTCCTGAACATCATGGAAGACACAAGCGTAGAAGATTGCACATCGGTCCACATCTTGAAGCGACGAGAACAGGTGAATCAATGCAGTGAACTGCGCTTATTTATAGGTAGAGGTAGGATTGAAACGGATTGAGTTCATTCACCAATCCGAACACGCGTTACAAAATTCAGTCAGCCCGCATCCAATCCGAAGAGAGCAGTCTGTGACGTCACGTAGTCTATATAGATTCGCTAGCGCTTGTGTGTAGTCAATCTATGCGACAGTGATTCAACATGACGGAAATTCAGAAAACGATCCATTGGGGTGCACCAACAGGGGAGACTGCCTAAGGGAACTCGGACTTACTTTCAGAAGAGGTGAATTGGGATTTTGTGGATTTTCTCTCCTCGCAAGAATTTGTTCCGGAACCTTCGTTACGTTCTTCATTACCGCAAGTGGAGAATTTTAGACACAGACAGAAAGAAGAATTGGAGAAATTTATACAACGACAAAAGGAAGCGGAACAAGCTTTTCTCCTACAGCAATAGCAGCAAGAAGAAGAGGTAAGAAAAAACAACAGCAACAACAGCAAGAAGAAGTAGCAGCAAAGAAACAAGAGGGTGAAAATCAAACGGTCACGGTACTGTTAGACATTTTAGCGGAGTTAAGAAGTCTGAAACAAATGTATCAGACTTCTTTATTACGACCGAAGAGAATACGACCTTCCCGAGCTAAACACGTCAACCCTGTGACTAAGCCTACCGTACCACCCTTAGTGATTTCAACCCAATCATCATCATCAACATTACGCAGTCCAGAAGTAGGCCTTGGTCGTGGGAAAGGCTTAAGGCAGTTAAAGTTGATTGCTTAAACTCACCCCTACACCATGAAGAAAAAGGCCCTTTTCAGGGCCACACACATTTCTCGAAAAGAAATACAATTTCAATTTGCCAATAACTCAAAAAAAACTCACCCATTTTTTACCCTTATTGTACGTTTCTGTGTATGAGTGCATGAGTGTAGCTTCTTATTTTAAAATCAAAACTCAAAGACACTTACCTTATATCATTAATTTATTCTTTTCTCCATTTTTTACAATCCAATTCACAATTCACAACATAACACTTTAATTAAAAGTTCATTGACTTCTTCTGTCTCCTTGTTTAGTCTCTCTGTTTTTTGAATTTTTTCACCGTCACACGCTTTTCCTCTTCTTCTTCTTCCTCCTCACTTTCTTCCCTTCTTCGTTTCTTCTCCTGTTTCTTTTTCTTCACCTGTCTTCTTTCTTCCTCAGAAGAATCCCTCTCTTCCTCTGAAGAATCCCTCTCTTCTTCTGAAGAATCCTTCTTTTCTTCCGACTCCTCTTGTTTCTTTTTTGGGCAATCTGGAGACCAATGTCCTTTTTCTTTACAATAATAACAGGTATCTTGACTTTTGTCTTTTTTAGCCCCTGTTTTTGTTCTTTTTTGACGGTCTGGACACTCTGAAGACCAATGCCCTTTCTTCTGACAGATATAGCAAGTATCTTGACTTTTATCTCGAAAGGAAGGAGAGTAGTCCGTGGGTTGGTCTGAAGAGAATTTTCTAATGACCCCTCGCAAAGCTCTGACGAAACGTTCGATTTGGTTAGTCTCTTCCATCGTTGTGCTCGGCTTGAGAGTGAAATGAATAGTGAAAGGACAAGACACACACCCTTTTATATACGCTGGTCTACCATGACTATAAATTAGTTTATGGTGTTTACACTTGAGTCATTTGACGTTTTGCACTCAAGATGAAACGATCCCATTCATTCGAGAAGAAAGAAGAAGAAAGTAAGAAGCAGAAACGTGATCTATCGCCTCGTACCAGAGCTGAAATCTTGGCACAAATTCATGCCAGTGATTTTGAAGAGGACATGAGTGAACCAGAATTTGAAACCTCTAAACCAAGTTCGTCACCCTTAGTCAACCCTGAAAAATACTATTCCATTCGAGAGACGGAAAAGCGCTCCTCTAGAAAATTTAGAACCACGGCTTACACCTACACGGTGAAGTTTAAAGATTTCAAGGCCGACGTACCCTTGGAGAAAGCAGAAGGGTTTATCACCGAGATGTGGGATTCTTTGCTCAATGCACTCAAGCGACAATGTCAACCCAAAGAAGACGATCGCTTGACACTATCCATAGATCACGACGGTTTGAAATCCCCTGTTTGGATCGAGTTTAGCAGACCCGTAGAACTAACCCCTTCCAAAATCATGGACAAGATTCAACACGTACAACAATCTAATGATCAGTTTGACATCACCGATGGTAAAGCCACACTGAAAATGGCCCACGTCTCTCTTCCTCAAGGGACAGGACGCAAAAAGATGTTATTGGTGGACGACCTTCGCAACACCAAAAAGAGTCTCGTCCGAATTAACAACCCTCAAGACCAGATGTGTTTAGCCCGAGCCATCGTGGTGGGACGAACCTATGCCAACAAGAACGACACGGTAGAATGGAAAAGAACCTGGAACACTATTCAACGATCCGATCGAGCCAAACAACGAAACGAAGCAGAACTCCTGTTACAACAAGCCGGACTGTCCAAAGACACACCCTGTGGCATTCCTGAGATGCAAAAATTGCAAGATGCCCTAGCTCCACGCTACACCTTGAAAGTGCACCCTCAAGAAATGCGTGGATCTCTGTTGTTTCGAGGCCAAGATTTTAAGGACGGAAAATACATTCATGTTTATCATCACGATGACCATTTCGATACCATTACCAGTATCACTGGATTCCTGGGATATGTTTATTACTGTGAGAAATGTGACCATGGTTATAACAATCGAGAGCAACACAAGCATTGTGGATAGAAATGCCCAGGATGTTTGGCCTCTCCACCCTGTCTGAGCGAAGAACCAGTGCCTTATTCGACTTGTCAGCGCACGTTTGTCAGTCCTACCTGTTACCAACAACATCTGAAAACACAAGGTTCACAGAAGAAATGTGTTTGTCAACTGCTGAGATTGTGCCCTACGTGTGGACAAGGCATACTTACCAATAAGGCCAAGGCACACGTATGTCGAGGAAAGAAAAAATGTCACATTTGTCACCACATCGTGGACTTGGAACACCAATGCTACGTGCAAAAATACCAACCCCCACCAGAGAAAGAGGACGGTCACAAGAAGAAAGGCAATTTCATCTTTTTCGATTTCGAATGCATGCAAGAGACTGGCATTCACATTCCTAATTTCTGCGTGGCTCATCGAGTGTGCGAGAAGTGCATTCAAGAACCTATCTTCAGTCATTGCCCTCACTGCAGCAAGATTCCCGGAGGGCGTGAAAAAATCTTTCGAGGACCGAGCACGTTAGCCGATTTTGCCCAATGGGTCTTAGATCCCATCGACAAGACGTGAAGCCAAGAGGACATCGAACGTTACGGAGATTGTCATCGTCATGCCACGGTGATGGCTCACAATTTCTCCGGATACGATGGACAGTTTCTTTTGAGGTACTATACGGAACAAGGCACCGAACGTCCTAAAGTGACTTTGAACGGAGCCAAAATCATTTTCATGCAAGTGGGACAAGTACAGTTTAAAGATTCGATGAGTTACTTGGCCATGCCTTTGAGTCGAATGCCTAAAACGTTTGGAATGACAGAAATGGCCAAAGGGTACTTTCCTCACTTTTTCAATACGGAAGCCAATCAACACGCCGTTCTACCCCATTTGCGTGAGGCTCACTATTACGACACCGACAACATGCGTACCGAACAACGAGAAGCTTTCTACGTTTGGTACCAGGCTCACGCCTCGGACCCTTTCGACTTTCAGGAAGAAATGTTAAAGCATTGTCGTTCCGACGTGGACATTTTACGACGTTGCTGTGGAAAATTTCGAGAACTGTTCATGGAACACGGAGGGGTCGATCCTTTGAAAGAAGCTTGCACCATTGCCAAAGCGTGTTCCTTAGTGTATCGACAACGATTCATGCCTGAAAACACCGTGGCTGTCATCAGCCCTCAAACGACCCACTATGTCAAGCGTCAATACTCGGTCAAAGCCCTACGTTGGTTACATTACTTGTGCGACAAGGAAGATAAATGGATTCAGCATGCTCGCAACGGAGGAGGCGAAAAGACCATCGGAACGTATTCGGTAGATGGCTGGGACTTAGAAAACCCCAAGATCGTGTACGAGTTTAACGGTTGCTTATTTCACGGATGTCCCGTCTGTTATCCTGATCGTAGCACTAAAAATCAGTTTTTACAACGAACCATGGAAGACTTGTACCAGGACACTTGTCAGCGGCGCCTAAAGTTGGAACAGGAAGGATACCAAGTGGTGGAAATGTGGGAACACGAGTACGATCACCGTATGAAAACCGATCCCGAGTTTAAACGCCTCGTGGAAAGTTACCAGTTCATGGACCCCCTGAACCCGAGGGATAGTTTGTACAGAGGAAGGACCAATGCCACCTGTTTGCTGTACCAAGCCGACGAAGAGAAAGGAGAAGAAATCAAATACTTGGACGTGTGTTCGCTGTATCCCTACGTGTGCAAATATTGTCGCTTTCCTGTAGGGCACCCGCAATTGCTGACGGAACACATCGACCTGAAAAACATTCGACAATACGAAGCCTTGATCAAGTGTAAAGTTTTGCCTCCCACGAACCTATACCATCCCGTCTTACCTCACCATTGTCAAGGCAAACTGATGTTTCCCTTGTGCCGTACTTGTACCGAAACGTGCAACCAAGATCAGCCTTGTCAGCACACCCAGGAAGAACGGGCCTTGACGGGAACCTGGGTCAGCGTAGAATTGTTCAAAGCTCTGGACATGGGATACCAACTGTTAGAAGTGTACGAAATTTGCCACTTTCCCAAGACACAACAATACCACAAGGGTGACCCTACTCAGAAAGGCATTTTCGCTGACTACGTGGATGCCTTTTTGAAACTGAAACAAGAAGCCAGCGGCTATCCTTCCTGGTCTCACACTCCCGAAGACCAAATAAAATTCAAAGAGAAATACTATGAACAAGAAGGTATCTCTTTAGACCACATCGAGAAAAACGAAGGCAGGCGATCGTTTGCCAAAGTGATGTTAAATTGCTTGTGGGGTAAAATGGCACAACGACCGTGTTTACCCAAGACGGAATATTTGACAGAACCTTCCCGCTACTTCCAGATGATTCACGACAAAACCAAATACATGAAACACGTGGGCGTCGTTCGAGAGGATTTGATCTTGGTCAATTACGAAGAAGATCTGGACTTTGAACAAGACGACCCTTTTGGAAATGTCATCATTGCGGCTTACGTGACAGCTCATGCTCGCTTAAAATTGTACGAAGCTTTAGAACTGTTAGAAGAACGCGTCCTGTACTTTGACACGGACAGTTGCATTTACATTCATCACCCGATTCAACATCACCCTAACATCGAAGGAAACCGTTTAGGAGCCTGGACAGACGAGCATCCCGACGACAAGATTCTAAGTTTCGTCAGTGGCGGTCCCAAAAATTACGGCTACGAATACCGTGACAAACAAGGAGAAGTGCACACGACGTGCAAAGTGAAAGGACTGACTCTGAATCATCGTACCAGTCGAGTGGTCAACTTTGGGGTATTGAAAGAAGCCTTACACTCGGGAGAGGATGGAAACTTTAAAGTGACCACCTATCAACCCAACAAGATTGTACGTTTACCCACTCACCACATCGTCAGTCGGCCCTTGGAAAAAGTCTATCAAATCGTGTACCAGAAGCGAGTTCGACTTCCCAATCATTTCACCTTACCGTATGGACACGTTGGTATAAAACATTGGTTGTAAGAGGATAGTTACTCCACCAGAAAGATGACTTCGCCACAGCAAGAATCGAGTGAGAAACCCGATGAGAACTCCAAGTTCAAACCCTACCATTTTCCAGTCTTCTTACCTGACTATTATGATTGTGCACGTCGATTGGACACGTTTCAGAAATGGCCTACGGATAGGGAAGGATTACCTTCTTCGCATGTTTCAGCTAGAACAGGATTTGTCTACTTGGGACCTGAGTTAGGATTGGGATACGAGGGGCAGTGTTTCGCTTGCGGACTGAAGTTACGAATGGATCTATGTATCTATAAAGATTCAGCTATTCTGGAACATACTCGATGGTGTCCGCACTGCCCTTACCTTTCTATGGCCTTTCCACCCATCACACTACGGTACAATGTTGACGGTACCTTAGAGACGGTACCTTCCAGAACAGGACATAAAAAACGTAAAAAAGGAAAGATGTACAAGCTGGAGACTGCATTGCGACTAGTATAAAAAGGGGCTATGGTCAAGATCGATAGTTCATTGTGACTACCAAGACCGAGCGAACAAGATAAATACTTTCAGAGAAACACAGAACAAGTTGTTTAGAAAGGCACAATTCAAGTGTGAGGCTTCGGAAGTGGAATGCGATTGTGAGCCTTGCGATGGGTACGATGCTGTACCTTGTGACCTGAGCGATGGCGTAAAGCATCATGGGAACTTTAGTGCCCCTACCCCTATCATGGAAAGTGATGTTGTGCGTGTCAAACCTGTGGGATGCGAAAGTGATGCCGCTCGTCCTCTTGGACATTTTACTGGGTTTCGTTTTAAAGGGGAATGTTCACCTTCACGTCTACCCCCCTACGGATGTCATCCAGCCCTGAGCAAACTCCTACCCATGTCACTCAACCCTCATCGAAACGAACCTGTGAAAGACGAATATTCGTTCCCTGTGCGTTTGTCGGAATACTGCGACTTTGAAAATCGTCTTCAATCGTTCAAAGGAAAATGGCCTAAGTATCTGGGAGGACCGACCCCCGAAGAATTAGCCAGAGCCGGATTTTTCTACTTGGGCGAAGGAGATAAAGTCAAGTGCTTCAGTTGCGGTGTGTCACTTCACCACTGGGAACCGCAAGATTCGGCCTACGTAGAACATGCTCGATGGTCACCGAATTGTCATTACTTACCCTTAGTGGGACCGAGACATTGAAGTAACTTCTTACCATAATAATCTGTTCATGGATACTTTACAAGAGAACATTCGTGCTTTGCCTGTGGAGTTGAGAGAACGCATTTATCGAGAACTGGTCAAAATACAAGTGAAACGTAAAGAACAATTGCATCCGTTACGTCACCGGTGTTTGAACCACTGGTACCTGAAGGCTATACAAGGATTGATTCAATTGAAAGTGTTCCATCGGACAGACATTGATCAACGATCCTCTAGTTTTAAAAAGGATTGGTTTGGTATGGACGATTCTACCTACATCATTGTAAACGTACTGCATCGAATTCCAGAGGAAGAGTTAACGAATTACCAACATCTTGAACACAATGTCAACTTAGTGAAAGAGGAAACTTCTGAACGAATTGTAATGTGCAAATTAGTAACTAAAGGATTTAAATTCGACACTGAAGTAAAACCATGTTTGTGCAAAGAGTACATTTCTTGTGTCAGACCAAAGAGGATTTAGTATGACCTATTCATGGATACTTTGCTAGAGAACATTCGTGCTTTGCCTGTGGAGTTGAGAGAACGCATTTACCGAGAACTGATCAAAATACAAGTGAAACGCAAACTCAAAGTGATTCATCCGTTTTTAAATTATGCTATGTTCTAAAGTACAAGAAGACTGATTATGAGTGGATATTACATTAGGCACAAAGTTAAACGAGGCTATTGGCCACCACCCAACGATTCCAAAAACAGTGTATATACTTATGGATACTTTACAAGAGAACATTTTGGGCTTGCCTGAGGAGTTGAGAGAAAGGATTTACCGAGAGCTGGTCAAAATACAAGTGAAACGTAAAGAACAATTGCATCCGTTACGTCACCAGATCTTTAACCACTGGTACCTGAATGGTATAAGAGGGCTGATTCGTCAGAAATTTTTTCACTGGTCAGACCTTGTTGAACACTTTCAGTGTATAAATGATGATGATGGACCAGACGTTCGTAATTTTGGTTACTTCGAGATTCACTTACTGCAACGTATTGAGGAAGACGAGTTAAAGGATTACCAACATTTGTTACATGGAATCTGCTTAGAAAAAGACGAAACATCTAGACAAGCTCTGACGTTTCAGTTACAGTATGTAACATTTAAATTCCCTACTGAAGAACGAACGTGTTTGGTTAGAAATTACCTTTATTGCTTCCGAAACAAAGACACTATAACATCAAGTTGCCATGCCACGGATTATGTCACATATCATTCAACAGATTCCGTGGAAGGAACTCAATGACCATATTCAAACCGTGGATCATTACCATCGATTATTACAAGAACTGTATCCGTTCAATTTGGGACGACAAGTGGTGTGTGTCTTAGTGACTTGTTTTCTGGGATTTCGTTTACCAGCCGATTCTTTGTGGACTCTTTACGATCAGTATTTACCACCTCAATGGCCTTAAATGGTCACGAAAAACTCCTTTTGCTCAAAGCCTTGCGTTTTCATCTGGATACTTCTCGACCTCAACAGGAAAAAAAGATTCGTCAACTTTTAGCTACCCAAGACGTGTATGACGATGTGTGTGTAGCTTGTGACTTACATCCCCATTGGACAGATGTCCGTGCCTGGAAAGAATGGGGTTTTGAGGCTTGGACCCAAGAAGTGGCCCAGTATGCACGAGAGTTGTTCAAGGAAAAAAGTTACTTTTCAACCCGTGTTAGTGACGGTGCCAGAAGAACCCGTCACCCAGGACAGGACTGTCGTGGACAGGCCTGAAAGACCCTTTCGGGAGGACTCTTGTGTGACCTTACCCCCTACTATAGAACTGGTTAGAACTTTACCCAAAACATGTGGTTGTTGTAAAGACACTTGTGTTTATTCCACGTTCATAGTCATCATGTGCCTTTTATCCTTGTACTTAAGCCTTTGGCTTTTATTTATTTTTGTCTTTCCTATTCACGTTTGAAAAAAACATTCAATAAACGTGTTCTGAAAAAGTATATAAACTCTTGTCTTGTTTGTTTTTCGTGTCACAAGTAACATTTCTCACACAATGGCTACCTCTGCTGTCTCTGCTCCCTCTTCCTCTACTGTCAAAGTCATCGACGAACACTTAGATCGTGCCAGTTGGGAGGCTTTGTATCTTCGCCATCCCTTTAACATGCTCATTGCTGGACCTAGCGGTTCAGGCAAAACCGAATTCGTCAAACGTTTGATCGAACATAAACATCATTTGATCGATCGGCCACCTCAACGGATCGTGTGGTGTTACAAAGAGTGGCAATCGGCGTACAACCTCTTGCGAGAAAGTCAAGGCGATTCCATCGTGTTTGTGGAAGGCATTCCTAAAGAAGACGACAGCATCGTCTCTAACTCCCGTCAAACCCATTTGGTCATTTTCGACGACATGTTAGGAGAACACGAAACAGAAATTAAATTGTGGTTCACGCGCAAAGGGCATCACCGTAATGCCAGTGTCGTTTACATCACCCAAAATTTGTTTCAACAAAGTAAAGCCCATCGCACCATCAGTCTCAATGCACAATACGTGGTCTTGTTTAAAAGCCCTCGAGATAAATCGCAAGTGCAAGTCTTAGCCAAACAGTTAGGAACGCCTTGGCTGACTCAGGCGTACGACGATGCCACTCAAACGGCACACGCCTATTTACTCGTCGATTTGAAACCAACGACCCCCGAGGATTTGCGATTTCGTACCCCCTTGTTTCACCACTGGTGCCAAGACGGAGGGCCTGTCCTGTACACGTCTCCGTCCTCGACTTAATTTCACTCCCCATAAAAAAACTCTATAAAAACCTCAGACCCTTTTTCGTCTGTCTCACACAGTGTGAAGATGACGTCATTTCAGTCGCATCTTCCCGTCAAATTGATTCGTGCCTTGTATGGCATCAGTCGAGAAAAAGATCCACAAACACGAGCCCGTGTCTTAGAAGCTAGTCTCAAAGAAGTCTTACGATGGTTCACGGTGACGGCACGTCAATTACTCCAAGGAATCATTCAGATTCCTCATCAAACCAAACGCTTTTTCGATCGAAACAAAGTCGCTTTGGTCCAACTGGCCGATCCCCGCATCGACACTCAAACCAAAAAACAAATCATTTTGAAACCTGGAGGGAGCGGTACTCTAGGAGGGGTCATCATTCGCTCACTCTTAAGATGGGATCCTAATGCCCCCAAAGTTATCCCCAAGACAAAAGTCCAACGAAGCCCCAAGAAGAAAAAGAAAAAGACCAGGTCCCCAAGAAGAATAACTTCTCCAGTGGCAGGACCCTCCTCTGACCAGACACCACCACCCCGGAAAAAGAAAAGAAGTCCCCAGAAAAAGAAACAGAGAAAAAGTCCCCAGAAAAAGAAAAGCCCAAAGAAGAAAACTAGTCGCAAGAGAGGCACCTCGGCCAGGACGCAACCTTACACTCGCAAACCACGACCTGCCACGGCAGTGACTGCGTCTCCGGCAGCCTCACGTTTGTCCACTTCTCCGTTGATGTCACCAGGAACTGAAGAGTACTTGGAGACGTTGATCACACCAAGAAGGTCTCCGTTGATGACCCCCAAAAGAACTTCCCCAGTAGCAGGACCCTCAAATTTAGCGGCAGTGGCTGCTGCTCACAAAGTACCTTCTCCCAAAATCAAAGTCCATGAAAGATCGGGCATGTTACAAAGTTTACTGGATTTGTCCAAGCAAGAACTGGCTCGATTTAGTCCGTTGCGTACCCCTGCACGACGTGTCATGCCTGTCCTCAAACTAATACGACGTAAAGACAATCAGTGGCGACGCGTTCCAGTATAAAAAAGACCTCTGACCAAGTAGGATATCAGTGGTTTTTTTTGGTGCTCCTGAAGACCCAAAGATGTCACCCTCCAGAAAACCCCAAGGAAAGAAAAGGAAAGGACTACCACCACGTTTAGCCAAACATGGGGACATGCTATCTGTCCTGTCCAAAGCTTCTCCACCCCTACGAAAAAAACTCATTCAAACGGCCTCCAAAGAGGTCATCGATACCGTGTGCGAATGTTGTTTGAACGTTTTGAAAGGCACGATCCCTTTGTCCAAACACCAGAAACAATGCTTAAGCAAGCATCGTCACGTTCTTCGCCAAATGGTTCGAAAGAAAGTTCCCATTCGTCAAAAAAAGAAGATGTTGGTCCAACGTGGAGGCATTTTACCTCTCTTGTTAGGCCCCATACTGAAAGGAGTCCTGGGAACCATGTTGGGAGGACTGGTGGGAGCAAGATAAAAAGGCCCTCGGAAGTCCCAAGATCTCAGAATCGACCCCTGACAAATCCATGGAAGGACGAAAACTAGCTTTAGTGCCTTACAAACGATGGATGGAATACCATCGGTGGCAAGAACAACGCACCCGCATTTATCTCCCAATCCCAATTTGAGCGAAATGTCCCAGTTACAACACGAATTGCAGTCCTTGATGGATCGCCAAGATTTGTCCGAAACAGAAAAATCGCAAAAGTACGGTCAACTCTTGCAACGACTGCAACTCTTTCACCAGAAAGCTTTAGACGAAACAGCTCTACCCACTTTGAAAGATTTTAAGACCTTGATGAAAAGTCCAACACCAGTACCAGTACCACCAGTACCAGTACCACCAGTACCAGTACCACCACTACCAGTGACCAAGACAGAAAAAGGAGAAGAAGAAGAAGAGGAAGGGTTTCAAACTCCACCAGAAAAAGTACGCAAGTTAACAACACCACCTTCCTCCAGAATTGGATGGATTAAAAAGATGATGGCCACCCCTTCTTCATCACAAGAGAAAAAGAAAGTGAAGACAGAAGTGAAGACAGAAGTGAAACAAGAACCGATATCCCCCGCTGAGACATCCTCCTCCTCCTCTTCAACACCTATTGCCGGTCGCACACGCAAAGCATTGCAATCCAAGAAAATACCCCAAGAGAAAAAGAGTAGCCTCCTCCAAGAGTGGGTGTCTTATTAACACACAAACACAAAAATGGAAAAAGTCTTAGCCAGCATTTACTACGATCCCTCCCATCCTGCAGGTTACGCAGGAGTTCAAAAATTGTATCGTGCTGCCAAAACTCGACTGAAACGTCTCCGTTTACCTCAAGTGCAACGATGGTTACAAGAACAAGCTACCTACACTTTGCACAAACCCATTCGACGCAAGTTTGCCAGAAGTCGCACCCGAGTGGAAGGCATCGATCATCAATGGCAAGCCGATTTAGCCGATGTCTCTCATTTGGCCAGCTACAATCGTGGCTACAAATATTTGTTTTGTGTCACCGACGTCTTTTCCAAATTTGCCTGGGTCATGCCCTTGACTTCCAAATCGAGCAGCGAGTTAGTGCGAGACCTGCAACGGGTGTTGAAACAAAGCGGTCGTCACCCTCTTCGATGGCAAACGGACAAAGGCACCGAATTTTTGAACCAAGCTTTCCAAAAAGAATTAAAGAAACGTGACATTCATTTTTTTGCCACCGAGAATCTCGAAACCAAAGCCAGCATCGTGGAACGTTTTCAACGCACTTTGAAAGAACGCATGTGGAAATATTTTACGCATCACCACACTCTGAAGTACATCGACATCTTACCGCACCTGGTGCAAGCGTACAACCAATCTTACCATCGAAGCATCGGACGTGCCCCGCAAGACGTGACTCCCAAGAACGAAGTGTTGGTGTTTGAGCGCCTGTTTGGTACGTCCCCGACGAGGGCTGTCCCCAAGAAAAGTGGAATGTTGGCCGTAGGAGATTGGGTGAGCATTGGCAAAACCAAACGCACTTTCGACAAAGGTTACTTACCTAACTGGACGACCGAATTGTTTCGCGTCACTGGACGAGTGCATGGCTGTCATCCTGCCGTCTATAAATTGGAAGACATGAACGGAGAAGTGCTCAAAGGAACGTTTTATTTGCCCGAGTTACAACGTGTCACCAAAAAAGAAGACGACGTGTACGACATCGAAAGCATTCTCGAACGCAGAACCCGTAAAGTGGGCAAACGACGTATCAAAGAAGTCAAACTACGTTGGAAAGGATATCCACCCAGTTTTGATTCTTGGATCGACGCTTCGCAAGTCATCGACTATAAAAAGAAGTGACCATCATGCCCTTTCACACATCAGACGCAGGTACGTCGACCACTCCTTCTTCACCCAAATCTTCTGTGCAAGATTTACAAAAACAACCCTTGTGGGTGTGGTGTGGAGAACGTGTGCCTAAAACGCAAATCGTCTTTTTCTGCCAAATCGTCGTGGTGTATTGTGTCATCGGGGCAACCATTGCCAATTTGAGTTTGCAACAAGGAGACAAAGAATTGTGGACCATTTTATTGAGCAGTTGCATCGGTTACCTGCTTCCCAATCCCTCCCTGAAATTCTCCTCGAACGGAAACCTTGTGTCCAGTGCCAGTGTCAGTCACCACTCCAACAACCACAATCAGAACCCCATTTTGGGTGGAGACACGCCTCTGACGTCCAGTAATATCCCCTCGGACAGCCACAGAACTCTAGAATTATGAGTCACGAAAACCAATTTTACTTAACCTTACCCAGTGACAGTTCCATGGAGGTGTTTCCCCACACCACGTTGTGCTGTTACACGGCTAAATTACCTCAAACCATCCCCTTAGATCACGAAGCCCATTGGGAAGTGGCTTTAGTAGAAATGATTCACCCGACCAAAGTCCTCAATGTCCTTCCCAATCAAAATTCTTTTACGGTGCAAGTTCATGACGAACAATTGCAACAGTGGATGGATACCCATAGCAAATATGACAAGAAAACCCGTAACAAAGAAAATCCAAACTGGACCGACTATCAGTTGCTGATTCCCCCAGGTTATTATTTTAGTGGTCAACATTTGGTCAACACCATAGCCACCATGTTTAATGGTGTGTTTCTGAAAGCTTTGGAAAGTACCACAAAAAGTGTCACCCTGGAATACCACAAAACAGCTCGTCGCTTCCTGATAAAATTTCCTGAGGGGCCTAAAATCATGTCTTTCTAATTTTGTCCTGAATTGTTTGACATGTTGGGCGGTGACATGGAGCTGAGGAAGACAGTAGAACAACGAGAAAACGAATCATCAGTCATTTCTGACAACGACACTTTTGCCAAGTTTTTTCGTACCCCGGTAGAACTGAACCAAGGACTGAATTTGATGTTTGTGTACTCCGATGTGGTGGAGTACAACGTGGTGGGACATACCTCCGTACCGTTACTGCGTGTCATTCCTTTCAAAGTGGATTCTGCCACGAACGCTGACGAAGAAGGTGGAAACACTTACCACGTTCACCGCGAATTTGTCCATCCTCACTATTTACCGGTCAGCAAGTCGTATTTGGACACGGTCAACATTACTATAAAAGGAGATTTGGGACAAAATATTCCATTCACCAAAGGAAAAGTCACGGTGAACCGAGGGGTTGCTCGACAGCGAGGACACGGTTTAGGAGACATGTTAAAATCGGCCTTTCGTTCGGTGGCCCCGGTGTTGAAACCGATGCTGACACGCGGATTGCACGCCTTGAAAGATGCAGCACTGACGCAAGGCAAAGAATTTCTCCAAAATGTCATCATTGACAAACAAAACCCTAAAGAAGCTTTCTTGAGGGCAAGGAAAAATGTCATGCTGCAAACGGGCAAAGACATTTTGGGCCGACGAGACACACCTATAAATGCTCTGCACGCTACCGAGTCAGGCATTCAGCAAGGACAAGGCAGAAAGAGACGACGAAGAAAACACCCTTTCAGCAGACTTCAAGCTAGAAAGGCCAAGAAAAGAAGAACCGTTCGAGACTTAGACGTTTTCGATTATTGAGAAAGAGAAAAAAATGATGCACCGAGAGTCTTGCGCCTGTTCCAAGACGGAACTGGATCTGTTTGCCATGCCCCCTACCATGATGACGATGCAAGAATCCCAGTGGGTGGAATTTCACCCCGTCTCCTCATTGACCGATTCCGCTCCCATCGAGTTTGAAATCAAAGGACAGCCCGAAGATTACATCGATCTGAATAGCAGTTACTTGTACCTGAAAGTCAAAGTTGTAGATAAGACTGGAGGTCCTATAGACGATGAAAAGGTAGTTCCCGTCAACAATTGCATGCATTCCTTGTTCAGTGGAGTGGACTTGTACTTGAATAACAAACTAGTCAGTAGCAGCATGGATACTTACCTTTATCGTGCCTACCTGGAAAATCTCTTGACGTACGGAATAGACGCCAAGAACACTCATCTCAATGCCTGTGTGCTATGGGAAGCTGACGAAGCAGGCCAGTTTGAAACATTCGAAACTGATGCAACCAAAACAAACAATGACGGATTTGTAGAACGAAGAAACAGAATCAAAGATGGAAAGAGTTTAGAACTGATGGATCGTTTGCATCTGGACATGTGGTTGCAAGGAAAATATTTGCTGAACGGGGTGGATGTCCGCCTGAGACTAAATCGGAGCAGTACCGCTTTCCATTTATTGGGTAATGCTGACGAGTACAAAACCAAAATCCAAGAAGCCAAACTCTACGTACGACGCGTAGAAGTGTTACCTAAAGTAAGTAACGACATCAGTCAGACGTTAAGCAGAACGACCGCCAAGTATCCGATACGAAGGGTGGAAGTGAAAACGTTCACCATTCCCGCTAACCATCATTCCATGATCGAAGATCATCTGTTTCAAGGACAGTTACCCAAACGTTTAATCCTTGGTATCGTCGAGAATGAAGCCTTCAACGGAGCTTTGGGTAAAAATCCTTTCCACTTTCAACACTTCGACGTGAAGAAAATCGAAGTCAGTCGCGATGGTAAGACCTTGTGTACCCGACCTTTCGAACCTGACTTTAAAAAGAAGAATTACTTGAGATCGTACATGTCCCTGTACGAAGCCACCGGGCAGTTAGGAACCAACACCAGTCACGGCATTGAGTACGACGATTACGCAGGAGGCTATGCTTTGTGGGCTTTCGATTTCACTCCAGACCAGGGCAGCGACGAGGGACATTTCCACCCTATAAAATCTGGCCAGATTCGTGTGGAACTTCAGTTTGCAGATAAACTGCCAGAGACAGTGAACGTCATCTTGTATGCAGAATTTGACAATACCATAGAAATCAACAGTTTGAGAGAAGTCATTCTAGAGTACTAGAAACCATGGAAGACTGTTATCCCTCTTTACCTAGTGGAGAAAATTTGGAGATGGAATGTGAGGAGACCCTGGAAAAAGAAGAAGTGATCATGATGAAATCGAGATGGCCAGAACAAGAAGCCCATTTAGTCTCCTGTTTTGCCAAACACTTGGTGGAAAAAATGACAGAATTGATCAAGAAAAATTGTTATGGATGTCAAAACGATCATCCCAGTCAAATTCAACACGATAAATGCCTGATGTTGAGTCAAGAAGAAAAATTGGACGAGTATCTGGACGAAGCTTGGAGTCTCATCTCGAACAAAGACGTGTTGCACCAGTGGTTTGAAGACTTGCGTCAACATTCTTGTCCACCATTAACCACTCAAGAGATCCATCGTATCGAAGCTCTCCTGAATCAGAGTGAGGAAACAGAACGAATAACCGTTTATTCGTCAGACATTTTCAAGCAAAAAGTCAGGATCGAATTGACGACTTATTATTACCTGTGAAGAAGAAAAAAAAGCACACACAAATCAATGGATACCTGGGAACTTTATTACCTTTTGAACCACAGTTCGTATACGGCTTCTTGGAATCCTGTCGTCTGTGCTAAAGATGAACTCCCTCATCGCAAACCTAAAGACCATCAAGCTTACGTGATCAACACGGACGACAGTCATCTCCCAGGAACCCACTGGGTAGCCGTTTACTTTCCTCAAGAAGAATGTGTGGAATATTTCGATTCGTACGGATTGCCCCCTTTGGAAGACGATATCATCGACTTTATGAGAAGAAATGCTCAGACCACCCGATTCAATAATGTGAAATTACAAGGCACAGATTCCTTGGTGTGTGGACAGTACTGTGTGTATTTTCTGCATCATCGCAGCCTGGGCTATTCCTTAGAACATTTAGTGACTCATTTTGATCCTCGTTCTTCTACTAGAAACGATGTGAAAGTAGATCGATGGTTTTGTGACCATTATGCTTATCTTTTGTCTCAAGCTAGGAAACGTAGTGTCCATCAATGGCCTAATGATTTCCAACAGTGGAAATCACAACGTTGTCAGCCCTGTTTAAAGTAGACTGTCAATTGAGAAAAAAATGTTTGTGTTTTGAAAAAAATTGTTTGCTGTTATATTGTTGGATTATTGTTAAAAATGTTAGAGTTGTTGTTTAGTGTTAAGTGATTTTTGAATAAAAAATGTTGTGTTTTGAAAAAAATGCCTTTGTCTTTTGTTTAGCTATAAGAATGTTGGATTGATGCTCTTTGATTTCTTACTATCCATCTCATGGCACTCACTGAACGTTGCGACTCGAAAAGCGTGTGGGAGATGTTTTCCTTCACGTCCGCGCTTTGACTTTAAGAACCGGGGTTGTTTCCAGTCTAACCATCCATTGTCGACTCATCCTCCTAAGAAGATGTTCTCCAAACTAGCTAAACTCAACGAAGCCTACGTGAATTTGCATAGGGTCAGACACAGTCTGATACCGAAGCCAGAAGAAATAGAAAATGTGAGAATGTTAAAAATCACTGAAGACCTGATAGAAGAGCTCTTCAGAGAAGAAATGAACAGGGAGAAAGAAGAATGGACAGAGAAGTACAGACTTCAGAGACAGCAACAGCAGCAACAACAGCAACAACAACAACAACAAAAACAGCAGCAACCTGAAGCTGACAGAGGCTTTGTCGATTGTCGTATCGACACCAAAGAGTTCTTCTTCTCTTTCCGAAGAAGCAGACCTATCACCAGAAAGTCTATCCTCAGAGGACATCGCATTCTTAGAAACTAAAAAAGAATGCCATAGCAAAACAAAAAAACAGCCCTTTTCAGGGCTACCCAATACTCTAGAAAAGAAATAACGATCGATTTGCCAATGTTTGTAGGTAGAGTAGTGTGAATATAAACACTAACTCTTTTTTTTTAAAAGTGAGGGTATGTGTTTGTGTGTTTGTGTTTGTATGTGGTTAAGTAAGTTGATATGGATAGTAGATTAAAATGATGTCTTTTTTGGTGTTTGAGGTGTATATTTGGGGGTTACATTGGATTGCTTTGCGTATGTGGATAGTCCCTTGACGTGATTTATAAAAAATTTTAAAATAGTGATGGGTAGCATAAAAAAGTGAGTGAGTGTTTCTTTTAGGTCCGCGCGTTGTTGTTTGGTCATGATCTGGGTAAGATCAATTTTATGTTATTAGGGGGATGTTTTCCATCACGTCCGCTCTTTCAGTATAAATTGAAACTCGTTCGGCAGTCGAGCTACCCTTGTTGATTGATCAACACCACCAGAAGAATGAACACCAGAATTGTGAAACTGTTAGAACTCCAGATGCACCTGGAATATGCCAGGCGCATAGTAAATGAAGTATCAGCGGAGGCTATCGTAGAAGAAGCAAGAATAAAGAAAGAAGAGGAGGAGAGAAGAGAGAGGGAAGAAGAGGAACAGAAAATAGGAGAGAGGATGTCGTACAATATTCCCGAGACAGAGGATTGGGGTGCTGAAGCGAATCATCCTCCCTCTGCGCTCCCCAGAAGAAAGGTGAAAGAAGACTGGGGAAGAAGATGCGTGTGTGGCGTAAGGCCAGGAAGGTGCAACCATTAGATAGGTGCATCTGGAGTTTAAAAAAAACCAACAGCCCTTTTCAGGGCTACCCAATACTCTAGAAAAGAAATAACTATTAATTTGCCAATGTGTGTAGGTAGAGTAGTGTGAATATAAACACTAACTCTTTTTTAATTGTGTGAGTGTATGTGTTAGTAAAGGCTAGCGTACGTTTGCGTGAATAGTAGATTATAGGTTTCTTAGCGTATGTGAAGAGTATAGTTTGGGTTTTATTATATGAAATGAAAAAGTAGGGGATGTTTTCCTTCACGTCCGTGCGTTGTTCGGTCATGATCTAGGTAAGATCAATTTTTATGTCTTGGGGGATGTTTTCCATCACGTCCGCGCTTTCACTATAAGAACCCACAGTATTCGTCGTTCAAACCATTCTGCAAAGAATAAAAAAGAAGATGGCTTCGAACCACCTTAACAAAATGGAAAAATTGCAAACCGTCCTGGACAATTTAGGAATGTTTGAGCAAATGTTGGTTAACCTAAACGAGGATCACTACTCTTATAGTCCCCATCGAGTGAAGATGGAGATAAACAATTTACGAAAAATGAAGGTAATCATCAGTGATCTGTTAAAAGAAATAAAGGAGGAGAAGGAGGATGAAGAGGAAAGGATAAGGATGAGAGCATGGAATGAACAAATTGAAAAAGAAGAAGAAAATGAGAAGAGGAAGAAAGAAGAGGAGGAGGAAGAGAAGAAAGAAGAGAAGGAGGAAAAAAAGAAGAAAAAGAGTGTAGGTGAGAAAATAAGAAGTTGGTGGAGGAAAAGAAGAAATTAGAAGCAGAAGAAGAAGAAGAAGAAGAAAACCCAAAGGCCCTTTTCAGGGCCAGCCATATTTCTCGAAAAGAGATAGCCTTTCCATTGCCTACCCCTTTTTTTAAAAAAAAAAAAATCCCATGTTCCATTCCCCTTGTCCCTAAACAAGCCCAAACTCTATTCCCCATGTTAAATTCCCCTTGTACGTAAAGTGACCTACGATTTATTCCCATGTTAAATTCCCCTTGTACGTAAAGTGACCCACGATTTTTCGCCATGTTAAATTTCCATTGTACGTAAAGTGTCCCAGGGATCCCTGTAATGCTAATTCCCATTGTACGTAATGTGCCCCCCTTTACTACTTACGTGCTAGTTGTAATTACGTCTCCGTATATAACTTTATTAGATTTCTTGTGATTATTTGTTGATTAAAGGGAGTCGGTGTCATTTTCTTCTCAATCCGAGTAACCCGAGTAATTAGCCAATTTCTATGAGAGACACCATCATGTAGAGCATTCGCTAGACTTTATGAAAGCATGAATTTCGTATTATAGCCTATCCCTAAATCTTTAGCACAGTGAATTATCGTAACATTTTTAGGTAAACGTGTTTAAAAAAAAATTGGATAGGAATAATTGTCTTGATTGTTTTTGTTTTATTCGATGACGTGAGGTGCAAATATTCGGCTCGAAAAGGCTTACTCAAAAGTCATGCAAATGTTAAACAAGAACAAAACAAAGCAAGTGTGCAATTAGAGCTTCGCAAAATGTGGTCATAAGGTGATTTTGAGGCAATTTTTTGGCCGTATGAAGATGGAATTGACCTACAAGCCTACCGTGATATCGGACCACAAAAGATAACTGAGTCAAAAGGAGAAGATTCTCTACTGTTATTTAGAATGGCGGCTCTTATCTACGTAACAGTTCTTGAACGAAACGAGAACGATCGTTGAGAGCGACAAGCGTAGGCGTAATCAATAAGTTCTAAGTAAACCTTAAAGAGTACAGACAGTCTGTGAAGACATAAATATTCTCCAGGAAAATATTTTATATGGTTGCCTGGCAGTTATGACATTATTAATTATGATTTGCACTCAGAGTTACAGAGGCCAGAACAAAATCGAACTGGGACAACACCTGTATTACAAAATCTCCAAGAAAATCGACACACTCGTGACATACAAGTGCGTATGTGTGTCAGGGATAAGATTTGTGTACTTAACGTAGCAGCGACCGTTGGCTTTGACGTGGCGGTAATCGCAAATCATAGGCACCCCAATCAATTTTGCTGTCAGTGCTATATCCATAGTAACCGGTGACGCGGACAGCGCTGGTAAGATAATTTCATTACGAATTTATCAACGAGTGCGTGTTTATTTTTGGAAATACCTGCGGCACCCAAAGTAACCAATGTGTAATTAACTAACTGTACCTGGTGACTATCGAAGATAAGGTCATCGAGTTCGAGACAGCATGGGCGCAAAAATGGAAAACGTACGAAACCTCCGTGCGCAGATCCGCGGAGAACGCACATACACTTGTTGTGGCTGAGCATGCGCGCTTTACAACACAGACTCTAGCTCGAGACCTTGCGAGGGTAACTCATTTTTTGTGACCCTTAGTTACATCGCGATATTACGCAGGCAGCGGTGCTGTTTAGATGGATTTGGTTTATAAACCGCGTGGGTTTAATATTTTCTCACAAACCATATACCACGCCGGACTTAAAATGGTCTCGTGTTTGTGTACGCAGGGGAATTGTACTTGCAACACTCACCACGTTAGAAAAAAACTGTAAAGTCATGTGGTTCTGTACAAGGCATGGACCCTTGAAAATCTCAAACTCCCATTGATTGACTACTTATTGTCATGTCCATCTGGCTCGATCATGACCATATGGTCGTGTAAAGTAGCAATTCTGAAAGGTGGGGAAGTAAAGTTGCGAAACATACAGACAGACAAAGAGAGAGAGAGAGACAAACAGACAGAGACAGAGACATATAAGTGAGACAGACAGAGAGACAGAAATAGACAAAGAGAGAAGGCTTTTTTGTCTCATTGTTTTCGTGCCGTCTATTAGAATTTGAAAATCTATAGCAGATATTTGTCACGAAAGTTTATTTTGTACAGCTAGTGACTGACCAATTAAATACTGTCGAATGTTTATAAACAGCTTCTATATTTGAAAAGACGGTTGGTGTATATAAATATTGAAGATGGCTTGAGTATGTATTTCGAAGTTCCAATGCTAGCTGGAAGTTTAATTGTTGACAATGTAATATCACTATTTACTGTGCAGATAAGTATTCAGTTCCATTTAGTTATATTGACTAATTTGACTAATTAACTTCATGATGTTGAACTATTTATGCGG
Source organism: Sinohyriopsis cumingii (assembly GCA_028554795.2). Lineage (NCBI taxonomy): Eukaryota > Metazoa > Mollusca > Bivalvia > Unionida > Unionidae > Sinohyriopsis > Sinohyriopsis cumingii. The sequence goes on from CM068828.1 coordinate 146,668,584, forward strand.
CCTGAAGCTCTCATCTCTGCGAAGGCCACTCATCAAACCAAGTGGTCACAGATGACCTCAGTAATGATGTAGAAGTCAGATACATATAAACGGCCAGGCCACCAAAGTGGTCACAGACGACCACAATAATGATGTAGAAGTCAGATACATATGAATAGCCAGGCCAACAAAGTGGTCACAGACGACCACAATAATGATGTAGAAGTCAGATACATATGAATAGCCAGGCCAACAATGAGGTCACAAGGGGCCACAGTAATGATGTAGAAGTCAGATACATATGAATGGCCAGGCCAACAATGAAGTCACAAGGGACCACAGTAATGATGTAGAAGTCAGATACATATGAATGGCCAGGCCAACAATGTGGTCACAAGGGACCACAATAAAAAATGATGTAGAAGTCAGATACATATGAATGTCCAGGCCACCAAAGTGGTCACAGACGACCACAATAATGATGTAGAAGTCAGATACATATGAATGTCCAGGCCACCAAAGTGGTCACAGACGACCACAATAATGATGTAGAAGTCAGATACATATGAATGGCCAGGCCACTAAAGTGGCCACAAGGGACCACAATAATGACGTAGAAGTCAGATACATATGAATGGCCAGGCCAACAAAGTGGTCACAAGGGACCATAATAATGACGTATAATTTATGTTACCGGTAACTGACAACATGCACGATCACATCAACACCAACATAAGCATCAAATGTAATATAAATCTAATACGAATACAGAAGCCCGTATGGAAAAACAAAACTGAGAGGGACAAACTGAAGGAAAGACAAAAGAAAAGGTCAAACATACTGTTAATTTCCACATTTTTCATCCGATTAGCAGCGAACATTAATGAACTTACCAGCCTTTCTGACAGTGGTCATCGCACCTAAATGGGTTCCATGTAAGAAACTGATTGTTTTACTTGCAAGCATCACACAGCATTAAACGCATAGTGAATCCACTTTAAAATACGAATGCAAAGTAAAACCGGTTTACAATCAAAATGACGTAGTTCTAACAATTATTGAAATAATTCAACTTAATAACATGATGAGGTTACACGCACTTGTCGCCTAAACCCGGCTTTTCTCCATTAATAACTCTTATTATTGATAATTCATTTAATCTGTGCAATTATATTGCATTAATGTCAAAATCACACGACATTATTGTCAAATGTGATTTGTTTCGACGCTTCGGGTGGCGTGAATCACTGAATTCAAGGCTATCATGTTGCGTTTGCAGTAGGCAGTATAGTTAACTTTCTTGTTAGATGAGGTGTAGAATTTTAGTTTGGTTTTTAACATAAAACTATCTGTAAATGTCTATTTATCAATCAGTGTTGCTTTCTGAATTTTTCAATGTATCATAGCATCAAATATATCAACCACTATTGTTTTCTCTATTCACCAATGTAAAACAGCATCAAATCTATCAACCATTTTTGTTTTCTCTATTCACCAATGTAAAACAGCATCAAATCTATCAACCATTGATGTTTTCTCTATTCCCCAATGTAAAATAGCATCAAATCTATTGGTCGTTGTTGCTCTGTGTATTCTCTAACCAAAAAGGGCAAGCGTGATTACTGTTTTACATTAGTTTATGTTTGATGCGAGAATTTAATTGATAGATTACTCCTTTATACCATTTTAAGAGATTATTTCCTGTTATTTTCATTGATAATCATTCCACAACTAAATAATTGTCTCGTACAAAGTCCGAAAACTTTGAACTCAATTAAAATCACAACGTTCTTATTTCGTCGTACGTTTAAAGCATCGATCAATCTGAAAATTTCCTTTCTGAGTAAAATATGATGTTTAAATAAGGAAAAGAAACTGCCATGTATATCAAGACTTACTATAAAAGTTCAATTTGTTGCATTCCAAATTTAGACCACGTGAACAACATACTGTTGCGAGGCCTGTGTTTAAGTGTGTGATATTTACTAGTATATGAAATCGCTCGTACTTCAAAGTAAAAATCGTAATCATTAAATGGACTAAAGTAGAAGCGCCGTCCATGACAGTATCATAAAATAATCAAACCAGATAAGGCTAGTTCTAGGCTAAGGTTAATCAATATGTACAATTTCACAGATTATTTTCCTAACAGCAGGTTTACTATACAGGTGGCTATGAGACCGTTGAAAACTAATGACGGCCATCTTTAAAGAAAAGTGGAATTCCTGTACGTTAGCCCCATCACACACTGCCATCTTTAAATAAGATCGTGGAATTCCTGAAGGCTTAGCCATTCCTAAACCGCCATCTTTTAAAAGTGTTGAATTCCTTTTCTTTTTAAGCCCTACCTATACCGCCATATTTAAAGCAGTAGCGGAATCCCTGTACGTTTAGCCCATCATATACCGTCATTATTAACGAAAAATGTAAATTTCTGTACGTTTAGCCCATCATATACAGTCATTATTAACGAAAAGTGTAAATCCCTGTACGTTTAGCCCATCATATACAGTCATTATTAACGAAAAGTGTAAATCCCTGTACGTTTAGCCCATCATATACCGTCATTATTAACGAAAAGTGTAAATCCCTGTACGTTTAGCCCATCACATACCGTCATTATTAACGAAAAGTGTAAATTTCTGTACGTTTAGCCCATCAAATACCGTCATTATTAACGAAAAGTGCAAATCCCTGTACGTTTAGCCCATCATATACCGTCATTATTAACGAAACGTGTAAATTCCTGTACGTTTAGCCCATCATATACCGTCATTATTAACGAAAAGTGTAAATTCCTGTACGTTTAGCCCATCAAATACCGTCATTATTAACGAAAAGTGTAAATCTTTGTACGTTTAGCCCATCATATACTGTCATTATTAACGAAAAGTGTAAATCCCTGTACGTTTAGACAATCATATACCGCCATTATTAACGAAAAGTGTAAATCCCTGTACGTTTAGCCCATCATATACCATCATTATTAACGAAAAGTGTAAATCCCTGTACGTTTAGCCCATCACATACAGTCATTATTAAGGAAATGTGTACAATCCCTGTACGTTTAGCCCATCACATACCGTCATTATTAAGGAAATGTGTACAATCCCTGTACGTTTAGCCCATCACATACCGTCATTATTAACGAAAAGTGTAAAGCTCTGTACGTTTAGCCCATCATATACAGTCATTATTAACGAAAAGTGTAAATCCCTGTACGTTTGTTTAGCGCATCATATACAGCTCAGAAATTTAAGCAGTACAAATTTGCCGTGCTTCTGAGGATTCTCTTGAAACTAGGCTGAAAATAATTCTGTGTCACTGTCCAACAATCAAAGAGAATATTTGTTCAAACCCCATCAGGGCTTGGCTATATTTAGGATGATTCAGCTGCGCTGTTTTATTTTTTTTTATTTTTTTTTTTTATAACTCAAACGTGACGATAAAATAAAGGACACATGTAGGTCATTCTTTCGAACATGCAAACAAAAGTCGATATTTTGAAGACGCCAAATGTCTTCGGCTAGCATCAGACCACGGAAGTGTTGATCAGGATTAGACTGGTTTGATAAAGTTTCATCCCAAAATATAAGTTTCAACATACAAGAAAGATATACATAACGACTCATTACAAAATCCTTTGAATAGATCATCAGTATGTACATTATTGAAAACGTTACCTGACCAGTTAGATTTAATCCTATCACGAATTAAACAAGTGTGTGTGTGTGTGTGTGTGTGTGTGTGTGTGTAAAAGACGAAAAACGGGCAAATCAGTGTGAATATACACCAATAGACCGGTAGCACACCTCGAAACGGGGACGTACTGGTTTAGTAATGTCGGCTTCAATGGAATGTCAAGGCCTTATTTAATAAAACATACCTTAAAATAAGCGTATCTGAGCATGTCCCCATTTTGTTGGTGTTTTTCACATCATGCTATACACAACAATACACACGTACCACTCGACTCAAAACCTCGTGTGTATCGGAAAACTGCGTCCCCGTTTACGCGGTAAATATTCACACTGTTGTGCTGTCGGCTTGCGCACTTCGCTTCCGAATTACTGGCCGAAGATGGCATCAAGAAGAGCTCTAAGGATTTAAATCATTTACAAAACATAGACAAATATATATTATATATTTTCTGTTTTAACACAGAGAGCAATATCGATATACATATTTATTAATGGGTAGTCCAAAGTTCATAACACATTTCGCCAAATTAGATCGGGAACCAAGAAAACTGAATAAAAGGTTTCATGCAGCCATTATGCACGGTTTTGGCGATGGACAAGATATTCTAGCAATTCATCTGTGCTTGTGTATTTTATTTCCTATTTAACTCTGAGCCAGGCACATTTGGATAAGAAATACACTGGAAAATATCAACATTGATTTTAGTTCATTCACATCTAGTTAGAAGCATAATAACGAACAGTCTACACGGTAACCTAAACATAATACCATTTCTTTCCTAAAATTAACCGCACTAGAGGTAAACCGACAAGTTAAGATTGAGCCAATAGGAAATAAAAATAACTTTTGTAAGTGCATGTTCATGGCACCAGTCAAGACACTGAAAATACAAGCTTTTATACTGAAATTTAGTGTTTCTCGATGCATCATAAATGTGCATGATGGCTAAGTATAAATAATGTGAAAGAAAACAATCGATACATTTTGTTTGACTCACAGGTTAATTATCAAACATTTCACATTCTGTTCTCGTTTAGTCGGTACCTTTTTATATTCTCTCTCTCTCTCTCTCTCTCTCTCTCTCTCGGCCTCGTTACTTTTGTCGGTCGTTCTTCCTTTTTGCTAGTTTCATTTCTTTCTGGACGTAAGTCCCTTGTTTTCCCCCTTTTCTAAGGACCCTATGATAACAGTCGTCAATTTTTCTCTAATCAATCAGTGACCACAAATACGCAACATTAAATTTACAACTGAATTTCACTAAGCGAAAGGCAGAACATTAAAAATGTTTCATACAAGAGGTCTCTTTAGTGAACGAATGAAACAAACTATAATAATTTTCCTCTAATTAATGCATGACCACCAATATCACAACTACACATTTACGCCACAACTTCACAAGTGCCTGCCTACCTCACAAATGCATTGTCTCTCCTTAATACATTTCCGTAACGTAGCGCCGGTACTTAACTACCATAAAATACAAATCACAACTCAAACACTAAATACATGGTACTATTTTTCCTGCGCTACTTTAAGGCAGTCAAATTATGATTTTAAGGTTCATTTCGTCTTTAACTCTACACCATATTTACCATCATAGTAATAATAAAAGGTGTCTCCAGATAACGAGATAGTCCCTTCTCGATCATTCAATTGTACGATTTACCAGTCACTATCGTGAATATTGCACATGGCGTCACACAATCGATCCACACTATTAGATTTTAATAGAGACTATTTGGCGACAGGTCACCTATGCGGCTCTGACCTGAGCTCACTAAAACTTAACCATGCCATCATACAAAATAAACGTTTGATGTGTTTCATGTTGAAGAGATCTTATCATGCATTGGCTTATTAATGAAGAGAATGGCACTAAAGTGGCACATTTTTGTACACCAAAGTTAAAAATGTGTTATTGTGTGGGACATTTTAAATTTTAAACCGTAGTCTTGCCAATAAAATCATTTTAACTGAAGATGGGCACGTAGATTTTTGATTATTTCGTTTTAGAAAAAGGGACACATTCTCTGTATTTTCCCACAATTCTGACAATTCAGCTTCTTCAAACTCCTGGGTACCATTTTTACTTATATATACAACAAACATTATATAAAGATTCAACATGATAATTTTAATTTAGTTTATTAATATGGATGTGAACGATGTGTATCAGGTGAGATTACTGCAGTATTTAGATTGAATTGATTTCTATTTAGAATCAAAATGCACACTTCTTGAATGTCCCTTATTTGATTGTATAATTTCCAGCACTGTGTATATGTGTGTGGCCCCGATCTGATGGTAAAGATTCTCATAAAGTGTTTCTTGGAAATCAACTACAAATCAAATAGAAATGACACGTATGTATCAAATGCATATTAAAATAGATCTTTATCGCTCATAATTTGTTAAAATAAAAATGTCCCCGTTTTGATGGTAAAAATCATGTCCCCGTTTTGTAGATTTTGCAAGAATGTGTGTTTGTGTCTGTGTCTGGGTGTGTGTTGGATTTTTAACGTAGCTTTAACAACTTTTTAGTCATATCAGTACGATGTCTGCAGTGTGACTGTTTATATTGATGACGTAGCATCATATCCCACCAAGTCGCATAGTCCTAACACCAGGCCGACCAGTCCTAACACAAACCTCTTATTATAGAGCGCCAAGCGAGTCCGCTGCTTAAAAACGTCGTTGGTTTGAACCCACGACCTCCCGCATCCGAGGCGGACGCTCTAACCTCTAGGCCATCGGTCTGGTAATTAGACTAATTACTAATTTCACACCTTTGTTGAAACGCAAAAGTGTGTATGAATTTTTGTAAAGGTTTGTGATCAATCGATACATATTTAGTGGACCAGTTAATCGAGGAGAGACAAATCTATTATGCGTTTATCCTTATTTGTACTAGTTATTTACCTTGATTCCCTTTATTTATTAAGTTAGTCATTATAACATATGCAAACTATCAACATAAAATGTGGAAAGGGTAATACATAAATCGAGAAATAATGTATCAGTAGTTGTGGAAATACTTAGTATTTTGATGGGTTGGCCATCTGTCGGATAGCAGTGATCGGGATTTTCTTATTAGCATGTCTATTTTAGTATGCTTCGCAATACCTTCGACGTAATTAATTATATACGATTATTTTAAATCTTTTCCAGGCCGCTAGTCACGTAATAAATCTGCGTGTCTGTACGTGTGTTAGGCTTTTTAAAGTAGCTTTAACAATTTAAGTCATAACACTACGATGTGTGCTGTGTGGCAATTTAAAGTGATGTCTAGCACTGGGGCATCATGCCGTAGACATGTAGCATGATGACCCGCCACGTCACATTATTCTGACATCAACCCGACCAATCCTAAGACTAACCTCTTAATGCTGTGCGTCAAGTGAGGCAGCTGTTAGTACCATTTTTTTAAGTCTTTAGTATGACCCGGCCGTAGATCGACCTTCGACCTCCCCTATCGGAGGCAAACGCTCTGACCACGAGGCCTTGATATAGTTGTTCATTTAATTCACCGTTTAGTGAATTGGTGCAGCACCTGTATTCCACTCAAAACACTCTCTGGTCCTATCTACAAAATAATCCAAATGGTTCTAGAGAACAAATGGTTTAGTTCTTTTCATATTGTTGCTGACTACGACAATCGTTTTGACCAACACAAAAACAATATTGTCATTAATACCAACGACAAGAATTAAACAAGGACTAATTTTCATAATTTGCAGCAAGGAAATGAACACGAAATAAATTAAAACACTTACACACCGCATGTCACCTATACCTTGAATTCGTATATCTTATTAGCGGAATAAATTTACGGATATCTCATAGAACTGATACTCTTTGATTTTTTAAGCCCCTAATGTATAAATTTACATTGACCAAATAAAACTTATTAAAACAAGTGTAATGGTAACAATTTATTTCTGTTAGAATCATTGCCCTGTGGATGGCCATTACAAACAATTACCGATGGGTGACACAAACATACTGAATATCAGGCTCAGAGATGACAACTGAAAACTTATTGATTTTCAACCATTGTTTTTTTTTCACTTACAGCAAATAACGTTATGATAATTACTGAAATTGTGGTACTGTTAAGAGTTTCAATTGACTTATGATGCAGCTCCAATCATTAAGCTTAAACTAGTTGATATAGAAATAGGCAACGCTTCTAAAGGACACACGTTACTAATTCAACTCCAATAGTAAACATATGGAAACACCATCATATTCAAAACTCAATAACTTAAAATTTATGGGTGCTGATGATGAGACCTATAATTCTCCATGCACATCTAACTTTGGTGCAAGCTTATGTGTGGAGAACACCATATGACCCGTGGCATTTTGTTTATTTACATGAGCATGAAACACATGTTATTGATTCTGCACCAAATTAATCAGGTGCTACTTTCATTATTGAGTACTCCTGAGTCAAGCCTCTAAAAATACTAAAATTGCATCAGTAGAGATTTTTCTATATTTTTAAAAATTACATGTAGGATAAGCTCTCAGAAGATATTTTTGCTAAAATTTTAGTTTTCATTTCTAACCAATTATGGAACACCAAACCCGTAAGTAGTAATGGGGAACGATTTAGGGACTATGGGACTTATCATTAAAAACACCCCTGGGACGATATAGGGACTATGTAAATTTAACATGGAGAAAACCCCTGGGACGATATAGGGACAAGGGGAATAAAGATTAGGGAATAGTTCGTGGGACGATATAGGGACAAGGGTTAATTAACATGGCGAAAAATCGTGGGACGATATAGGGACAAGGGAAATTGAACATGGGGAAAAAAGTCTTGGGTCACTCTATTTTGTTTAAAAAAAAAACAAAAAAAAAAAATAAAAAATGGGGTAGGCAATTGAAAGTCAATCTCTTTTCGAGAGATGTGGGTGGCCCTGAAAAGGGCCTTTGGGTTTATGTTAATGTATCCATTAACATAAGGGGCACCGCATTGGTCTTCTTCTTGTCCTTAGGCTGCGTCTCACTGTAGGACCGTAAATCAGGACTCTTTTGAGGCATCCTTGTCTTTCTACGTAGATCCTACGTATCCACAGACTGGTGTCTGTCCTGTGGACAACTGTCCACTTGGACCGGACATACATGGGTATGTCCGTCCGGAACATCATCGAAGACACAAGCGTAGAAGATTGCACATCGGTCCACATCTTGAGGCGCCGGGAACAGGTGAATCAATGCAGTGAACTGCGCTTATTTATAGGGACAGAAAGGATTGAAACGGATTGAGTTCATTGACTAATCCAAACACGCGTTACAAAATTCAGTCAGCCCACGTCCAATCGGAAGAGAGCAGTCTGTGACGTCACGTGGTCTATATAGATTCGCTAGCGCCTGTGTGTAGTCAATCCATGCGACAGTTTTTTTCAACATGACGGAAACTCAGAAAACGATCAACTGGGGTGCACCAGTCGTTGAGACTACACAAGGGAACCCGGACTTACTTTCAGAAGAGGTGAACTGGGATTTTGTGGATTTTCTTACCTCGCAAGAATTTGTTCCGGAACCTTCGTCACCTTCATTACCGCAAGTGGAGAATTTTAGACAGAGACAGAAAGAAGAATTGGAGAAATTCATACAGCGGCAAAAGGAAGCGGAACAAGCTTTCTTTTACAGCAACAACAAGAAGAAGAGGTAAGAAAAAAACAAGAAGAAGAAGCAGCAAAGAAACAAGAGGGTGAAAGTCAAACCGTCACGGTACTGTTGGACATTTTAGCGGAGTTAAGAAGTCTGAAACAAATGTATCAGACTTCTTTATCACGACCGAAGAGAATACGACCTTCCCGAGCTAAACACGCCAAACCTGTGACTAAACCTACCGTACCACCATTAGTGATTTCAACCAAATCATTATCATCAGAAGTAGGCCTCGGCCGTGGCAAAGGCTTAAGACAGTTAAAGTTGATTGCTTAAACTCACCCCTGTACCAAAAAAGGCCCTTTTCAGGGCCACCCACGTCTCTCGAAAAGAGATACACTTTCAATTGCCAATAACTCAAAAAAAAAACCCAAAAAAAAACAAAAAAAACATTTTACCCCTATAGTACGTGTCTGTGTATGAGTGCGTGAGTGTACGTTCTTATTTTAAAATCAAAACCCAAGGACACTTACCTTATATAATTAATGTATTCTTTTATCAATAGTTACAATCCAATTCACAATTCACAACAGAGCACTTGAAAAAGGTAATACACTTCTTCTGTCTCATTGTTTAGTCTCTCTGTTTTTTAAATTTCTTCACCGTCACAGTCTTTTCCTCCTCCTCCTCTTCCTCCTCACTCTGGCTGCTTTCTTCCTCTGAAGAATCCCTCTCTTCCTCTGAAGAATCCCTCTTTTCTTTTGACTCCTCTTGTTTCTTTTTTGGGCAATCTGGAGACCAATGTCCTTTTTCTTTACAATAATAACAGGTATCTTGACTTTTGTCTTTTCTAGCCCCTGTTTTCCTTTTTTGACGGTCTGGACACTCTGAAGACCAATGCCCTTTCTTTTGACAGATATAGCAAGTATCTTGACTTTTATCTTGAAAGGAAGGAGAGTAGTCCGTCGGCTGGTCTGAAGAGAATTTTCTAATGACCCCTCGCAAAGCTCTGATGAAACGTTCGATTTGGCTAGTCTCTTCCATCGTTGTGCTCGGTTTGAGAGTGAAATGAAAAGTGAAAGGACAAGACACACACCCTTTTATATACGCTGGTCTGCCATGACTATTAATTAGTCTATGGTGTTTAAACTTGAGTCATTTGACGTTTTGCACTCAAGATGAAACGATCCAATTCATTCGAGAAGAAAGAAGAAGAAAGTAAGAGGCAGAAACGTGATCTATCGCCTCGTACCAGGGCTGAAGTCTTGGCACAAATTCATGCCAGTGATTTTGAAGAGGACATGAGTGAACCAGAATCCAAACCATCTAAACAAAGTTCGCCACCCTTAGTCAACCCTGATAAATACTATTCCATTCGAGAGACCGAAAAGCGCTCCTCTAGAAAATTAGAACCACAGCTTACAAATACACGGTGAAGTTTAAAGATTTCAAGTCCGAAGTACCGGTAGAGAAAGCAGAAGGATTCATCACTGGGGTGTGGGATTCTTTGCTCACCACACTCAAGCGACAATGTCAACCCAAAGAAGACGATCGCTTGAGACTCTCCATACAACACGACGGTTTGAAATCCCCTGTTTGGATCGAGTTTAGTACCCCTGCAGAATTGACCGCTTCCAAAGTCATGGACAAGATTCAACACGTGCAGCAATCCAATGACCAGTTTGACATCACCGATGGAAAAGCCACACTGGACATGACCCACGTCTCTCCTCCTCAAGGTACCGGACAACGCAATAAGGTGTTATTGGTGAACGACCTTCGCAGCACCAAAAAGAGTCTCGTCCAAGTTCACAATTCACAATTCTCAAGACCAGATGTGTTTAGCCCGAGCCATCGTGGTGGGACGAACCTATGCCAACAAGAACGACACGGTAGAATGGAAATGAGACTGGGAGAACATTCGAAAATCGAACCGAGCCAAACAACGAAGTGAAGCAGAACTCCTGTTGCAACAAGCCGACCTGTCCAAAGACACACCCTGCGGCATTCCTGAAATGCAAAAATTGCAAAATGTCCTAGGTCCATTCTACACCTTGAAAGTGCACTCTCAAGAAGTGTGAGAAATGTGATCATGGTTATAACAATCGAGAGCAACACAAACATTGTGGATCGAAATGCTCAGGATGTTTGGTCTCTCCACCCTGTCTGAGCGAAGGGCAAAAACCAGTGCATTGTTCAACTTGTCTGCGCACGTTTGTCAGCCCTGCCTGTTACCAACAACATCTGAAGACGCAAGGTTCACAGCAGAACTGTGCTTGTCAACTGCTGAGATTGTGCCCCACGTGTGGACAAAGCCTACGTACCAATAATGCCAAGGCACACGTATGTTCAGGAAAGAAAAAATGTCACATTTGTCACCACATCGTGGACTTGGAACACGAATGCTACGTGCAAAAAGACCAACCCACACCAGAGAAAGAGGATGGACACAAGAAGAAAGGCAATTTCATCTTTTTCGATTTCGAATGCATGCAAGAGACTGGCATTCACATTCCTAATTTCTGCGTGGCTCATCGAGCGTGCGAGAAGTGCATTCAAGAACCTATCTTCAGTCATTGCCCTCACTGCAGCAAAATTCCTGGAGGACGTGAAAAAAACTTTCGAGGGCCGAACACGCTGGCCGATTTCGCCCGATGGGTCTTAGACCCCATCGACAAGACGTGGAGCCAAGAGGACATCGAACGTTACGGAGATTGTCATTGTCATGCCACTGTGATGGCTCACAATTTCTCCGGATACGATGGACAGTTTCTTTTGAGATACTATACGGAACAAGGCACCGAGCGTCCTAAAGTGACTTTGAACGGAGCCAAAATCATTTTCATGCAAGTGGGACAAGTACAGTTTAAAGATTCGATGAGTTACTTGGCCATGCCTTTGAGTCGAATGCCTAAAACGTTTGGAATGACAGAAATGGCTAAAGGGTATTTTCCACACTTTTTCAATACGGAAGCCAATCAACACGCCGTTCTACCCCATTTACCTGAGGCTCACTATTACGACCCTGACAACATGCGTACCGAACAACGAGAAGCTTTCTACGCTTGGTACCAGGCTCACGCCTCCGACCCTTTCGACTTTCAGGAAGAAATGCTAAAGTATTGTCGTTCCGACGTGGACATTTTACGGCCATGCTGTGGAAAATTTCGAGAACTGTTCATGGAACACGGAGGGGTCGATCCTTTGAAAGAAGCTTGCACCATTGCCAAAGCGTGTTCCTTAGTGTACCGGCAACGATTCATGCCTGAAAACACCGTGGCTGTCATCAGTCCTTAAACGACCAACTATGTCAAACGTCAATACTCGGTCAAAGCCCTACGCTCGTTACATTACTTGTGCGACAAGGAAGACAAATGGATTCAGCATGCCCGCAACGAAGGAGGTGAAAAGACCATCGGAACGCATTCGGTCGATGGCTAAGACTTAGAAAACACCAAGATCGTGTACGAGTTTAACGGTTGCTTATTTCACGGATGTCCCGTCTGTTACACTGACCGCGACACTAAAAATCAGTTTTTACAACGAACCATGGAAGACTTGTACCAGGCCGCTTGAAGTTAGAACAGGAAGGATACCAAGTGGTGGAAATGTGGGAACACGAGTACGATCACCGTTTGAAAACCGATCCCGAGTTTAAACGCCTCGTGGAAAGTTACCAGTTCATGGACCCCCTGAACCCGAGGGATAGTTTGTACAGAGGAAGGACCAATGCCACCTGTTTGCTGTACCAAGCCGACGAAGAGAAAGGAGAAGAAATCAAATACTTGGACGTGTGTTCGCTGTATCCCTACGTGTGCAAATATTGTCGCTTTCCTGTAGGGCACCCGCAATTGCTGACGGAACACATCGACCTGAAAAACATTCGACAATACGAAGGTCTGATCAAGTGCAAAGTCTTGCCTCCCACGGACTTGTACCATCCCGTCTTACCTCACCATTGCCAAGGCAAACTGATGTTTCCTTTGTGCCGTACTTGTGCCGAAATGTGCAACCAAGATCAGCCTTGTCAGCACACCCGGGAAGAACGGGCCTTGACGGGAACCTGGGTCAGCGTAGAATTGTTCAAAGCTCTGGACATGGGATACCAACTGTTAGAAGTGTACGAAATTTGTCACTTTCCCAAGACAGAACAATACCACAAGGGTGACCCCAGTCAGAAAGGCATTTTCGCTGACTACGTAGATGCCCTTTTGAAACTGAAGCAAGAAGCCAGCGCCTATCCTTCCTGGTGTCACACTCCCGAAGACCAAATAAAATTCAAAGAGAAATACTATGAACAAGAAGGTATTCCTTTAGATCACATCGAGAAAAACGAAGGCAGGCGATCGTTTGCCAAAGTGATGTTAAATTGGTTGTGGTGAAAAATGGCACAACGACCGTGTTTACCCAAGACGGAATATTTGACAGAACCTTCCCGCTACTTCCAGATGATTCACGACAAAACCAAATTCATGAAACACGTGGACGACGTTCGCGAGGATTTGATCTAGGTCAATTACGAAGAAGATCTGGACTTTGTACAAGACGACCCTTTTGGAAATGTCATCATTGCGGCTTACGTGACAGCTCATGCTCGCTTAAAATTGTACGAAGCTTTAGAACTGTTAGGGGAACGCGTCCTGTACTTTGACACGGAGAGTTGCATTTACATCCATCACCCGAGTCAACAGCACCCTGATATCGAAGGAGACCGTTTAGGAGCCTGGACAGACGAGCATCCCGACGACAAGATTCTAAGTTTCGTCAGTGGCGGTCCCAAAAATTACGGCTGCGAATACCGGGACCCACAAGGAGAAGTGCACACGACGTGCAAAGTGAAAGGATTGACTCTGAATTATCGTACCAGTCGTGTGGTCAACTTTGGGATATTGAAAGAAGCCTTGCAATCTGGAGAGGATGAACACTTTAAAGTGACCACCTATCAACCGAACAAGATTGTACGTTTACCCACTCACCACATCGTAAGTCGACCCTTGGAAAAAGTCTATCAAATCGTGTACCAGAAGAGAGTGCGACTTCCCAATCATTTCACTTTACCGTATGGACACGTCGGTATTGGTCTGTATATAAAAAGGAACTCTAGGCATGATCCATAGTTCATTGTGACTACCAAGACCAAGCGAACAAGATGAATATTTTGAAAGAGACATCGTTCCAGTTTGGGGATTGTAAAAAAGTTGTAACTTCCTCTACTGTGACTAATATTGGATGGATAAGACCCAGGCATTGCGACGGAAAATGTCCAAAAGGAAACTGCGATTGTCCATGTGGTTACCATTGTAATTGCCTAACGGAGTTTGCAGACGAGTGCGATTGTGAGCCTTGCGATGGGTACGATGCTGTACGTTGTGACCTTAACGATACCGTAAAGCATCATGGGAACTTTGTTCTCACTACCCCTATCATGGAAAGTGATGCTGTGCGTGTCAAACCTGAGGGATGCGAAAGCGATGCCACTCGTCCTCTTGGACATTTTACTGGGTTCGTTTTAAAGGTGGATGTTCACCTTCACGTCTACCCCACTACGGATGTCATCCAGCTCTGAGCAAACTCCTGTCCATGTCACCCAACCCTCATCGAAACGAACCTGTGAAAGACGAATATTCGTTTCCTGTGCGTTTGTCGGAATACTGCGACTTTGAAAATCGTCTTCAATCGTTCAAAGGAAAATGGCCTAAGTATCTGGGAGGACCAACCCCGAAGAATTAGCCAGAGCCGGATTGTTCTACTTGGGCGAAGGAGATAAAGTCAAGTGCTTCAGTTGCGGTGTGTCACTTCACCACTGGGAACCACAAGATTCGGCCTACGTAGAACATGCTCGATGGTCACCGAATTGTCATTACTTACCTTTAGTGGGACCGAGACATTGAAGTAACTTACCATGTCGTTGAACAAGAAGAAACCAGATTGGCTAGGAGTCAAATGTTGGACATCACCGAGACCAGTATTTAAACTTCATTTCAAAAACGATATTGAATCATTACCTAAAGAACTGCAAGAGAAGATTTACAAAGAAGTTTGGCAGGGGTTTGCCAGAGTGAAATCTCAATGGGTCACTGTAGAACGTTTGTGTCGAGAAATTCATAAGAGAAAAGTGAAGAAAGTCAACCAGTGTGTTAGATTTCTTTGGGTCAAGTGTGCATTCGTCCTATTATATCACTCCAGACCGTTTACATCAAAAGAGTTCAGTGACATTCTTGGACGTTGTCCTGAACGGCAGTGGCCAGAAATTACTCACTGTGTGAATTACTTTTGCTCTAGGAGAAGATTGTGAATTGTACGGACTGACCTATTCATGGATACTTTACAAGAGAACATTCGTGCTTTGCCTGTGGAGTTGAGAGAACGCATTTACCGAGAGCTGGTCAAAATACAAGTGAAACGTAAAGAACAATTGCATCCGTTACGTCACCAGATTTTTAACCACTGGTACCTGAATGGTATAAGAGAACTGATTCGTCAGGAATTGTTTCAGTGGTCAGACCTTGTTCAATAATTCCAGGCCCCCTATGATCCACGTGTTGATCATTTTGGTTACTTCGAGATTCACCTAGTGCAACGCATTGAGGAAGACAAGTTAAAGGATTACCAACATATTTTACGTGTAATCTACTTAGCGGAAGAGGAAACATCTAAACAAACTTTGAAGTTTAGGTTACAGTATGCAAGATTTAGATTCCCCACTGAAGAACGAAGATCTCTGGCTAGAAAGTACGTGTATTGTTTCCGAAACAAAGAGACTATAAAAACAGGCTGCCATGCCACGACTTATGTCGTATGTAATTGAACAGATTCCGTGGAAGGAACTCAATGACCATATTCAAACCGTGGATCATTACCATCGATTATTACAAGAACTGTATCCATTCAATTTGGGTCGACTAGTGGTGTGTGTCTTAGTGACTTGTTTTCTGAGATTTCGTTTACCAGCCGATTCCTTGTGTACTCTTTACGAACAGTATTTACCACCCCATTCAACATGAAAGTGGTGCCTTTAAATGTTCACGAGAGACTTCTTTTGCTCAAAGCCTTACGTTTTCATCTGGATACTTCTCGACCTCTACGGGAAAAAAAGATTCGTCAACTTTTAGCTACCCAAGACGTGTATGACGATGTGTGTGTAGCTTGTGACTTACACCCCCATTGGACAGATGTCCGTGACTGGAAAAAGAGGGGTTTTGAGGCTTGGACCCAAGAAGTGGCCCAGCATGCATGAGAGTTGTGATCCTTCCTTTTAACGTCCAAAGAAAAAAGTTACTTTTCAACCTGTGTTAGTGACGGTGCCAGAAGAACCCGTCACCCAGGACAGGACTGTCGTGGACAGGCCTGAAAGACCCTTTCGGGAGGACACTTGTGTGACCTTACCCCCTATAGAACTGGTCAGAACTTTACCCAAAACATGTTGTACAGACACTTGTTTTTATTCCACGTTAATGATTTTCATGTTCCTTTTATCGTTGTACTTAAGCCTTTGGCTTTTATGTATTTTTGTCTTTCGTATTCATGTTTAAAACATTCAATAAACGTGTTCTGAAAAAAAGTATATAAACTCTCGTCTTGTTTGTTTTCGTGTCACAGGCGACATTCCTGACACTATGGCTACTTCTGCTGTCTCTGCTCCCTCTTCCTCCACTGTCAAAGTCATCGACGAACACTTAGATCGTGCCAGTTGGGAGGCTTTGTATCTTCGCCATCCCTTTAACATGCTCATTGCTGGACCTAGCAGTTCAGGCAAAACCAAATTCGTCAAACGTTTGATCGAACATAAACATCATTTGATCGATCGTCCACCTCAACGCATCGTGTGGTCTTACAAAGAGTGGCAATCGGCGTACAGCCTCTTGCGAGAAAGTCAAGGCGATTCCATCGTGTTTGTGGAAGGCATTCCTAAAGAAGACGACGGCATCGTCTCTGACTCCCGTCAAACCCATTTGGTCATTTTCGACGACATGTTAGGAGAAGACGAAGAAGAAATTAAACTGTGGTTCACGCGCAAAGGGCATCATGGTAACGCCAGTGTCATTTACATCACCCAAAATTTGTTTCAACAAAGTAAAGCCCATCCCACCATCAGTCTCAATGCGCATTACGTGGTCTTGTTTAAAAGCCCTCGAGATAAATCGCAAGTGCAAGTCTTAGCCAAACAGTTAGGAACGCCTTGGCTGACTCAGGCGTACGACGATGCCACTCAAACTCCACACGCCTATTTACTCGTCGATTTGAAACCTACGACCCCCGATGATTTGCGATTTCGTACCCACTTGTTTCACCACTGGTGCCAGGACGGAGGTCCTGTCTTGTACACGTCTCCGTCCTCGACTTAACTTCACTCCACAAAAAAAATCTATAAAAACCTCAGACCCTTTTCGTCTGTCTCACACACAGTTTGAACATGACGTCCCTTCAGTCGCATCTTCCCGTCAAATTGATTCGTGCCTTGTATGGCATCAGTCGAGAAAAAAATCCACAAACACGAGCTCGTGTCTTAGAAGCTAGTCTCAAAGAAGTCTTACGATGGTTCACGGTGACGGCACGTCAATTACTCCGAGGGATCATTCAGATTCCTCATCAAACCAAACGCTTTTTTGATCGAAACAAAGTCGCTTTGACCCAACTGGCCGATCTCCGCATCAACACTCAAACCAAAACACAAATCATTTTGAAATCTGGAGGGAGCGGTACTCTAATAGGGATCATCATTCACTCTCTCTTAAGATGGGATCCTAATGCCCCCAAACTTCTCCCCAAGAAAAAAGTCAAACGAAGCCCCAAGAAGAAGAAAAAGACCAGGTCCCCAAGGAGAACTTCTCCAGTGGCGGGACCCTCCTCTTACCAGACACCACCCCGGAAAAAGAAAAGAAGTCCCCAGAAAAAGAAAAGTCCACAGAAGAAAACTAGTCGCAAGAGAGGCACTTCGGCCAGGACGCAACTCTCGCAAACCGCGACCTGCCACGGCGGTGACCGTGTCTCCGACAGCCTCACTTTCATCCACTTCTCCGTTGATGACACCAAGAACTGAAGAGTACTTGGAGACGTTGATCACACCAAGAACTTCTCCGTTGATGACCCCAAGAACTTCCACAGTGGCAGGACCCTCCAATTTAGTGGCAGTGGCTACTGCTCACAAAGTACCTGCTCCCAAAATCAGAGTTCAAGAAAAATCAAGCATGTTACAAAGTTTACTGGATTTGTCCAAGCAAGAACTGGCTCGATTTAGTCCGTTGCGTACCCCTGCACGACGTGTCATGCCTGTCCTGAAGTTGATACGACGTAAAGACAATCAGTGGCGACGCGTTCCAGTATAAAAAAGGCCTGTGACCAAGTCGGCGGTATCAGTGTTTTTGGTGCTGAAGACTCAAAGATGTCACCCTCCAGAAAACATCCCTCTTCTAAACAGCCCCAAGGAAAGAAAAGGAAAGGACTGCCTCCTCGTTTAGTCAAACATGGGGACATGTTATCTGTCCTGTCCAAAGCTTCTCCGCCCCTACGAAAAAAACTCATTCAAGCAGCCTCCAAAGAGGTCATCGATACCGTGTGCGAATGTTGTTTGAACGTCTTGAAAGGTACGATCCCTTTGTCCAAACACCAGAAAAAATGCTTAGGCAAACATCGTCACGTTCTTCGCCAAATGGTTCAAAAGAAAATTCCCTTTCGTCAAAAGAAGAAGATGTTGGTCCAACGTGGATGCATTTTACCCCTCTTGTTAGGTCCCTTGCTGAAAGGAGTCTTGGGAACCATGTTGGGAGGACTGGTGGGAGCAAGATAAAAAGGCTCTCTGAAGTCCCAAGACCTCAGAATCGACCCCTGACAACCCCATGGAAGGACGAAAACTAGCTTTAGTGCCTTACAAACGATGGATGGAATACCATCGGTGGCAAGAACAACGCACCCCGCATTTACCTCTCAATCCCCATTTGAGCGAGATGTCCCAGTTACAACACGAACTGTAGTCCTTGATGGATCGCCAAGATTTGTCCGAAACAGAAAAATCGCAAAAGTACGGTCAACTCTTGCAACGACTGCAGCTCTTTCACCAGAAAACTTTAGACGAAGCAGCTCTACCCACTCTGAAAGATTTTAAGACCTTGATGTAAAGTCCAGCACCATCACCAGTACCACTACCACCACTACCAGTGACCAAGACAGAAAGAGGAGAAGAAGAAGAAGGGTTTCAAACTCCACCAGAAAAAGTACGCAAGTTAACAACACCACCTACCTCCAGAATTGGATGGATTAAAAAGATGATGACCACCCCTTCTTCATCACAAGAGAAAAAGAAAGTGAAGACAGAAAAGAAGACAGAAGTGAAACAAGAACCAATATCCCCTGTTCACACATCCTCCTCTGCGACACCTATTGCCCGTCGCACACGCAAAGCATTGCAATCCATGAAAATACCCCAAGAGAAAAAGAGTAGCATCCTCCAAGAGTGGGTGTCTTATTAACACACAAACACAAAAAAAATGGAAAAAGTCTTAGCCAGCATTTACTACGATCCCTCGCATCCTGCAGGTTACGCAGGAGTTCAAAAATTGTATCGTGCTGCCAAAATGCGACTGAAAAGTCTCCGTTTACCTCAAGTGCAACGATGGTTACAAGAACAAGCTACCAACACTTTACACAAACCCATTCGACGCAAGTTTGCCAGAAGTCGCACCCGAGTGGAAGGCATCGATCATCAATGACAAGCCGATTTAGCCGATGTCTCTCATTTGGCCAGCTACAATCGTGGTTACAAATATTTGTTTTGTGTCATCGACGTCTTTTCCAAATTTGCCTGGGTCGTGCCCTTGACTTCCAAATCCAGCAACGAGTTAGTGCGAGCCCTGCAACGAGTGTTGAAACAAAGCGGTCGTCACCCTCTTCGATGGCAAACGGACAAAGGCACCGAATTTTTGAACCAAGCTTTCCAAAAAGAATTAAAGAAACGTGACATTCATTTTTTTGCCACCGAGAATCCCGAAACCAAAGCCAGCATCGTGGAACGTTTTCAACGCACTTTGAAAGAACGCATGTGGAAATATTTTACGCATCACCACACTCTGAAGTACATCGACATCTTACCGCACCTGGTGCAAGCGTACAACCAATCTTACCATCGAAGCATTGGACGTGCCCCGCAAGAAGTGACTCCCGACAACGAAGTGCTGGTGTTTGAGCGCCTGTTTGGTACGTCCCCGACGAGGGCTGTCCCCAAGAAAAGTGGAGAGTTGACCGTAGGAGATTGGGTGCGCATTGGCAAAACCAAACGTACTTTCGACAAAGGTTACTTACCTAACTGGACGACCGAATTGTTTCGTGTCACTGGACGAGTGCATGGCTGTCATCCTGCCGTCTATAAATTAGAAGACATGAACGGAGAAGTGCTCAAAGGAACGTTTTATTTGCCCGAGTTACAACGTGTCACCAAAACAGAAGACGACGTGTACGACATCGAAAGCATTCTCGAACGCAGAACCCGTAAAGTGGGCAAACGACGTGTCAAAGAAGTCAAAGTACGTTGGAAAGGATATCCACCCAGTTTTGATTCTTGGATCGACGCTTCGCAAGTCATCGACTATAAAAAGAAGTGACCTTCATGCCCTTTCACACAGACGCAGCTACGTCGACCACTCCTCCTTCACCCAGTTCTTCTGTGCAAGATTTACAAAAACAACCCTTATGGGTGTGGTGTGGAGAACGTGTGCCTAAAACGCAAATCGTCTTTTTCTGCCAAATCTTCGTGGTGTATTGTATCATTGGGGCAGCCATTGCCAATTTGAGTTTGCAACAAGGAGACAAACAATTGTGGACCATTTTATTGAGCAGTTGCATCGGTTACCTGCTTCCTAATCCCTCCCTGAAATTCTCCTCGAACGGGAACAACGGGAACCTTGTGTCAAGTGCCAGTGTCAGTCACCACTCCAACAACAACAACCCTATTTTGGGCGGAGACACGTCTCTGACGTCCAGTAACCCCTCGGACAGCCACAGAACTCTGGAATTATGAGTCACCAAAACCAATTTCACTTGACCTTACCTACTGACAGTTCCATGGAGATGTTTCCCAAGAACACGTTGTGCTGTTACACGGCCAAATTACCTCAGGCCATCCCATTAGATCACGAAGCCCATTGGGAAGTGGCTTTAGTGGAAATCATTCACCCGACCCAAGTTCTCAATGTCCTTCCCAATCAAAACGTTTTTGATGTGGAAGTTTATGACGAGCAAATGCAACAGTACTTGGATACCCATGGTAAATATGACAAGAAAACCCCTGGCACAAAAAATCAAAAGTACACCACCTATCACTTGTTCACTCCCCCAGGCTATTATTTTAGTGGTCAACATTTGGTTAGCACCATTGCCTCCAGGTTTAATGTCGTGTTTCTGAAAGCTTTGGAAAGTGTCAAAAAAAGTGTCACTATGGAATACCACAAATCAGCTCGTCACTTCTTGATGAAATTTGACGGGAGTAAAATCGTGTCCATTTTATTTTGTCCTGAATTGTTTGACATGTTGGGCGAAGACATGGAAATCAGGAAGAAAGTAGAACAACAAAAAGGCGAATCAGCAGTTATTTAGGACAACGATTCTTTTAGCAAGTGTTTTCGTGCCCCGGTAGAACTGAACCAAGGACTGAATTTGATGTTTGTGTACTCCGATGTGGTGGAGTATAACGTGGTGGGACACACCTCCGTACTGTTACTGCGTGTCATTCCTTTCAAAGTGGATTCTGCCACGGTCGCTGACGAGGAAGGTGGAAACACTTACCACGTCCACCGCGAATTTGTACATCCTCACTATTTGCCGGTCAGCAAGTCGTATTTGGACACGGTCAACATTGCTATAAAAGGAGATTTGGGACAAAATATTCCATTCACCAAAGGAAAAGTCACGGTGAAACTCCATTTTCGAAAACGGTTCTCTCACGACTCGTAAGTCATGTATCCAGTGTACCGAGGGGTTGCTCGACAGCGAGGACACGGCTTAGGAGATATGTTAAAATCAGCCTTTCGTTCGGTGGCCCCCGTGTTGAAACCGATGGTGACATGCGGATTGCACGCCTTGAAAGATACGGCACTGACGCAAGGCAAAGAATTTCTCCAAAATGTCATCATCGACAAACAAAACCCTAAAGAAGCCTTCATGAGGGCAGGCAAAAATGTCTTGTTGCAAACGGGTAAAGACCTTTTGGGCCGACGAGAAATACCTATAAATGCCCTGCACGCTACCGAGTCAGGCATTCAGCAAGGACAAGGCAGAAAGAGACGACGAAGAAAACACCCTTTCACCAGACTTCACACTTCTAGAATGACAAAGAAAAG
Organism: Sinohyriopsis cumingii; assembly: GCA_028554795.2. Classification (NCBI taxonomy): domain Eukaryota; kingdom Metazoa; phylum Mollusca; class Bivalvia; order Unionida; family Unionidae; genus Sinohyriopsis; species Sinohyriopsis cumingii. The sequence continues at coordinate 146,691,221 of CM068828.1, forward strand.
AAGAACCGTTCGAGACTTAGACGTTTTCGATTATTGAGAAAGAACAAAATGATGCACCGAGAATCTTGCGCTTGTTCCAAGTCGGAACTGGATCTGTTTGCCATGCCCCCCACCATGATTACCATGCAAGAATCTCAGTAGGTGGAATTTCACCCCGTCTCCTCTTTGACAGCCTCAGCTCCCATCGAGTTTGAAATCAAAGGACAACCAGAAGATTACATCGATCTGAATAGCAGTTACTTGTACCTGAAAGTCAAAGTTGTCGATGAGGATAATACGCCCCTAGATGGTGATGAGGTAATAGCTCCCGTCAACAATTTCATGCATTCCTTGTTCAGTGGAGTGGACTTGTACTTGAATAACAAACTAGTCAGTAGCAGCATGGATACTTACCCTTATCGAGCGTACCTGGAAAATCTCTTGACGTACGGAATAGACGCCAAGAACACTTATCTCAATGCCTGTGTGGTATGGGAAGCTGACGATGCAGGCCAGTTTGAAGAATTCGAAATTAATACAACCAAAGAACACAATGCGGGATTTGTAGAACGAAGAGACAGAATCAAAAGTGGAGATAGTTTAGAACTGATGGATCGTTTGCATTTGGACATGCGGTTGCAAGAAAAGTATTTGCTGAACGGAGTGAATCTCCGCCTGAGACTGAATCGTAGTAGTGCCGCTTTCCATTTGATAGGTACTTGTGCTTGCAAAACTGTCATCGAGGAAGCCAGGCTCTACGTACGACGTGTGGAAGTGTTACCTAAAGTGGGTAACGACATCAGTCAGACGTTGAGCAGAACGACCGCCAAGTATCCCATACGACGCGTGGAAGTGAAAACCTTCAACATTCCAGCGGGGCTGCGATCCATGATCGAAGATCATTTGTTCCAAGGACAGTTACCCAAACGTTTGATCCTTGGTATCGTCGAGAATGCAGCCTTCAACGGAGCTTTGGCTAAAAATCCTTTCCACTTTAAACACTTTGACGTGTCCAAGATCGAAGTCAGTCGCGATGGTAAGACCTTGTGTACCCGACCTTTCGAACCTAACTTTGACAAGAAGAATTACTTGAGATCGTACTTGTCCCTGTACGAAGCCACCGGTCAGTTAGGAACCAACACCAGTCACGGCATTACGTAGGAGGATTACGCAGGAGGCTACGCTTTGTGGGTTTTCGATTTCACTCCAGACCAAGGCAGCGACGAGGGACATTTCCACCCTATAAAATCCGGCCAGATTCGTGTGGAAATTCAGTTTACTACAAATCTAACAGAGACGGTGAACATCCTCCTGTATGCCGAATTCGATAATACCATAGAAATCAACAGTTTGAGAGAAGTCATTCTAGACTATTAGAAGCCATGGAAGACTGTTATCCCTCTTTACCTAGTGGAGAAACTTTGGAGATGGAATGTGAGGAGACCGTGGAAGGAGAATCCCAAGACAAAGACGATGAAGTTATGATGAAGTCAAGATGGCCAGAACAAGAAGCCCATTTAGTCTCCTGTTTTGCCAAACACTTGGTCGAAAAGATGACGGAAATGATCAAGAAAGATTGCTATGGATGTCAAAACGATCATCCCAGTCAAATTCAACACGATAAATGCCTGATGCTGAGTCAAGAAGAAAAATTGGACGAATATCTGGACGAAGCTTGGAGTCTCATCTCGGACGAAATCGTGTTGCATCAGTGGTATAAAGACTTGCGTGAACATTCTTGTCCACCATTAACCACTCAAGAGATCCATCGTATCGAAGCTCTCCTGAATCAGAGTGGGGAGACGAAGCGAAGAAACGGTTACTTGTCAGACATTTTCAAGCAAAAAGTCAGGATCGAATTGATCACTTATCATTACCTGTGAAGAAGAAAAAAACATGGATACCTGGGAACTTTATTACCTTTTGAACCACAACTCGTACACGGCTTCTTGGAATCCTGTCGTCTGTGCTAAAGATGAACTCCCTCATCGCAAACCTCAAGACCATCAAGCTTATGTGATCAACACGGACGACAGTCATCTCCCAGGAACCCACTGGGTAGCCGTCTACTTTCCTCAAGAAGAATGTGTGGAATATTTCGTACGGATTGCCCCCTTTGGAAGACGATATCATCGACTTTATGAGAAGAAATGCTCAGACCACCCGATTCAATAATGTGAAATTACAAGGCACAGATTCCTTAGTGTGCGGACAATATTGTGTATATTTTCTGCATCATCGCAGCCTGGGCTATTCCTTAGAACATTTAGTGACTCATTTTGATCCTCGTTCTTCTTCAAGAAACGATGTGAAGGTAGATCGATGGTTTTGTGACCATTATGCTTATCTTTTGTCTCAAGCTATTAAACGTAGTGTCCATCAATGGCCTAATGACTTCCAACAGTGGAAATCACAATTTCATTCACAACGTCGTCAGCCCTGTCCAAAAAAATGTGTAAATTGAAAAAAAAAATGTTTGTCATTTGAAAAAATGTTTGATGTTATATTGTTGGATTATTGTTAAAAATGTTAGAGTTGTTGGTTAGTGTTAAGTGATTTTGAATAAAAAAATGTTGGTTGTGTTTTGAAAAAAAAGGCCTTTGTCTTTTGTTTGGCTATAAGAATGTTGATTCATGCTCTTTGACTTCTCTCTATCTCTCTCATGACACTCATTGATCGTTCCGGCTCGAAAACCGTAAAGGGATGTTTTCCTTCACGTCCGCGCTTTGACTTTAAGAACCGGGGTAGTTTCCAGTCTAACCATCCATTGTCGACTCATCCTCCTACGAAGATGTGCTCCAAACTAGCTAAGCTAAACGAAGCCTACGTGAATTTGCATAGGGTCAGACACAGTCTGATACCGAAGCCAGAAGAGATAGAGAATGTGAGAATGTTAAAAGTCACTGAAGACCTGATAGAAGAGCTCTTCAGAGAAGAAGTGAACAAGGAGAAAGAAGAATGGACAGAGAAGTACAGACTTCAGAGACAGCAGCAACAGCAACAACAACAACAGCAGCAGCAGCAGCAGCAGCAACCTGAACCTGACAGAGGCTTTGTCGATTGTCGTATCGACACCAAAGAGTTCTTCTTCTCTTTCTGAAGAAGCAGACCAATCGTCAGAAAGTCTATCCTCAGAGGACGTCGCATTCTTAGAAACTAAAAGATTCCCATAGCAAACACAAAAAACAGCCCTTTTCAGGGCTACCCAATACTCTAGAAAAGAAATAACAATCCATTTGCCATTGTGTGTATGTAGAGTAGTGTGAATATAAACACTAACTCTTTTTTATAGTGTGAGCGTATGTGTTTGTGTATATGATTGTGTGTTTGTAAGTGCTCACGTACGTTGGTGTGGACAGTAGATTAAGATTATGTTTTTTTTTTGCTGTTTGACGTGTGGGGAGAGTAGATTTGGGGTTTGATTGCTTTGCGTATGTGGATAGTATGTTGAAGTGATTAATGAAAATTTTTTAATTAGTAATGAGTAGTATAAAAAAGTGACTGAGTGTTTCTTTTAGGTCCGCGTGTTGTTTGGTTATGATCTAGGTAAGATCAATTTTGTTTTAGGGGATGTTTTCCATCACGTCCGCGCTTTCACTATAAATTAAAAATCGTTCGGCAGTCTAGCTACCCTTGTTGATTGATCAACACCACCAGAATGAACACCAGACTAGCTAAACTGCTTGAACTTCATGTACACCGGGAATATGCCAGGCGTATAGTGAATGAGCTGGCTGCAGAGGCCATCGTAGAAGAGGGAAGGATGAAAGAGGTGGAGAGAAGAAACAAAGAAGAGGAGGAGAGAAGAAACAAAGAAGAGGAGAGAGGAAATTTCAGAATCCCAGAGACAGAAAATTGGGATTCTGAAGCCACTTATTCCGCCTCTGCTCTCCCCCCGAAAAGAGTGAAAAGAGACTGGGGAAGAAGATGTGTGTGTGGTGCCAGGCCTGGAAGGTGCCATCATTAACCAGGTGTCATGGAGTTCAAAAAAACAAACAGCCCTTTTCAGGGCTATCCCAATCTCTAGAAAAGATATAGTAATCTATTTGCCAATGTGTGTATGTAGAGTAGTGTGAATATAAACAGTAACTCTTTTTTTCCTAGTGTGAGGGTATGTGTTTGTGTTTGTGTTTGTGTGTTTGTGTTTGTAAGCGCTCACGTACGTTTGTGTGAATAGTAGATTATGGGTTTGTTTATTGTTTCTTAGCGTATGTGGAGAGTATAGTTTGGGTTTTGTAACCGCTCACGTACGATTGTGTGGATAGTAGATTATGGATTTCGTTTTAATGATTTGCGTGTGTAAATAGTAGATTTGGGGTTTGTTTATTGCTGGTTCACGTATGTGGATAGTAGATCATATGAAATGAGAAAAGTAGGGGATGTTTTCCTTCACGTCCGCGCGTTGTTTGGTCATGATCTAGGTAAGATCAATTTTGTTTTAGGGGATGTTTTCCATCACGTCCGCGCTTTCACTATAAGAACCCACAAAGTTTGATGTTGGAACCATTCTAAGGAATAACTGAGACAAAATGACTCAAGTATCAGTTTTATTTAATCTATTGAGAGACATCTATTTTTGGATAATGGATGTAGAATATGTTGTAGGAAGAATAGAAGAGGTATGGAGGCATGGAGATATGAAAGACTTGGTAACCAGTCAAGTTCAAGGCCTAAAGACAGCAAGAGATATCATAGCAGGGATGATAGAAGAAGAAGTCAATAAGTCAAGAGGCTTCATTAACCCACCTTGCTTCAGAGTGGGAAGTTTGAAGGAAGCACTGGATCATGTCATCCAAGTCCGGTGCTTCCTAGAAAAGATATTGTACTGGACAGAGTGGAGGAATGTAAAATGGGGGTTGGACAAGATGAAGAAAGGGGAAGATCTGATGAGAAAAGTAATGGAGGAAGAAGAAGAGATGATTAAAGAGAGATGGATGGAAGAAAGAAAAGATGAGGAAAATAAAAAGAAAAAGGAAGAGTTTGAGAGGCTTAACAACAATTGGATGAAGATGCAGACGAAGTTTAGAGAGTTGGGCCATCCTGACTGGTTACCGGAGTCAGATATAAAGAAGAAGAAAGGATTATTAGAAAAGATAAGGGGATGGATGAAGAAGTGGAGGAAATAAAAGAAGAAGAAGAAGAAACCCAAAGGCCCTTTTCAGGGCCACCCACATCTCTCGAAAAGAGATTGACTTTCAATTGCCTACCCCATTTTTTATTTTTTTTTTTATTTTTTTTAAAAAAAAAATAGAGTGACCCAAGACTTTTTTCCCCATGTTCAATTTCCCTTGAGGCTAGAGTGACCCAAGACTTTTTCCCCCATGTTCAATTTCCCTTGTCCCTATATCGTCCCACGATTTTTCCCCATGTTAATTAACCCTTGTCCGTATATCGTCCCACGAACTATTCTCTAATGTTAATTCCCCTTGTTCCTATATCGTCCAAGGGGTTTTCTCCATGTTAAATTTACATAGTCCCTATATCGTCCCAGGGGTGTTTTTAATGATAAGTCCCATAGTCCCTAAATCGTCCCCCATTACTACTCCCGTAAATACTGTATTATTTCTTCACCCATTTCTAGATTGGTTCATAGTTCTTCCGTATAATTAGTACCGTCTGTCCTGAAGAAACAATTTGTAAGATAGCATAGTATGGAGAGAAAGTATATACAGTAATTTAATTTTATTAAGAAAGAGTTATATTCACAAAGCCTGAATATAATGGCTACCAAGTGCCGATTGATAAGAATATGAAAATGATATTAAATGCATACAAATTCTTCAGAAAAGGATACCATATATACGGCTATACAATCAATCTAAACAGTAAGCAGTCGAGACACCGCATTTACAGCTGATTGAATTTAGTATAAACTATGAGATTGGAACTTTAGAAAGAGATATAGAGAGAATGTTCGTACATAATCAGACTTGAAAATCTTAACTATTTCAAATCAAGATAACATCTGTTGCTATTCCCTGTTAGAATTGTGGAGCAAGATAATAGCTGTTGCTAATGCCCTGTTAGAATTGCAGATCAAGATAACAGCTGTTGCTAATGCCCTGTTAGAATTGACGATCAAGATCAACTGTTGCTAATGCCCTGTTAGAATTGCAGATCAAGGTAATAGCTGTTGATATTGCCCTGTTAGAAATGCAGATCAAGATAACAGTTGTTGCTAAAGCCCTGTTAAACTTGAAGATCATGATAACAGTTGCTGCTAATGCTCTGTTAGACTTGAAGATCAAGATAACAGCTGTTGCTAATGCCTTTTATAATTGAAACTCAAGGTAATAGCTGTTGCTAGTGCCCTGTTAGAATTGCAGAGCAAAATAATAGCTGTTGATAATGCCCTGTTAGAGATGCAGATCAAGATAACATATGTTGCTAAAGCCCTGTTAGAATTGCAGATCAAGATGACAGCTGTTGCTAAAGCCCTGTTAGGCTTGAAGATCAAGATAACAGCTGTTGCTAATGCCCTGTTAGAACTGCAGATCAAGGTAATATATGTTGCTAATGCCCTGTTAGAATTGCAGATCAAGATAACAGCTGTTGCTAATGCCCTGTTAGAATTGCAGATCAAGGTAATATATGTTGCTAATGCCCTGTTAGAATTGCAGATCAAGATAACAGCTGTTGCTAATACCCTTTTAGAATTGCAAATCAAGATAATAGCTGTTGCTAATGCCCTGTTAGAATTTCACATCAATATAATAGCTGTCGCTAATACCCTATTAGAATTGCAGATCAATGTAATAACTGTTGTTATTCCCTGTTAGAATTGCTGATCACTGTAATAGCTGTTGTTAATGCCCTGTTAGAATTGCAAATCCAAGTAATAGCTGTTGCTAATGCCCTGTTAGAATTGCAGATCAAGATAATAGCTGTTGTTAATGCCCGTTAGAATTTTAAATCAAGGTAATAGATGTTGCTAATACCAGGTTAGAAATGCAGATCAAGGTAATATCTGTTGCTAATGCCCTGTTAGAATTGCAGATCAAGAAAATAGCTGTTGCTAATGCCCTGTTAAAATTGCATAACTGCAATCATTTAAGAGATTTATCATAGTGGACGTCAAAGCAAAATAAGGCGAATGTCCGTACGATTCGATCTTTAAAGGAGATTGAGACTTAACTGACACAGATCAGAGCAGAGGATCACACAGATCAGGGGCAGAGGATCACACATATCAGAGGCAGATGATCACACAGATCAGAGGCAGAGGATCACAGTGATCAAAGATATAACCTCCTTTGAGTTTTGCACGTTACATGATGTGGGTGAATATTCTATAGCAACGATAGAAATAGATTAATAATATGGACTTGTTACAAAGTAGCGATGACTAAAACTGACAAAGACATGAAAGTCGTGATACAAACAAGACAAAACAAGATTTATGTGACATGGAAAAAGATGCAGTAGAAATATATCAAAAGACGAATTAAAGCGAATTGCCAGCTAACCATGATACATTTAAGATAAAGATAAACGAACTATAACATTCACAACTTCATCAAACATGGAAATGGGTTTAAAAGATTATTGCAACTGGCATTGGATTTGATGATTTGAAAGAAGAAATTAGTACAAAAATAAAAATAAACCGACTTTGAAGAGACAACCAACAAATATCGGGGTTTTCTAGTGCATTGCTTTTTTGTTTGCATTTAGATTGTAATTTCGGTATGAATTTAACACATGTAGTATCATATGCTATGGAGACAACACTCAAGCTAGAAGCTGCTCTTCAGCTAACAATAAGTTATGGTTGTTGGACGATTTTTAAGTCTGAAACTACACCTCTCATTGTACTTAAAAATATGGCGTTAACTATCATTAGTTATGTTTTGCTGAAGTCATTCTAATATGCAATAATCAGGGCATCATATTGTAAAGTAAGCATTGGCGTATACACAACATTTACTAATTAAATACTGACCTTCACGATTGTTGGAGTTATTTTTTTCAATAGAATGGTGTATTCAAAAGCGATATTGTTGGACGGAAGGAGTAATTCCTGGAGGATAAATTGCTAACTATCTAGCAAATATTAATAGCCACCATGTGCTGAATAGCCGTGATCCTATCGAACTGATAAAGCAGAGATAAAACGATCAAAGCACGAAACATTTTCAAAGAAACACGGACTTGTTCAATAAATACTGAGCTAATACACTTTTTTTTAAATAAAATGAAATACTGAGAGGAAATAAAGTTTTGAAACAGGCTTTAAATAACCTGATTGAAATAACTTTACCCATAATTCATCTGCCCATTTTGTCGCGGCGTGTGCAACGAGTTGTGTTGGGTGTGCAACGCAGAGGCGTAGCTATGATATTTTGCGCCCGGGGACGAACTATAAAATTGGCGCCCCAGCCCCCTCCCCGTTTAATCACATTTTTGAATATTACAATTGTTTACTTATTATAATGTAACGTTGTCAGCCTCATTTTGGCGCCCCTGTAAATTGGCGCCCGGGGACATATGTACCCCTTGCCCCCCCCCCCCCCAGCTACGCCTCTGGTGCAACGCGTTGTGTCGCATGTGCTGCGATTTTGTGACGCATGTGCTACGCATGCATCGAACGTGAAATACGTTGTGTCGCATGTGCTGCGCGTTGTATCGCTTGTGCTACTCTTTGTGTAGCATGTGCTAAGCGCTGTGTCGCATGCGCTATGCGTTGTGTCGCACGTGCTAAGCGTTGTGTCGCATGTCATAGGCAGTGTATTGCGTGCGCTACGCTTTGTGTCGCATGTGCTACACATTGGTGCGAAGCTTTTAATGGTGCATTTACCAAGCAAAACTTCAATGTAATACTTGCAAAAAGAGATAACCGAAACTTTATTTCAACCGTTTGGTGAACAACCGAACTGCGAGTGCATTCATTGTACTTATAGTAATAAAATAACTGCTTACAAACATTAAAAGATAGCACAAGCAGACTTTAATACCTCAGTTCCAAACATCATTGTACCACATACAAGAAAAACAGCCCTGAAAACCCATATAAATGTTTCAAATAAGAATTTTAAAGCTAAGTCCAAATACATTGCTTTTCCTAGAAAGTATCCTTCTATCGCTTGATGTGAAGCCCTTGGCAAATTCTAACACTGATGTGATAAAGAGTAAATACATACGTCCTCACAAACAGAGAGTAAATACATACGTCCTCACAAACTGAGAGTAAATACATACGTCCTCACATAGAGTAAATACATACGTCCTCACAAACAGGGAGTAAATACATTCGTCCTCACAAACAGTAAATACATACGTCCTCACAAACAGAGAGTAAATACATATGTTCTCACAAACAGGGAGTCAATACATACGTCCTTACAGAGAGTAAATACATACGTCCTCACAAACAGGGAGTAAATACATTCGTCCTCACAAACAGAGAGTAAATACATACGTCCTCACAAACAAGGAGTAAATACATACGTCCTCACAAACAGAGAGTAAATACGTACGTCCTCACAAACACAGAGTAAATACATACGTCCTCACAAATAGAGAGTAAATACATACGTTCTCACAAACAGAGAGTACATACATACGTCCTAACAAATAGAAAGTAACAACATACGTCCTCATAAACAGGGAGTAAATACATACGTCCTCACAAACAGAGAGTAAATACATACGTCCTCACAAACTGAGAGTAAATACATACGTCCTCACATAGAGTAAATACATACGTCCTCACAAACAGGGAGTAAATACATTCGTCCTCACAAACAGTAAATACATACGTCCTCACAAACAGAGAGTAAATACATATGTTCTCACAAACAGGGAGTAAATACATACGTCCTTACAGAGAGTAAATACATACGTCCTCACAAACAGGGAGTAAATACATTCGTCCTCACAAACAGAGAGTAAATACATACGTCCTAACAAACAGAGAGTAAATACGTACGTCCTCACAAACAGAGAGTAAATACGTACGTCCTCACAAACACAGAGTAAATACATACGTCCTCACAAACAAGGAGTAAATACGTACGTCCTCACAAACAGACAGTAGACACATTCGTCCTCACAAACAGAGAGTATATACATACGTCCTAACAAACAGAGAGTAAATACGTACGTCCTCACAAACAGAGAGTAAATACGTACGTCCTCACAAACACATAGTAAATACATACGTCCTCACAAATAGAGAGTAAATACGTACGTCCTCACAAACAGACAGTAGACACATACGTCCTCACAAATAGAGAGTAAATACATACGTCCTCACAAACAGGGAGCAGATACTAAAATTAGATGAGTACCCTTATTTTGTACATCATAGTCACATTATAGTATTACGTACTCGGCTTGTAGCGTTCAAAATGAAAGGATTTATATGCAGATAGCATTCCCAAAACTATTCAAATATACATGCTTGTACAGGCAGTTACTGTGTGCCCTTTGAGAGGTAGGTAAAGGTAGATGTCAATTTTGTAGTTGTAAACAATTTAAGTAGAACTCTTGTGAAAGAAGTCAACATAACACATGGAGGCAAAAATCTCTTGACGTTGAACGAGTACACCATTTTTATGACGTACAAAGATTTTTGGTTACCGGCATCGTTAAGAACAAATTGAACTGAGCAGGTTATTATGAGTGATAAATTCAAAACGTAGGACAGGAATCAGGTCAGGCAGAAAACACTGGCATTCAAGCTGTACAGTTATTATGAGTGATACATTCAAAACGTAGGACAGGAATCAGTCATGCAGAAAACACTGGTATTCAAGCTGTACAGTTATTATGAGTGATAAATTCAAAACGTAGGACAGGAATCAGTCATGCAGAAAACACTGGTATTCAAGCTGTACAGTTATTATGAGTGATACATTCAAAACGTAGGACAGGAATCAGTCATGCAGAAAATATTGGTATTCAAGCTGTACAGTTATTATGAGTGATAAATTCAAAACGTAGGACAGGAATCAGTCAGGCAGAAAACTGGTATTCAAGCTGTACAGTTTGAATGTGTGGTAAAAGAACGTTCAAAATTGAATTAAACTTTCAAATATAGCCGTTAAAAGACAAATACTAAGAAAGAACTGGTTTATTTTATGACTATTGTACAAACTATAATCTAACACTATATTCTCCCAGAACGAGTTGAAATTTCTTTTGATATTGTATAAGATAGCGGAGAAAGCCGTTCGGAAAATGTTACAAAGTCTGCAAAATCAAGAAATTCAGTGGAAACAAGTTTTGCAAATAAGTTCTGCACCAAACACTGTTTATTATCAAGATCTCAAATGAACAAGATTTTACCGAGGCAGCAAAAAGAGTTTCTTAGAGAAACAACAAAATCAGACATAAATTAGTGACGTAAATATTAACAAATTTTTACACTGAGAATGAATGAATCTGGTTTGTCCCAAGATGTTCACAATGTAGCAGAGTGCATGGCAGTGGTCAGAATTAAGGAAAATACAACTGTACAACGTATGTAGATTTGTTTCAACCGCGCGGGGTAGAATATTGGTTAGAGCGTCCGACTCCGATGCGAGAGGTAGCTGGTCTGAACCCCGGCGAGTCATACCAAATACGTAAAATGGTGCTAACACTAGTAGTTAAGTGGGATACTATACGTACAATGGGAATTAGCATTACGGAGACCCCTGGGACAATATACGTACAATGGAAATTTAACATGGCGAAAAATCGTGGGTCAATATACGTACAAGGGGATTTAACATGGAGAAAAATCGTGGGACAATATACGTACAATGGAAATTTAACATGGAGAAAAACGCTGGGCCACTTTAGGGACAATGGGAATTTAACATAGAGTTTGGGTCTGTCTAGGGACAAGGGGAAATTAACATGGGAATAGAGTTTGGGTCTGTCTAGGGACAAGGGGAATTGAACATATGGAAATTGAACATGGTGGGTCTGTATAGCGTCAAGGGGAATTGAACATGGTGGGATTGTCTAGGGACAATAATGGTAGAGGGTCAAACACAACAGAGACAGAAACATACATACACTAGTACAAGCGTGAGATTTATATATAAAGCATTACCAAGACCTGAAATCTTGCTGGGGTGTTCAAAAATTTACATAATTGTAATGATGCTATAAATAGCTATAATCAAGGAAATGCTAAACGACAAAATAGATGTGACTAAAAGTAACGCTAAAATGACGAAATTGTCCCAGAATTTAAAGGAAAATAAACATATCCCCGAAAATTAAGTTACAATGGTTTAGACTAAAATGGATAAAATTAGTAACTACTTACAATATCAACTTCTGTGACGATCGTGAATAAATACCTATGTATCTATAATCAGCTGAAATTCCCATGAAATCCCACTATCTATTTATAGCTCCAACTTGTGGGTTTTTCCTTTGGAAAATCCCACTATCTTTTTATAGCCTCAGCTTGAGTGACGTTCCTGTTTATGAATTCTAGTATATATGTATAGCTACAAAATGTGGAAATCCCCAAGTCGATATTTATAGTCTCAAAATTTCCAGCGTCAGTGACGTCACTGTACTGAACACTAGGGGATAAATGTCAACAGTGTTGCAAGTGGCTGACCTGAATACACGCTACTGCAGGTAGGTAGGTAGAGTGTATCTGATAGGGATAAAGTGAGTTTTTATAGGGACAAACAGAGACCAATACACACACACACACACACACACACACACAACGTACGCGCGCAGACATAAGCACACACACACACACACACACACACACACACACACACACAGAGGGAAGAGGAAAATACAAACCCCAAATATACTATCAATACAGAAGGGAGATAACACAAACCCCAAATAAACTATCAACACAAACGTACGCGAACGCATACAAACCAAAAATATACTATTCACACAACGTCGCTAACGCATACAAACCCCAAATATGCTATCCACACTCGGGAGGAAGAAGAAAAAACAACCAAATATACGATCTACACAACGTACGCGAACACACACACACACACACACACACACACACACACACACTCACACACAGAGGGAAGAGGAAAAAACAAACCCCAAATATACTATCAACACAGAAGGGAGATAATACAAACCCCAAATAAACTATCCACACAAACGTACGCGAACGCATACAAACCCCAAATATACTATCAACACAGAAGGGAGATAATACAAACCCCAAATAAACTATCCACACAAACGTACGCGAACGCATACAAACCACAAATATACTATCAACACAGAAGGGAGATAATACAAACCCCAAATAAACTATCCACACAAACGTACGCGAACGCATACAAACCCCAAATATACTATCAACACAGAAGGGAGATAATACAAACCCCAAATAAACTATCCACACAAACGTACGCGAACGCATACAAACCCCAAATATGCTATCCACACTCGGGAGGAAGAAGAACAAAAACAACCAAATATACGATCTACACAACGTACGCGAACAAACACACACACACATACACACACACACACACACACAGGGAAGAGTCAAAAACAAACCCCAAATATACTATCAACACAGAAGGGAGATAATACAAACCCCAAATAAACTATCAACACAAACGTACGCGAACGCATATAAACCCCAAATATACTATTCACACAACGTCGATAACGCATACAAACCCCAAATATGCTATCCACACTCGGGAGGAAGAAGAAAAAAAACAACCAAATATACGATCTACACAACGTACGCGAACAAACACACACACACACACATACACACACACAGAGGGAAGAGGCAAAAACAAACCCCAAATATACTATCAACACAGAAGGGAGATAATACAAACCCCAAATAAACTATCCACACAAACGTACGCGAACGCATACAAACCCCAAATATGCTATCAACACAGAGTGAAGAAGAAAAAGTTTTTTGAAAGCACCTAAGCCCTCACCTGCAATGACCAACTCTGCCAAACACCTACATCCCACCCCCACTCCCAGCACTACAAAACCCATTTAACCCGTTATTTTATGGCATCAGTGTGTGATTTAGGAAACATCAAGACACAAAATGATGGATGAATAGACTGACTATTGTTTACCGACTCGCATGCCTAAAGAGCGTGCGTGAAGGAAAACATCCTTCCATTTCAATTCTAACTAAAACATGATCCAGAGGGATAGGGAGAGGTGAAAGAGCACAATTTCATAAAGTGTGAGTAAAAACAAAACACGCCATCCTTATTATACAATGTCAAGACCAAGAGACACTTACGTTTTCTTTCTGGTCTATTCTCTTTTAGAAGGTAGTATGAAATTTCACGTCAGGGCCAACGCATCAGCTCACATTGTCAATTTTTTCCATTTCCATGTCTTTACTGGCACAAGTTCTCCATCATCTTCAATTTCTTCTTCTTCTGAATCCCTCTTCTCTGTTTCGTCTTGTTTTTGTTTCTTCTCTTTTCTCGTAGGGCACTCTGAATTCCAGTGTCCTTTCTCCTGACAACGATGTTAGGTATCTTGACTTTTGTCTCTCTTTCTTAGACGAAGCAGGTATTCTGGAGACAAATACCCATTTACCTTTGCAGATATAGCAAACTTCATTAGCACTTACACACTTTCGTATGACTCTCATCAAATCAACGATCAAAAGAGTAAGTTTTGTTGCCACTTTCGCATGTGAATTATGCTTTCGTATGACTTTTAGCAAATATTTGACCAGCAGGTCGATCTGTGCTGACTCTTCCATCTTCTTGATCGTTTGAGAGCGGAATGAATACTCTGACGCTAAGACACTCTCCTTATATACAGGGACCTGCTGCGTATGAAACCTAGTCAAATGTAATTTTGCAATAAGATGAAACGATTTCATTGAGGAAGTAAAAAGCAATGATGTACCGTATCGCCTCACACAAAACCTGAAGTGTTAGTTCAAATCCGTGTCAGCGATTTCGAAGACGACATAACTGAGCTTTAATCAATGCTCTCCAATTATGCCACAAAACCACGAGTCCTGATTCACGCCAAAAGAAATTTCGTTCGGTCCATAAAAAATAGTATCATATCTGAGAAACGCAAAAAGGAACTTCCAGAAAACTGAGAAAGACGGCTTACACCTACAACGTAAATGTATGAGTTCAAGTAGTGCGTAAAACTTAGTCAAATTAAATTTTTATAGTCAAGACGAAACGATCTGTTTTCGAACAAGAAAGCAGACACCAAGCGACAATGGCGATCCGTGTCACACAACACTTTTCAAAATGTATATTATCAGAGGTTTGTTCTAGCGATCTGCACGGTTAAATTAAATGTTGATGTATTTTGCAATAAGAAGGACACAATTTCCATGGGATCGCCCATGGTACGAATGTTCGTGCATTAGTTTAATTTTTAAAAATATTTTTTTTATATAAATCGCCTATAGGATAGACCCAGTAAAGCATGGCCATTCTCGTCACTGTCTGAATAGCTACTCAAGTCAATTCGAAGCGAACGCGGTAAGAAAATAAGTATAGCCAATGAAATGGCTTACAACGGGTGATGCATTGTTTTGTTCTAGGACTGTGTGGCATAATAATCCCTATGTTCTTGCGTTGTTACCATTACAGTGCAGACAGACTGAAATGTGAACTTACAAGCCCTCTTTGTGTGTGTTGTACCATTTCCTCTTACCACATCAAAATACTGAGCGTCACAGTATTGGTTCGCGTTTTCAAACTGACCATTTTTTTTATATCTCACTTAAACATTTCGACATAAACACTCACACTCACATCGGTAGAGTCAGAACAGACGTGTTACAGTATTGAGGGGCATGTTATCTTTTCGTTTTCAAACTAATACATTTGGGGCTTGTATGAAGTAAAGAACCGAAAGTACAGTGAAACTCAAGGATGATGACCCAATCTGTCTGTCCATTGATGCGTGTATTTGCTTAAGAAGAAATATGACCTCTAAAACACAAAGAGATACGGCAAGCATGATTAGATCAAACACAACGATGTTTTCCTTCACGCCCGTGTAATTTAGAGTTTCAATCGTCTTTGAAGACAAACTTGGTCTCCTTTTGTAGGGCTTGAAATAATAAAAGAAGCTGAAAAATCTTAAGCACTTTGCTATAGATAATTTCATCAACAGACTAAACAACATAAATACCGTTACAACAATAGAAAGCCTTAAATCTTCTATCAAAAAGAAATGCATGAAAAAAATTAAAGATTAACGATAACTAACCAATGAAACCGAATTTAACAAAGGCAATGACATGTGAAGAAATGCCTCTCACTTTGGAAAGGTAGGCGAATGTACTCTGTCATGCACCATCAACTTGAAAAAAATTATAAACAGAGAGAAACCTGAATTCAAAATTCACTTGTTTCTTTTTCTTCAAAATTGTTTCGTTTCTTTTTTCTTTTTTTTGTGGAACAAATCTAAGCACTAATATAGAGTGGAAAAGGGAAAATGCACATACAAGCTTTGATATTTCTGAAAAAATGAGGGGATATTCCTAACGTTCATAACCACCTATATATGCTTGGACTTGTCTGTGACTTATCCACAAAACAAGATGTACATATTTCTGGTCAAGCTGCAAGTATGTGCGTGTTTTTGAAAATGGTAAAAATGGGATATACAATTTTCTCGTGACACTTATAAAGTGAAGAGTCTGTGCAAGTGTCAAAAGCCAAAGTCATATAAGTTTTGTATTTTGTACGGCGTGTAAAGATTTCCACTTTAGAAAATGTGAAGTATCACAAGTTATTATCACAAACAGAAGTGGAACATAGGGGCTTGCAAAAAAGAAAATAACCCAGACAGTTGGTGTCATCAAGAGTGCTAGAGACGGTACCCGAACTTGCTTGCTTGCTTACTTGAATTAAAGTGATTTTCGCTCTAATGGAGCATGTATCACTGGTTTAATAACGCACCGCGTGATTTTTAATTACTCCTGGGAAGGAAAGAGAGCCTCATCCCCCCAGGCTTTTATGTACTCACAGACTACTTTTAAATTTAGCCAATCAGGTGTAGGACTAACTAGTCCTTAACAACCTGACTGAAAGGCTTTAAACATGAGTGGGAATTGTCCCACCACACACTCATTTTTCTGTCCGAGCGTGGTAAAGGAGGAAAAAGGTGCTCAGCAAGACAGCCATGGATGTTAAGTACTCACCAAAACGCTAGCCCGTACTTATTTCAAATCAAGTCGTGTCACCAAAAAAGACGACGTGTACGACATCAAAGGCATTGTCAAACGCAGAATGCCTCAGTGCTAACTGGCTAGGTCTGCATTTCTTGCTCCCGCTGCTGTTGCGTATATTTCTTCCCTCCACACCGAGTTCTGGGCCTAATTCTTTAAATTTCGTTGTACCCGAACTTACATTATCCATATTATCACCAACAAAAAAGACAAAAAAAAAACAAAAAACGCACAGACCTAAAAGAAACACTCCCTCACTTTTTACAGGACATTACTATTTTTAAAATTTTGATAAGCGACGGAAACGAACAACTTAGAGTCACACTTTCTAACCAAGATAAAGAAATCATGTGCTGATAGACTCACTTCTGTATTTTTTTCTTCTAACTGACTAACATATCATAGGCAATGGAATGTTATTTCTTTTCGAGAGGATGGGGTAGCCCTGAAATTTTTGGGGGGAACTTGAAGCGATCGCCATAGTATTTTGATGTGGTAAGAGGAAATGGTACAACACACACAAAGAGGGCTTGTAAGTTCACATTTCAGTCTGTCTGCACTGTAATGGTAACAACGCAAGAACATAGGGATTATTATGCCACACAGTCCTAGAACAAAACAATGCATCACCCGTTGTAAGCCATTTCATTGGCTATACTTATTTTCTTACCGCGTTCGCTTCGAATTGACTTGAGTAGCTATTCAGACAGTGACGAGAATGGCCATGCTTTACTGGGTCTATCCTATAGGCGATTTATATAAAAAAAATATTTTTAAAAATTAAACTAATGCACGAACATTCGTACCATGGGCGATCCCATGGAAATTGTGTCCTTCTTATTGCAAAAATACATCAACATTTAATTTAACCGTGCAGATCGCTAGAACAAACCTCTGATAATATATATTTGGAAAAGTGTTGTGTGACACGGATCGCCATTGTCGCTTGGTGTCTGCTTTCTTGTTCGAAAAGAGATCGTTTCGTCTTGACTATAAAAATTTAATTTGACTAAGTTTTACGCACTACTTGAACTCATACATTTACGTTGTAGGTGTAAGCCGTCTTTCTCAGTTTTCTGGAAGTTCCTTTTTGCGTTTCTCAGATATGATACTATTTTTTATGGACCGAACGAAATTTCTTTTGGCGTGAATCAGGACTCGTGGTTTTGTGGCATAATTGGAGAGCATTGATTAAAGCTCAGTTATGTCGTCTTTGAAATCGCTGACACGGATTTGAACTAACACTTCAGGTTTTGTGTGAGGCGATACGGTACATCATTGCTTTTTACTTCCTCAATGAAATCGTTTCATCTTATTGCAAAATTACATTTGACTAGGTTTCATACGCAGCAGGTCCCTGTATATAAGGAGAGTGTCTTAGCGTCAGAGTATTCATTCCGCTCTCAAACGATCAAGAAGATGGAAGAGTCAGCACAGATCGACCTGCTGGTCAAATATTTGCTAAAAATCATACGAAAGCATAATTCACATGCGAAAGTGGCAACAAAACTTACTCTTTTGATCGTTGATTTGATGAGAGTCATACGAAAGTGTGTAAGTGCTAATGAAGTTTGCTATATCTGCAAAGGTAAATGGGTATTTGTCTCCAGAATACCTGCTTCGTCTAAGAAAGAGAGACAAAAGTCAAGATACCTAACATCGTTGTCAGGAGAAAGGACACTGGAATTCAGAGTGCCCTACGAGAAAAGAGAAGAAACAAAACCAAGACGAAACAGAGAAGAGGGATTCAGAAGAAGAAGAAATTGAAGATGATGAAGAACTTGTGCCAGTAAAGACATGGAAATGGAAAAAATTGACAATGTGAGCCGATGCGTTGGCCCTGACGTGAAATTTCATACTACCTTCTAAAAGAGAATAGACCAGAAAGAAAACGTAAGTGTCTCTTGGTCTTGACATTGTATAATAAGGATGGCGTGTTTTGTTTTTACTCACACTTTATGAAATTGTGCTCTTTCACCTCTCCCTATCCCTCTGGATCATGTTTTAGTTAGAATTGAAATGGAAGGATGTTTTCCTTCACGCACGCTCTTTAGGCATGCGAGTCGGTAAACAATAGTCAGTCTATTCATCCATCATTTTGTGTCTTGATGTTTCCTAAATCACACACTGATGCCATAAAATAACGGGTTAAATGGGTTTTGTAGTGCTGGGAGTGGGGGTGGGGTGTAGGTGTTTGGCAGAGTTGGTCATTGCAGGTGAGGGCTTAGGTGCTTTCAAAAAACTTTTTCTTCTTCACTCTGTGTTGATAGCATATTTGGGGTTTGTATGCGTTCGCTTACGTTTGTGTGGATAGTTTATTTGGGGTTTGTATTATCTCCCTTCTGTGTTGATAGTATATTTGGGGTTTGTTTTTGCCTCTTCCCTCTGTGTGTGTGTATGTGTGTGTGTGTGTGTTTGTTCGCGTACGTTGTGTAGATCGTATATTTGGTTGTTTCTTTCTTCTTCCTCCCGAGTGTGGATAGCATATTTTGGGTTTGTATGCGTTAGCGACGTTGTGTGAATAGTATATTTTTGGTTTGTATGCGTTCGTGTACGTTTGTGTGGATAGTTTATTTGGGGTTTGTGTTATCTCCCTTCTGTGTTGATAGTATATTTGGGGTTTGTTTTTGACTCTTCCCTCTGTGTGTGTGTGTATGTGTGTTTGTTCGCGTACGTTGTGTAGATCGTATATTTGGTTGTTTCTTTCTTCTTCCTCCCGAGTGTGGATAGCATATTTGGGGTTTGTATGCGTTCGCGTACGTTTGTGTGGATAGTTTATTTGGGGATTGTATTATCTCCCTTCTGTGTTGATAGTATATTTGTGGTTTGTATGCGTTCGCGTACGTTTGTGTGGATAGTTTATTTGGGGTTTGTATTATCTCCCTTCTGTGTTGATAGTATATTTGGGGTTTGTTTTTTCCTCTTCCCTCTGTGTGTGAGTGTGTGTGTGTGTGTGTGTGTGTGTGTGTGTGTGTGTGTGTGTGTGTGTTCGCGTACGTTGTGTAGATCGTATATTTGGTTGTTTTTTCTTCTTCCTCCCGAGTGTGGATAGCATATTTGGGGTTTGTATGCGTTAGCGACGTTGTGTGAATAGTATATTTGGGGTTTGTATGCGTTCGCGTACCTTTGTGTTGATAGTTTATTTGGGGTTTGTGTTATCTCCCTTCTGTATTAATAGTATATTTGGGGTTTGTTTTTTCCTCTTCCCTCTGTGTGTGTGTGTGTGTGTGTGTGTGCGCGCGTATGTCTGCGCGCGTACGTTGTGTGTGTGTGTGTGTATTGGTCTCTGTTTGTCCCTATAAAAACTCACTTTATCCCTATCAGATACACTCTACCTACCTACCTGCAGTAGCGTGTATTCAGGTCAGCCACTTGCAACTCTGTTGACATTTATCCCCTAGTGTTCAGTACAGTGACGTCACTGACGCTGGAAATTTTGAGACTATAAATATCGACTTGGGGATTTCCACATTTTGTAGCTATACATATATACTAGAATTCATAAACAGGAACGTCACTCAAGCTGAGGCTATGAAAAGATAGTGGGATTTTCCAAAGGAAAAACCCACAAGTTGGAGCTATAAATAGATAGTGGGATTTCATAGGAATTTCAGCTGATTATAGATACATAGGTATTTATTCACGATCGTCACAGAAGTTGATATTGTAAGTAGTTACTAATTTTATCCATTTTAGTCTAAACCATTGTAACTTAATTTTCGGGGATATGTTTATTTTCCTTTAAATTCTGGGACAATTTCGTCATTTTAGCGTTACTTTTAGTCACATCTATTTTGTCGTTGAGCATTTCCTTGATTATAGCTATTTATAGCATCATTACAATTATGCAAATTTTTGAACACCCCAGCAAGATTTCAGGTCTTGGTAATGCTTTATATAAATCTCACGCTTGTACTAGTGTATGTATGTTTCTGTCTCTGTTGTGTTTGACCCTCTACCATCATTGTCCCTAGACAATCCCACCATGTTCAATTCCACTTGACGCTATACAGACCCACCATGTTCAATTTCCATATGTTCAATTCCCCTTGTCCCTAGACAGACCCAAACTCTATGTTAAATTCCCATTGTCCCTAAAGTGGCCCAGCGTTTTTCTCCATGTTAAATTTCCATTGTACGTATATTGTCCCACGATTTTTCTCCATGTTAAATCCCCTTGTACGTATATTGACCCACGATTTTTCGCCATGTTAAATTTCCATTGTACGTATATTGTCCCAGGGGTCTCCGTAATGCTAATTCCCATTGTACGTATAGTATCCCACTTAACTACTAACACTGCCTCACTTAGCACTAAGCATGATTCTAGACATCACTATCACACTGGAGACATGGTAGCGATATGACTGACAAATTGTTAAAGCTACCTTAAAAATACAAATCACACACACACACACACACACACACCGTTAGCTGTTCCTGCAACATCTAGGGTAGCTGTTGCTGCATCAATACAAACTGAAACCATAACGATACTAGCCAGCCTCCATCAGGTTAATACACCTCGTAAGTGTTCAAGATCTCTTACTCAATCATATTTGATGCTGGTAAATGTTGCTGTTGTTGTTGTTGTTGTTGGGCTTAACGCCATTTTTCAGCACTCGATAGGCTATACATGGCGGCCAGTATTAATGGTGGAGGAAGAATCCGGGAAAACCCTGGAAAGAACCACCGACCCTCGAGAAGCTACTGGCAAGCTTTCTCACATACCCACATTGGCCGAATCCGAGACTCGAACCTACGCAGACAGAGGTGAGATGGCAGTGATCCGTAGCGGAGAGCGCTTTAGACCACTCGGCCACTCGGGGCCCCGGTAAATGTTGCAATCTTACACTAAAAGTGTTATCTATTGACTGATGGATATAAGCGCTTCTCGTACATTTTCACGAATTACCCCTTAGGAAACTGACAGCTAAATCTTTGGAGTGGTAACTGTATTTACATCTGGTACATTTTCACGAATTCGTGTACGAAACTGACAGCTAAATCTTTGGAGTGTTAGCTGTACTTGCGGCTGGTACGTTTTCATGAATTCATGTGTACGAAACTGACAGCTAAATCTGTGGAGTGGTAACTGTATTTACGTCTGGTACATTTTCACGAATTCGTGTACGAAACTGACAGTTAAATGTGTGGAAAGGAAACTGTATTCACGGACGTAGATGGAGTGGTATCTGTATTTACTGACGTAGATGTAGTGAGAACTATTTACGGACGTAGATGGAGTGGTAATTTAATTTACGGGCGTAGATGGAGTGGTAACTGTATTTACGGACGTAGATGGAGTAGTAACTTTATTTACGGACGTAGATGGAGTGGTAACGGTATTTACGGACGTACATGGAGTGGTAACTGTATTTACGGACGTAGATGGAGTAGTAACTTTATTTACGGACGTAAGTAGTGAAAGGGGATACTTTACGGACAATGGGAATTAGCATTACAGAACCCCTTGGGACACTTTACGGACAATGGAAATTTAACATGGCGAAAAATCGTGGGTCAATCTACGGACAAGGGGAATTTAACATGGCAATAAATCGTGGGACACTCTACGGACAAGGGGAATTAACATGGGATTTTTTTTAAAAAAATTTTTTTAAAAAAGGGGCAGGCAATTCAAAGACTATCTCTTTTCGAGAAATATGGCTGGCCCTGAAAAGGGCCTTTGGGTTTTCTTCTTCTTCTAATTTCTTCTTTTCCTCCACCAAGTTCTTATTTTATCTCCTACACTCTTCTTCTCTTTCTTTTTTTCTTCTCCTCCTCTTCTTTCTTCTTCTCTTCCTCCTCTTCTTTCTTCTTCTTTTCATTTTCTTCTTCTTGTTCAATTTTTTCGTTCCAATTGCGTATTCTTATTCTTTCCTCTTCATCCTCCTTCTCCTCCTTGATCTCTTTCATGACACCACTAATCTTGTCCTTTGCTTTCCTATTAATTTCCATCTTCACACGATGGGGACTATAGGAATAATGGTCTTCAACCAGTCTTAATAGCATCTGTTCCATTATTCCTAAGTTGTCTAAAACGTCTTGCAAGGTTTGTATTTTGTCCATTTGGTTTGACGCCATCTTCTTTTTATTCTTTGCAGAATGGTTTGAACAACTAATACTGTGGGTTCTTATACGAAAAGCGCGGACGTGATGGAAAACATCCCCCTAAAAACATAAAATGGATCTTACCTAGATCATGACCCAACATCGCGCGGACGTGAAGGAAAACATCCCCCTACTTTCTCATTTCATATAATATAACCCTAACTATACTCTCCACATTTGCTAAGAAACCCATAATCTACTATTCACACAAACATACCTGAGCTCTTACAAACACATACACTTCCACTATTAATAAAGAGTTAGTGTTTATTTTCACACTACTCTACCTACACACATTGGCAAATTAATAGTTATTTCTTTTCTAGAGTATTGGGTAGCCCTGAAAAGGGCTGTTTTGTTTGGAACTTCATGGACACCTGGTTAATGGTGGCACCTTCCAGGCCTGGCGCCACATACACATCTTATCCCCCAGTTACTTTTTACCTTTTGGGGGGAGAGAGCAGAGGCAGGATATGTCGCTTCAGAATCCCAATTTTCACTCTCTGGGATTCTGAAATTTTTTCTTCTCTCCTTTTCCTCCTCCTCTTCTTTATATCTTCTTTCCTCCTCTTCTTTTTTTCTTCTTTCCTCCTCTCTTATCCTTCCCTCCTCGACAATGGCTTCAGCGGCCAGTTCATTTAATATGCGCCTGGCATATTCCAGATGCACATGAAGTTCCAACAGTTTCTCCAGTCTCGTGTTCATTTTTGGTGTTGATCAATCAACAAGGGTAGCTGGACTGCCGAACGAGTTTCAATTTATACTGAAAGCGCGGACGTGAAGGAAAACATCCCCTAAAAACATAAAATTCATCTTACCTAGATCATGACCAAGAAACAACAACAACGCGCGGACCTAAAAGAAACACTCGCTCACTTTTTTATGCTACCCATCACTTCAATAGACTATCCACATACGCAAAGCAATCCAATCTAACCCAAAATATACACCTCAAACAGCCCAAAAAACAAACATCATTTTAATCTACTATCCACACCAACCTACTTTATCACTTACAAACACAATCACACAAACACACAAACTCATACCCTCACATTTTTAAGAAAGAGTTAGTGTTTATTTTCACACTACTCTACCTACACACATTGGCAAATGGATCGTTATTTCTTTTCTAGAGTATTGGGTAGCCCTGAAAAGGGCTGTTTTCTTTGTTGTTTTTTTTGCTATGGCATTCTTTTTTTTAGTTTCTAAGAATGCGATGTCCTCTGAGGATAGACTTTCTGGCGATAGGTCTGCTTCTTCGGAAAGAGAAGAAGAATTCTTTGGTGTCGATACGACAATCGACAAAGCCTCTGTCAGCTTCAGGTTGCTGCTGCTGTTGCTGTTGTTGCTGCTGCTGTTGCTGCTGTTGCTGCTGTCTCTGAAGTCTGTACTTCTCTGTCCATTCTTCTTTCTCCTTGTTCATTTCTTCTCTGAAGAGCTCTTCTATCAGGTCTTCAGTGATTTTTAACATTCTCACATTCTCTATTTCTTCTGGTTTCGGTATCAGACTGTGTCTGACCCTATGCAGATTCACGTAGGCTTCGTTGAGCTTAGCTAGTTTGGAGCACATCTTCTTAGGAGGATGAGTCGACAATGGATGGCTAGACTGGGAACAACCCGGTTCTTAAAGTTAAAGCGCGGACGTGAAGGAAAACATCCCCACACGGTTTTCGAGCCGCAACGTTCATGAGAGGGATAGTAAGAAATGAAAGAGCATCAATCCAACATTCTTATAGCTAAACAAAAGACAAAGGCATTTTTTTTCTAAACACAACATTTTTTATTCAGAAATCACTTAACACTAAACAACAACATTTTTAACAATAATCCAACACTATAACATCAAACAATTTTTTTCAAATCACAAACATTTTTTTCTTCAAATACAATCTACTTTAAACAAGGCTGACAACGTTGTGAATGAAATTGTGATTTCCACTGTTGGAAATCATTAGGCCATTGATGGACACTACGTTTCCTAGCTTGAGACAAAAGATAAGCATAATGGTCACAAAACCATCGATCTACTTTCACATCGTTTCTAGCAGAAGAACGAGGATCGAAATGAGTCACTAAATGTTCTAAGGAATAGCCCAGGCTGCGATGATGCAGAAAATACACACAGTACTGTCCACACACCAAGGAATCTGTGCCTTGTAATTTCACGTTATTGAATCGGGTGGTTTGAGCATTTCTTCTCATAAAGTCGATGATATCGTCTTCCAAAGGGGGCAATCCATACGAATCGAAATATTCCACACATCCTTCTTGAGGAAAGTAGACGGCTACCCAGTGGGTTCCTGGGAGATGACTGTCGTCCGTGTTGATCACGTAAGCTTGATGGTCTTTAGGTTTGCGATGAGGGAGTTCATCTTTAGCACAGACGACAGGATTCCAAGAAGCCGTATACGAACTGTGGTTCAAAAGGTAATAAAGTTCCCAGGTATCCATTTGTGTGGTTTTTTTTCTTCTTCACAGGTAATAATAAGTCGTCAATTCGATCCTGACTTTTTGCTTGAAAATGTCTGACGAATAAACGGTTATTCGTTCTGTTTCCTCACTCTGATTCAGGAGAGCTTCGATACGATGGATCTCTTGAGTGGTTAATGGTGGACAAGAATGTTCACGCAAGTCTTTATACCACTGGTGCAACACGTCTTTGTCCGAGATGAGACTCCAAGCTTCGTCCAGATACTCGTCCAATTTTTCTTCTTGACTTAACATCAGGCATTTATCGTGTTGAATTTGACTGGGATGATCGTTTTGACATCCATAGCAATTTTTCTTGGTCAATTCCGTCATTTTGTCGACCAAGTGTTTGGCAAAATAGGAGACTAAATGGGCTTCTTGTTCTGGCCATCTTGACTTCATCATGATCACTTCTTCTTCCACAGTCTCCTTACATTTCATGTCCAAAGTTTCTCCACTAGGTAAAGAGGGATAACAGTCTTCCATGACTTCTAGTAATCTAGAATGACTTCTCTCAAACTGTTGATTTCTATGGTATTATCGAATTCTGCATACAGGATGACGTTCACTGTCTCTGGCAGAGGATTTGCAAACTGAAGTTCCACACGAATCTGGCCTGATTTTATAGGGTGGAAATGTCCCTCGTCGCTGCCTTGGTCTGGAGTGAAATCGAAAGCCCACAAAGCATAGCCTCCTGCGTAATCGTCGTACGTAATGCCGTGACTGGCGTTGGTTCCTAACTGGCCGGTGGCTTCGTACAGGGACAAGTACGATCTCAAGTAATTCTTCTTGGCAAAGTCAGGCTCGAAAGGTCGGGTACACAAGGTCTTGCCATCGCGACTGACTTCGATTTTCTTCACGTTGAAGTGGTGAAAGTGGAAATGATTTTCAGCGAAGTCTCCGTTGAAGGCTGAATTCTCGACCATACCAAGAATTAAACGTTTCGGTAACTGTCCTTGAAACAGATGATCTTCGATCATGGAATGATGTCCAACGGGAATGGTGAACGTTTTCACTTCCACACGTCGTATGGGATACTTGGCGGTCGTTCTGCTCAACGTCTGACTGATGTCGTTTCCCACTTTGGGTAACACTTCCACGCGTCGTACGTAGAGTTTGGCCTCCTCGATTTGGCTTTTAGGATTGCCAGTCTTAGTAGCATCAGCATCAGCCAACAAATGGAAAGCGGTACTGCTACGATTCAGTCTCAGGCGAACATTGACACCGTTCAGCAAATATTTCTCTTGCAACCACATGTCCAAATGCAAACGATCCATCAGTTCTAAACTCTTTCCATCTTTGATTCTGCTTCGTCTTTCCCCAAAGCCGTCATTGTCATCTGCGTCAGCTATCTTAAACTTGGTCGCTTCGTCAGGTTCCCACAGCACACAAGCATTGAGGTGGGTATCCTTGGCATCTATTCCGTACGTCAAGAGATTTTCTAGGTAGGCACGGTAAGGGTAAGTATCCATGCTGCTGCTGACCAGTTTGTTATTCAAGTACAAATCCACTGAGCTGAACAAGGAATGCATGAAATTGTTGACGGGAGCTACCTTTTCATCGTCTATAGGACCTCCAGTCTTATCTACAACTTTGACTTTCAGGTACAAGTAACTGCTATTCAGATCGATGTAATCTTCGGGCTGTCCTTTGATTTCAAACTCGATGGGAGCGGAATCGGTCAATGAGGAGACGGGGTGAAATTCCACCCATTGGGATTCTTGCATGGTCATCATGGTAGGGGGCATGGCAAACAGATCCAGTTCCGTCTTGGAACAAGCGCAAGACTCTCGGTGCATCATTTTTTTGTTGCTGTGTTTCAATAATCGAAAACGTCTAAGTCTCGAGCGGTTCTTCTTTTCTTGGCCTTTCTCGCTTGAAGTCTGGTGAAAGGGTGTTTTCTTCGTCGTCTCTTTCTACCTTGTCCTTGCTGAATGCCTGACTCGGTAGCGTGCAGGGCATTTATAGGTGTGTCTCGTCGGCCCAAAAGGTCTTTGCCCGTTTGCAGCAAGACATTTTTGCCTGCCCTCATGAAGGCTTCTTTAGGGTTTTGTTTGTCGATGATGACATTTTGGAGAAATTCTTTGCCTTGCGTCAGTGCCGCATCTTTCAAGGCGTGCAATCCGCGTGTCACCATCGGTTTCAACACCGGGGCCACCGAACGAAAGGCCGATTTTAACATATCTCCTAAACCGTGTCCTCGCTGTCGAGCCACCCCTTGGTACACTGGATACATGACTTGCTTACGAGTCGTGAGAGAACCGTTTTCGAAAATGGAGTTTCACCGTGACTTTTCCTTTGGTGAATGGAATATTTTGTCCCAAATCTCCTTTTATAGTAATGTTGACTGTGTCCAAATACGACTTGCTGACAGGCAAATAGTGAGGATGGACAAATTCACGGTGGACGTGGTAAGTGTTTCCACCTTCCTCGTCAGCGTTTGCGGCAGAATCCACTTTGAAAGGAATGACACGCAGTAACGGCACGGAGGTGTGTCCCACCACGTTATATTCCACCACATCGGAGTACACGAACATCAAATTCAGTCCTTGGTTCAGTTCTACCGGGGTACGAAAATACTTGGCAAAAGTATCGTTGTCAGAAATGACTAGTAATTCGCCTTTTTGTTGTTCTACTGTCTTCTTCAGGTTCATGTCACCGCCCAACATGTCAAACAATTCAGGACAAAATAAGAAAGACATGATTTTAGACCCCTCAGGAAATTTTATCAGGAAGCGACGAGCTGTTTTGTGGTACTCTAGGGTGACACTTTTTTTGGTACTTTCCAAAGCTTTCAGAAACACACCATTAAACCTGGTGGCTATGGCGTTGACCAAATGTTGACCACTAAAATAATAACCTGGGGGAATGAACAAGTGATAGTCGGTCCAGTTTGGATTTTCTTTGTTACGGGTTTTCTTGTCATATTTGCTATGGGTATCCATCCACTGTTGCACTTGCTCGTCATGAACTTGCACCATAAAAAAATTTTGATTGGGAAGGACATTGAGGACTTGGGTCGGGTGAATCATTTCTACTAAAGCCACTTCCCAATGGGCTTCGTGATCTAAGGGGATGGCTTGAGGTAATTTAGCCGTGTAACAGCACAACGTGTTGTGGGGAAACACCTCCATGGAACTGTCACTGGGTAAGGTTAAGTAAAATTGGTTTTGGTGACTCATAATTCCAGAGTTCTGTGGCTGTCCGAGGGAATATTAGTGGATGTCAGAGGTGTGTCTCCGCCCAAAATGGGGTTCTGGTTGTGGTTGGAGTGGTGACTGGCACTGGCACTGGAAACAACGTTCCCGTTCGAGGAGAATTTCAGGGAGGGATTGGGAAGTAGGTAACCGATGCAACTGCTCAATAAAATGGTCCACAATTGTTTGTCTCCTTGTTGCAAACTCAAATTGGCAATGGCTGCCCCGATGACACAATACACCACGAAGATTTGGCAGAAAAAGACGATTTGCGTTTTAGGCACACGTTCTCCACACCACACCCACAAGGGTTGTTTTTGTAAATCTTGCACAGAAGAACTAGGGGAAGAAGGAGTGGTCGACGTAGCTGCGTCTGATGTGTGAAAGGGCATGATGGTCACTTCTTCTTTTTATAGTCGATGACTTGCGAAGCGTCGATCCAAGAATCAAAACTGGGTGGATATCCTTTCCAACGTACTTTGACTTCTTTGACACGTCGTTTGCCCACTTTACGGGTTCTGCGTTCGAGAATGCTTTCGATGTCGTACACGTCGTCTTCTTTTTTGGTCACACGTTGTAACTCGGGCAAATAAAACGTTCCTTTGAGTACTTCTCCGTTCATGTCTTCCAATTTATAGACGGTAGGATGACGGCCATGCACTCGTCCAGTGACGCGAAACAATTCGGTCGTCCAGTTAGGTAAGTAACCTTTGTCGAAAGTGCGTTTGGTTTTGCCAATGCGCACCCAATCTCCTACGGTCAACTCTCCACTTTTCTCGGGGACAGCCCTCGTCGGGGACGTACCAAACAGACGCTCAAACACCAGCACTTCGTTGTCGGGAGTCACGTCTTGCGGGGCACGTCCGATGCTTCGATGGTAAGATTGGTTGTACGCTTGCACCAGGTGCGGTAAGATGTTGATGTACTTCAGAGTGTGGTGATGCGTAAAATATTTCCACATGCGTTCTTTCAAAGTACGTTGAAAACGTTCCACGATGCTGGCTTTGGTTTCGGGATTCTCGGTGGTAAAAAAATGAATGTCACGTTTCTTTCATTCTTTTTGGAAAGCTTGGTTCAGAAATTCGGTGCCTTTGTCCGTTTGCCATCGAAGAGGGTGACGACCGCTTTGTTTCAACACCCGTTGCAGGGCTCGCACTAACTCGCTGCTCGATTTGGAAGTCAAGGGCACGACCCAAGCAAATTTGGAAAAGACGTCGATGACACAGAACAAATATTTGTAACCACGATTGTAGCTGGCCAAATGAGAGACATCGGCTAAATCGGCTTGCCATTGATGATCGATGCCTTCCACTCGGGTGCGACTTCTGGCAAACTTGCGTCGAATGGGTTTGTGTAAAGTGTAGGTAGCTTGTTCTTGTAACCATCGTTGCACTTGAGGTAAACGGAGACTTTTCAGTCGCGTTTTGGCAGCACGATACAATTTTTGAACTCCTGCGTAACCTGCAGGATGCGAGGGATCGTAGTAAATGCTGGCTAAGACTTTTTCCATTTTTGTGTTGGTGTGTTAATAAGTCACCCACTCTTCGGTGATGCTACTTTGGGTGGGTCGAAAGGGTGGTTTGGAAACGGATTTACGTGTCCGATGGGCTACGGGAGTAGAAGTCGAAGCTAGTGGAGGTGGCAATGGAATGGCTTTGGTTTTCTTTTCTTTTTTCGCTTCTGGTTTCCCTTCTTTCTTTTTCACTTCTGTCGAAGGAGGCGTGGACATCATCTTTTTAACCCAAGCTTTCATTTCTTCTCGTTGGGGTGTAGGGGACGGGGTCAACAAGGATGCTGCAATCTTACTCGAAATGGGAGCTGCTGACGGTGTTTGAAACACTTCGCGCATCTCTTCTTCCTCAGGTCTTTGTGGGGTAGCATCTCTGGTGACCCTTGGGGATGGAAGTGGTGGTGGTGGTGGTAATGATGATGGTGCTGGACTTTTCATCAAGGTCTTAAAATCTTTCAGAGTGGGTAGAGCTGCTTCGTCTAAAGCTTTCTGGTGAAAGAGTTGCAGTCTTTACAAGAGTTGACCGTACTTTTGCGATTTTTCTGTTTCGGACAAATCTTGGCGATCCATCAAGGATTGCAATTCGTGTTGTAACTGGGACATCTCGCTCAAATTGGGATTGGGAGGTAAATGCGGGGTGCGTTGTTCTTGCCACCGATGGTATTCCATCCATCGTTTGTAAGGCACTAAAGCTAGTTTTCGTCCTTCCATGGGGTTGTCAGGGGTGAATTCTGAGATCTTGGGACTTTCGAGGGCCTTTTTATCTTGCTCCCACTAGTCCTCCCAACATGGTTCCCAAGACTCCTTTCAGTATGGGGCCTAACAAGAGGGGCAAAATGCCTCCACGTTGCACTAACATCTTCTTTTTTTGACGAATGGGAATTTTCTTTCGAATCATTTGGCGAAGAACGTGACGATGTTTGCTTAAGCATTGTTTCTGGTGTTTGGACAAAGGGATCGTGCCTTTCAAAACGTTCAAACAACATTCGCACACGGTATCGATGACCTCTTTGGAGGCCGTTTGAATGAGTTTTTTTCGTAGGGGTGGAGAAGCTTTGGACAGGACAGATAACAGGTCCCCATGTTTGGCTAAACGTGGTGGCAGTCCTTTCCTTTTCTTTCCTTGGGGTTTTCTGGAGGGTGACATCTTTGAGTCTTCAGGAGCACCAAAAAACACTGATATCCTACTCGGTCACAGGCCTTTTTTATACTGGAACGCGTCGCCATTGATTGTCTTTACGTCGTATCAGTTTGAGGACAGGCATGACACGTCGTGCAGGGGTACGTAACGGACTAAATCGAGCCAGTTCTTGCTTGGACAAATCCAGTAAACTTTGTAACATGCCCGATCTTTCATGGACTTTGATTTTGGGAGAAGGTACTTTGTGAGCAGCAGCCACTGCCGCTAAATTGGAAGGTCCTGCCACTGGGGAAGTTCTTTTGGGGGTCATCAACGGAGAAGTTCTTGGTGTGATCAACGTCTCCAAGTACTCTTCAGTTCCTGGTGACATCAACGGAGAAGTGGACAAACGTGAGGCTGTCGGAGACGCTGTGGCAGGTCGTGGTTTGCGAGTGTAAGGCTGCGTCCTGGCCGCAGTGCCTCTCTTGCGACTAGTTTTCTTCTGTGGACTTTTCTTTTTCTGAGGACTTTTTCTCTGTTTCTTTTTCTGGGGGCTTCTTTTCTTTTTTCGGGGTGGTGTCTGGTAAGAGGAGGGTCCCGCCACTGGAGAAGTTATTCTTCTTGGGGACCTGGTCTTTTTCTTTTTCTTCTTGGGGCTTCGTTGGACTTTTGTCTTGGGGATAACTTTGGGGGCATTAGGATCCCATCTTAAGAGTGAGCGAATGATGACCCCTCCTAGAGTACCGCTCCCTCCAGGTTTCAAAATGATTTGTTTTTTGGTTTGAGTGTCGATGCGGGGATCGGCCAGTTGGACCAAAGCGACTTTGTTTCGATCGAAAAAGCGTTTGGTTTGATGAGGAATCTGAATGATTCCTTGGAGTAATTGACGTGCCGTCACCGTGAACCATCGTAAGACTTCTTTGAGACTAGCTTCTAAGACACGAGCTCGTGTTTGTGGATCTTTTTCTCGACTGATGCCATACAAGGCACGAATCAATTTGACGGGAAGATGCGACTGAAGGGACGTCATGTTCGCACTGAGAGTGAGACAGACGAAAAAGGGTCTGAGGTTTTTATAGATTTTTTGATGGGGAGTGAAATGAAGTCGAGGACGGAGACGTGTACAGGACAGGCCCTCCGTCTTGGCACCAGTGGTGAAACAAGTGGGTACGAAATCGCAAATCCTCAGGAGTCGTAGGTTTCAAATCGACGAGTAAATAGGCGTGTGGCGTTTGAGTGGCATCGTCGTACGCCTGAGTCAGCCAAGGCGTTCCTAACTGTTTGGCTAAGACTTGCACTTGCGATTTATCTCGAGGGCTTTTAAACAAGACCACGTAATGCGCATTGAGACTGATGGTACGATGGGCTTTACTTTGTTGAAACAAATTTTGGGTGATGTAAACGACACTGGCATTACGGTGATGCCCTTTGCGCGTGAACCACAATTTAATTTCTTCTTCGTCTTCTCCTAACATGTCGTCGAAAATGACCAAATGGGTTAGACGGGAGTCAGAGACGATGCCGTCGTCTTCTTTAGGAATGCCTTCCACAAACACGATGGAATCGCCTTGACTTTCTCGCAAGAGGTTGTACGCCGATTGCCACTCTTTGTAACACCACAC
This sequence comes from Sinohyriopsis cumingii, assembly GCA_028554795.2. Lineage (NCBI taxonomy): Eukaryota > Metazoa > Mollusca > Bivalvia > Unionida > Unionidae > Sinohyriopsis > Sinohyriopsis cumingii. Next base: position 146,724,384 of record CM068828.1, read on the forward strand.
GATCCGTTGAGGGGGTCGATCGATCAAATGATGTTTATGTTCGATCAAACGTTTGACGAATTCGGTTTTGCCTGAACCGCTAGGTCCAGCAATGAGCATGTTAAAGGGATGGCGAAGATACAAAGCCTCCCAACTGGCACGATCTAAGTGTTCGTCGATGACTTTGACAGTAGAGGAAGAGGGAGCAGAGACAGCAGAGGTAGCCATGGTATGAGAAATGTCACTTGTGACACGAAAACGAACAAGACAAGAGTTTATATACTTTTTCAGAACACGTTTATTGAATGTTTTTTTTCAAACATGAATACGAAAGACAAAAATACATACAACCCAAATAGTGATGTACAGGAATATAAAACACAGCAAAGCGATCAAAGTGGAATATAAACAAGTGTCTGTACAACATGTTTTGGGTAACCAAGATGTCCTAGGGACAGTGTGTAATGTTCTTACAGTCTCTACATGAGGTATTGTCACACAAGTGTCCTCCCGGAATGACCTTTCAGGAATGTCCATGACAGTCCTGTCCTGAAGCGAGTGGTTGTTCTCGGTGACGGGTTCTTCTGGCACCGTCACTAACACAGGTTGAAAAGTAACTTTTTTCCTTGAACAACTCTTGTGCATACTGGGCCACTTCTTGGGTCCAAGCCTCAAAACCCCCCTTTTTCCAGTCACGAACATCTGTCCAATGAGGGTGTAAGTCACAAGCTACACACACATCGTCATACACGTCTTGGGTAGCTAAAAGTTGACGAATCTTTTTTTCCTGTTGAGGTCGAGAAGTATCCAGATGAAACCGCAAGGCTTTGAGCAAAAGGAGTTTTTCGTGACCATTTAAGGCCATGGAGGTGGTAAGTACTGATCGTAAAGAGTCCACAAAGAATCGGCTGGTAAACGAAATCCCCAAAAACAAGTCACTAAGACACACACCACTTGTCGTCCCAAATTGAATGGATACAGTTCTTGTAATAATCGATGGTAATGATCCACGGTTTGAATATGGTCATTGAGTTCCTTCCACGGAATCTGTTGGATGACATGTGACATAAGTCGTGGCATGGCAGCCTGTTTTTATAGTCTCTTTGTTTCGGAAACAATACACGTACTTTCTAGCCAGAGATCTTCGTTCTCCAGTAGGGAATCTAAATCTTGCATACTGTAACCGAAACTTCAGAGTTCGTTTAGAAGTTTCCTCTTCCTCTAAGTAGATTCCACGTAAAATATGTTGATAATCCTTTAACTTGTCTTCCTCAATGTATTGCTGTAGGTGAATCTCGAAGTAACCAAAATAATGAACATTTCGATCATTCACTAACTCAAAGTGTTGAACAAGGTCTGACCACTGAAACAATTTCTGACGAATCAGTTCTCTTATACCATTCAGGTACCAGTGGTTAAAGATCTGGTGACGTAACGGATGCAATTGTTCTTTACGTTTGACTTGTATTTTCACCAGCTCTCGGTAAATGCGTTCTCTCAACTCCACAGGCAAAGCACGAATGTTCTCTAGCAAAGTATCCATGAATAGGTCATACTAAATCCTCTTTGGTCTGACACAAGAAATGTACTCTTTGCACAAACATGGTTTCACTTCAGTGTCGAATTTAAATCGTTGAGTCACTAATCTACACATTACAATTCGTTCAGAAGTTTCCTCTTTCACCAAGTTGACATTGTGTTCAAGATGTTGGTAATTCGTTAACTCTTCCTCTGGAATTCGATGCAGTACGTTTACAATGTAGTAGATAAAATCGTCAATACCAAACCATTCCTTTTTATAACCAGGAGGTCGTTGATCAATGTCTGTCCAATGGAACACTTTCAATTGAATCAGTCCTTGTATAGCCTTCAGGTACCAGTGGTTCAAACACCGGTGACGTATCGGATGCAATTGTTCTTTACGTTTCACTTGTATTTTGACCAGTTCTCGATAAATGCGTTCTCTCAACTCCACAGGCAAAGCACGAATGTTCTCTTGTAAAGTATCCATGAACAGATTATTATGGTAAAAAGTTACTTCAATGTCTCGGTCCCACTAAAGGTAAGTAATGACAATTCGGTGACCATCGAGCATGTTCTACGTAGGCCGAATCTTGCGGTTCCCAGTGGTGAAGTGACACACTGCAACTGAAGCACTTGACTTTATCTCCTTCGCCCAAGTAGAAAAATCCGGCTCTGGCCAATTCTTCGGGGGTCGGTCCTCCCAGATACTTAGGCCATTTTCCTTTGAACGATTGAAGACGATTTTCAAAGTCGCAGTATTCCGACAAACGCACAGGAAACGAATATTCGTTTTTCACAGGTTCGTTTCGATGAGGGTTGAGTGAAATGGGCAGGAGTTTGCTCAGGGCTGGATGACATCCGTAGGGAGGTAAACGTGAAGGTCGACATTCCCCTTTAAAACGAAACCCAGTAAAATGTCCAAGAGGACGAGCAGCATCGCTTTCGCATCCCACAGGTTTGACACGCACAGCATCACTTTCCATGACAGGGGTAGGGGCACTAAAGTTCCCATGATGCTTTACGGCATCGCTCAGGTCACAAGGTACAGCATCGGTCCCATCGCAAGGCTCACAATCGCACTCGTCTGCAAACTCCGTTACGCAATTACAATGGTAACCACATGGACAATCGCAGTTTCCTTCCGGACATTTTCCGTCGCAATGTCTGGGTCTTATCCATCCAGTATTAGTCACACTAGAGAAAGATACAGCTTTTTTACAATCCCCAAACTGGAACGATGTCTCTTTCAAAGTATTCATTTTGTTCGCTCGGTCTTGGTAGTCACAATGAACTATCGATCTTAACCATAGCCCCCTTTTTATACTAGTCGCAATGCAGTCTCCAGTTTGTACATCTTTCCTTTTTTACGTTTTTTATGTCTTGTTTCGGAAGGTACCGTCTCTAAGGTACCGTCAACATTGTACCGTAGTGTAATGGGTGGAAAGGCCATAGAAAGGTAAGGGCAGTGCGGAGACCATCGAGTATGTTCCAGAATAGCTGAATCTTTATAGATACATAGATCCATTCGTAACTTCAATCCACAAGCGAAACACTGTACCTCGTATCCCAATCCTGACTCAGGTCCCAAGTAGACAAATCCTGTTCTAGCTAAAACATGCGAAGAAGGTAATCCTTCCCTATCCGTAGGCCATTTCTGAAACGTGTCCAATCGACGGGCACAATCACAATAGTCAGGTAAGAAGACTTGAAAATGGTAGGGTTTGAACTTGGAGTTCTCATCGGGTTTCTCACTCGATTCTTGCTGTGGCGAAGTCATCTTTCTGGTGGGTGGCTATCCTCTTACAACCAATGTTTTATACCAACGTGTCCATACGGTAAGGTGAAATGATTGGGAAGTCGAACTCGCTTCTGGTACACGATTTGATAAACTTTTTCCAAAGGTCGACTGACGATGTGGTGAGTGGGTAAACGTACAATCTTGTTCGGTTGGTGAGTGGTCACTTTAAAGTTTCCATCCTCTCCCGATTGCAAGGCTTCTTTCAATACCCCAAAGTTGACCACTCGACTGGTACGATAATTCAGAGTCAGTCCTTTCACTTTGCACGTCGTGTGCACTTCTCCTTGTTTGTCCCGGTATTCGTAGCCGTAATTTTTAGGACCGCCACTGACGAAACTTAGAATCTTGTCGTCGGGATGCTCGTCTGTCCAGGCTCCTAAACGGTCTCCTTCGATGTCAGGGTGATGTTGAATCGGGTGATGGATGTAAATGCAACTGTCCGTGTCAAAGTACAGGACGCGTTCTTCTAACAGTTCTAAAGCTTCGTACAATTTTAAGCGAGCATGGGCTGTCACGTAAGCCGCAATGATGACATTTCCAAAAGGGTCGTCTTGTACAAAGTCCAGATCTTCTTCGTAATTGACCAAGATCAAATTCTCTCGAACGACGTCCACGTGTTTCATGTATTTGGTTTTGTCGTGAATCATCTGGAAGTAGCGGGAAGGTTCTGTCAAATATTCCGTCTTGGGTAAACACGGTCGTTGTGCCATTTTACCCCACAAGCAATTTAACATCACTTTGGCAAACGATCGCCTGCCTTCGTTTTTCTCGATGTGGTCTAAAGTGATGCCTTCTTGTTCGTAGTATTTCTCTTTGAATTGTATTTGGTCTTCGGGAGTGTGACACCAGGAAGGATAGCCGCTGGCTTCTTGCTTCAGTTTCAAAAAGGCATCCACGTAGTCGGCGAAAATGCCTTTCTGACTGGGATCACCCTTGCGGTACTGTTGTGTCTTGGTAAAGTGGCAAATGTCGTACACTTCTAACAGTTGGTATCCCATGTCCAGAGCTTTGAACAATTCTACGCTGACCCAGGTTCCCGTCAAGGCCCGTTCTTCCTGGCTGTGCTGACAAGGTTGATCTTGGTTGCACGTTTCGGCACAAGTACGGCACAAGGGAAACATCAATTTGCCTTGACAATGGTGAGGTAAGACGGGATGGTATAGGTTCGTGGGAGGCAAAACTTTACACTTGATCAAGCCTTCGTATTGTCGAATGTTTTTCAGGTCGATGTGTTCCGTTAACAATTGCGGGTGCCCTACAGGAAAGCGACAATATTTGCACACGTAGGGATACAGCGAACACACGTCCAAGTATTTGATTTCTTCTCCTATCTCTTCGTCGGCTTGGTACAGCAAACAGGTGGCATTGGTCCTTCCTCCGTACAAACTATCCCTCGGGTTTAATGGGTCCATGAACTGGTAACTTTCCACGGCACGTTTAAACTCGGGATCGGTTTTCATACGGTGATCGTACTCGTGTTCCCACATTTCCACCACTTGGTATCCTTGCTGTTCTAACTTTAGGCGTCGCTGACAAGTGTCCTGGTACAAGTCTTCCATGGTTCGTTGCAAAAACTGATTTTTAGTGCCACGGTCAGGGTAACAGACGGGACATCCGTGAAATAAGCAACCGTTAAACTCGTACACGATCTTGGGGTTTTCTAAGTCCCAGCCATCGACCGAATACGTTCCGATGGTCTTTTCGCCCCATCCGTTGCGGGCATGCTGAATCCACTTGTCTTCCTTGTCGCACAAGTAATGTAACCAACGTAGGGCTTTGACCGAGTATTGACGTTTGACAAAGTGGGTCGTTTGAGGACTGATGACAGCCACGGTCTTTTCAGGCATGAATCGTTGTCGATACACTAAGGAACACGCTTTGGCAATGGTGCAAGCTTCTTTCAAAGGATCGACCCCTCCGTGTTCCATGAACAGTTCTCGAAATTTTCCACAGCAACGCCGTAAAATGTCCACGTCGGAACGACAATACTTTAGCATTTCTTCCTGAAAGTCGAAAGGGTCCGAGGCGTGAATCTGGTACCAAGCGTAGAAAGCTTCTCGTTGTTCGGTACGCATGTTGTCGGGGTCGTAATAGTGAGCCTCAGGTAAATGGGGTAGAACGGCGTGTTGATTGGCTTCCGTATTGAAAAAGTGTGGAAAGTACCCTTTAGCCATTTCTGTCATTCCAAACGTTTTAGGCATTCGACTCAAAGGCATGGCCAAATAGCTCATCGAATCTTTAAACTGTACTTGTCCCACTTGCATGAAAATGATTTTGGCTCCGTTCAAAGTCACTTTAGGACGCTCGGTGCCTTGTTCCGTATAGTATCTGAGAAGAAACTGTCCATCGTATCCGGAGAAATTGTGAGCCATCACCGTGGCATGGCGATGACAATCTCCGTAACGTTCGATGTCCTCTTGGCTCCACGTCTTGTCGACGGGGTCTAAGACCCATTGGGCAAAATCGGCTAACGTGTTTGGTCCCCGAAAGATTTTTTCACGCCCTCCGGGAATCTTGCTACAGTGAGGGCAATGACTGAAGATAGGTTCTTGAATGCACTTCTCGCACGCTCGATGAGCCACGCAGAAATTAGGAATGTGAATGCCAGTCTCTTGCATGCATTCGAAATCGAAAAAGATGAAATTGCCTTTCTTCTTGTGACCGTCCTCTTTCTCTGGTGGGGGTTGGTATTTTTGCACGTAACATTCGTGTTCCAAGTCCACGATGTGGTGACAAATGTGACATTTTTTCTTTCCTGAACATACGTGTGCCTTGGTATTATTGGTACGTATGCCTTGTCCACACGTAGGGCACAATCTCAGGAGTTGACAAGCGCATTTCTTCTGTGAACCTTGCGTCTTCAAATGTTGTTGGTAACAGGTAGGGCTGACAAACGTGCGCAGACAAGTGGAACAAGGCACTGGTTCTTCGCTCAGACAGTGTGGAGAGGCCAAACATCCTGAGCATTTCCATCCACAATGTTTGTGTTGCTCTCGATTATTATAACCATAGTCACATTTCTCACAGTAATAACCGTATCCCAGGAATCCGGTGATACTGGTAATGGTATCGAAATGGTCATCGTGATGATAAACATGAATGTATTTTCCGTCCTTAAAATCTTGGCCTCGAAACAATAGAGGCCCGCGCATTTCTTGAGGGTGCACTTTCAAGGTGTAGCGTGGAGCTAGGACATCTTGCAATTTTTGCATCTCAGGAATGCCGCAGGGTGTGTCTTTGGGCAGTCCGGCTTGTTGTAACAGGAGTTCTGCTTCGTTTCGTTGTTTGGCTCGGTCGGAACGTTGAATAGTGTCCCAGGTTCTTTTCCATTCTACCGTGTTGTTCTTGTTGGCATAGGTTCGTCCCACCACGATGGCACGGGCTAAACACATCTGGTCTTGAGGGTTGTTAATTCGGACGAGACTCTTTTTGGTGTTGCGAAGGTCGTCCACCAATAACATCTTTTTGCGTCCAGTCCCTTGAGGAGGAGAGACGTGGGTCATGTCCAGTGTGGCTTTACCATCGGTGATGTCAAACTGATCATTAGATTGTTGTACGTGTTGAATCTTGTCCATGACTTTGGAAGCAGTTAATTCTGCAGGGGTGCTAAACTCGATCCAAACAGGGGATTTCAAACCGTCGTGTTGTATGGAAAGTCTCAAGCGATCGTCTTCTTTGGGTTGACATTGTCGCTTGAGTGAAGTGAGCAAAGAATCCCACACCTCGGTGATGAACACTTCTGCTTTCTCTAACGGCACGTCGGACTTGAAATCTTTAAACTTCACCGTGTATTTGTAAGCCGTAGTTCTAAATTTTCTAGAGGAGCGCTTTTCCGTCTCTCGAATGGAATAGTACTTTTCAGGGTTGACTAAGGGTGATGAACTTGGTTTAGAGGGTTGGGATTCTGGTTCACTCATGTCCTCTTCAAAATCACTGGCATGAATTTGTGCCAAGATTTCAGCCCTGGTACGAGGCGATAGATCACGTTTCTGCCTCTTACTTTCTTCTTCTTTCTTCTCGAATGAATGGGATCGTTTCATCTTGAAAGCAAAAAGTCAAATGACTCAAGTTCAAACACCATAAACTACTTTATAGTCATAGCAGACCAGCGTATATAAAAGGGTGTGTGTCTTGTCCTTTCACTATTCATTTCACTCTCAAGCCGAGCACAACGATGGAAGAGACTAACCAGATGGAACGTTTCGTCAGAGCTTTGCGAGGGGTCATTAGAAAATTCTCTTCAGACCAGCCTACGGACTACTCTCCTTCCTTTAGAGATAAAAGTCAAGATACTTGCTATATCTGTCAGAAGAAAGGGCATTGGTCTTCAGAGTGTCCAGACCGTCAAAAAAGAAAAAAAACAGGGGATAAAAAAGACAAAAGTCAAGATACCTGTTATTATTGTAAAGAAAAAGGACATTGGTCTCCAGATTGCCCAAAAAAGAAACAAGAGGAGTCAGAAGAAAAGAGGAATTCTTCAGAAGAAGAGAGGGATTCTTCAGAGGAAGAGAGGGATTCTTCTGAGGAAGAAAGAAGACAGGTGAAGAAAAAGAAACAGGAGAAAAAAAGAAGAAGGGATGAAAGCGAGGAGGAAGAAGAAGAGGAAAAGAGTGTGACGGTGAAGAAATTAAAAAACAGAGAGACTAAACAAGGAGAAAAGAAGAAATCAATGAACTTTTAATTAAAGTGTTGTGATGTGAATTGTAAATTGGGTTGTAAAAAAATGGAGAAAAGAATAAATGAATGATATAAGGTAAGAGTCTTTGAGTTTTGATTTTAAAAAAAGAAGCTACACTCACGCACTCATACACAGAGACGTACTATAAGGGTAACATGGGTGAGTTTTTTTTGAGTTATTGGCAAATTGAAATTGTATTTCTTTTCGAGAAATGTGGGTGGCCCTGAAAAGGGCCTTTTTTGGTGCAGGGGTGAGTTTAAGCAATCAATTTTAACTGCCTTAAGCCTTTGCCACGGCCAAGGCCTACTTCTGGACTGCGTAATGATGATAATGATTGGGTTGAAATCACTAAGGGTGGTACGGTAGGCTTAGTCACAGGGTTGACATGTTTGGCTCGGGAAGGTCGTATTCTCTTCGGTCGTGATAAAGAAGTCTGATACATTTGTTTCAGACTTCTTAACTCCGCTAAAATGTCCAACAGTACCGTGACCGTTTGATTTTCACCCTCTTGTTTCTTTGCTGCTACTTCTTCTTGCTGTTGTTTTTTTCTTACCTCTTCTTCTTGTTGCTGTTGCTGTAGGAGAAAAGCTTGTTCCGCTTCCTTTTGTCGTTGAATAAATTTCTCCAATTCTTCTTTCTGTCTCTGTCTAAAATTCTCCACTTGCGGTAATGAAGAAGGTAACGCAGGTTCCGGAACAAATTCTTGCGAGGAGAGAAAATCCACAAAATCCCAATTCACCTCTTCTGAAAGTAAGTCCGGGTTCCCTTGGGCGGTCTCCCCTGCTGGTGCACCCCACTGGATCGTTTTCTGAGTTTCCGTCATGTTGAATCACTATCGCATAGATTGACTGCACACAAGCGCTAGCGAATCTATATTGACTACGTGACGTCACAGACTGCTCTCTTCGGATTGGATGCGGGCTGACTGAATTCTGTAACGCGTGTTCGGATTGGTGAATGAACTCAATCCGTTTCAATCCTTTCTGTCCCTATAAATAAGCGCAGTTCACTGCATTGATTCACCTATTCTCGGAGCCTCAACATGTGGACCGACGTTGAATCTTCAACCCTTGTGTCAACAATGATGTTCAGGACGGACATGCTCATGTATGTCCGATCCAAGTGGACCGTTGTCTACAGGACCAACAGCAGTCTGTGGATAAGAAGAGTCTATATAGAGAGACAAGGTTGCCTCAAGAGGACTCTGATGTATGGCCCTGCTGTAAGACGAAGTTTGAGGAAAAGAAGATGTCGCAAATGCCCTTTATGTTAAGGGAATATTAACATAAACCAAAGGCCCTTTTCAGGGCCAGCCATATTTCTCGAAAAGAGATAGTCTTTGAATTGCCTGCCCCTTTTTTAAAAAATTTTTTTTTAAAAAAATCCCATGTTAATTCCCCTTGTCCGTAGAGTGTCCCACGATTTATTGCCATGTTAAATTCCCCTTGTCCGTAGATTGACCCACGATTTTTCGCCATGTTAAATTTCCATTGTCCGTAAAGTGTCCCAAGGGGTTCTGTAATGCTAATTCCCATTGTCCGTAAAGTATCCCCTTTCACTACTGACGTAGATGGAGTGGTAACGGTATTTACGGACGTACATGGAGTGGTAACTGTATTTACGGACATAGATGGAGTGGTAACTTTATTTACGGACGTACATGGAGTGGTAACTGTATTTACGGACGTACATGGAGTGGTAACTGTATTTACGGACGTACATGGAGTGGTAACTGTATTTACGGACGTAGATGGAGTGGTAACTGTATTTATGGACGTAGATGGAGTGGTAACTGTATTTACGGACGTACATGGAGTGGTAACTGTATTTACGGACGTAGATGGAGTAGTAACTTTATTTACGGACATAGATGGAGTAGTAACTTTATTTACGGACGTAGATGGAGTGGTAACTGTATTTACGGACGTACATGGAGTGGTAACTGTATTTACGGACGTACATGGAGTGGTAAGTGTATTTACGGACATAGATGGAGTGATAACTCTATTTACGGACGTAGATGGAGTGGTAACTTTATTTACGGATTTAGATATTTTAGGCCGTACTGTTGCATTTGTGATTTAACAAGTTCTTTTGGCTTGTTCCCAGAACGGATGTGCAGTTCCATTGACCACACTTACTCTGTTATTTTGTACTTTTTGTGTCAGGTTAAAGTCTACGTGCTAATAAGATGGTCAATTGTGAAATGACCAAAATATATTGGAACAATTCGTTTAACGTCTTCGTTAATCATGTTTGATGATAGACCAAATTTAGACTTCAATACCTTTTTCAAAGCACCTGCAGCAAGAGAAGAGTTTATTGTTGAATGGTAAATTTGCTGATAATGATTATTGCTTTGGTCGGCATTTATCTTTATATTTAATCAAAGTCTTTTATATTTGTTACCCAAGAAATTTAATGACTATTCATAAGTAAGTTTGACTATAAGTTTGACTGTAAGTTTGACTATAAGTTTGACTGTAAGTTTGACTATAATATAAGTTGGACTATAAGTCTGACTATAAGTTGGACTATAAGTTTGAATGTAAGTTTGACTATAAGTTTGACTGTAAGTTTGACTATAATATAAGTTGGACTATAAGTCTGACTATAAGTTTGACTATAAGTCTGACTATAAGTTTGACTATAAGTTTGACTGTAAGTTTGACTATAATATAAGTTGGACTATAAGTCTGACTATAAGTTGGACTATAAGTTTGAATGTAAGTTTGACTATAAGTTTGACTGTAAGTTTGACTATAATATAAGTTGGACTATAAGTCTGACTATAAGTTGGACTATAAGTTTGCTTGAGCGATGTTAAAGATGTTGCTTTGGTCGTGCAGTAATAAACAAATTCAAGTGCTAGTTAAACATGGGTAGTTATACGTTTTGCTTGATGTTACATTAGTATGCAGGAAAATGATATACTAATTAATTCTTGTAAAGACTAGTAACATATTGGAAATGTATGAATCCAGTCTCGAACGTTTGATGTTCTTGCTGTGCTTTGGATGATTATTGCTTGTTAAAAAAGAAGCTTTCCATTTGTTCAATTTCAGCATATTGTACAACTGGATTTCTGAAGATACTATGAAGAAGAAAAAAACGTTAGTTTTTACCAGATGAAAAAAGTGCACAAGAAACCATCCATACCACAACCTTCCATACAATATATTTTGTTTAAACTTCATTTGAACTTTGAACTTTGTGAAATTTTATATTGCTTTTATTTTGTGATGACAATGGCTTGATTTTTTTGTTGCAACTCTTGCATTAAGGAAACATTAACATGGTTTATTATTATTATTATTATTATTATTATTATTATTATTATTATAGCTGTTTGTACTCTTCGAATACTGTAAAACGATGTTACAGTTTTCGATAAATCTCATTTGTATTCCAGGTAGGCTTTATCCATTTATTTATCATAGCAGCATACTAATTAAATAACTGCCCCAACTCAAGTACACATCAGCCCAAATTAAACAAGATTTTGAAGAGAACACGATTCCTAAAGATTATTTGAGAGAAGACTATGGAAAATAATATTTGGAACAAAATAACCGACGTTTATTCAAAGTTTTGGTTCAAAATCCATATCATATCTGTCTTATATTGCAAAAATCAAATGGGCATCAGATAGACAGAACACAATCTAAATTCCCATTAGAAACATCTCTAACCATCTGAGAGGTAATGCAAGTCTATGACGTTCAGGAATGTGCACACGATCCGCAACTAAATGCTTTGATCACCAAGTATTAAAAGCCTATAGATAGAGAGAACTACTGCAGTAAAAAAGATTATTCAAAATCAAAGAGATATTTTGTTTGATGAAATTTGATGTTCAAATGCATGAAAACAGAATCATTTTTTTTCCTAAAAATCGACAAAACATTAAAATAAAAATGCAGTATTACAATAATAGTTTACATGTTTCAAGAACATTTGTGCAATTACTTGAATATTTAAGCTGGACAAAATATTTGAAACTTAATTCAATAAATAAAAAAACAATATCCTATTAGCTAAATGCTAAAGAACTATTTAAAGAAAAGGGAATTTCTGATGTAGCCAATGCAAATACTATCACAGTGATAGCTTTTTGCTAATACTGAAACTGGTATAAGATGAACGTGCATCAAGGGGCTAACATGATTTATTCATTGAGAAATTGATACATCTAGTCAAATGATACATATAGTCAATGATACATATAGTCAATTGATACATATAGTCAATTATTTAACTTACAAAAAAAATGCAGCATCGTCATTGTATCAACTGATACATATAGTCAACTGATACATATAGTCAATTGATACATATAGTCAACTGATACATATAGTCAATTGATACATATAGTCAATGATACATATAGTCAATTGATACATATAGTCAATTATTTAAATTACAAAAAAATGTAGCATCGTCATTGCCAGGTGTTATTATTTGTTTCACAAGTTTGTTAAGAGAAGTTGACATACTGTTTTATTTCTATGATTGTTTTGTTTCTGTGATTGTTTTATTTATATGATCGTTTTGTTTCTATGATTGTTTTATGTCTATGATTGCTTTATTTCTATGATTGTTTTATTTCTATGATTGTTTTGTTTCTGTGATTGCTTTTTTATGATTGTTTTATTTCTATGATTGTTTTATTTCTATGATTGTTTTATGTCTATGATTGCTTTATTTCTATGATTGTTTTGTTTCTGTGATTGTTTTATTTCTATGAATAACGTGTTATTTTACTTGTTCTGTCATTATTTGGCCTGATATTTGCAATTTTTACTGGATCCACGAAGAAGCTACACTTACACAGATGGAATGATTGTCAGCAGCTACTTTATCCCAAGTCATGTGACCATTAATGGTAGTATAAACTGACGTATATATTCTTTGGTTGTTGGTGTTGACGTTTTGCTAATTTGCTATATGTCAAATCATCTAAACATCCAAACATAAAATCGTATTAGCCAGTAGGGAAATAAGTACGTCTATTAGTAAATTTCTAAAGACAGACATTGTAAAGTTTCAATATCAAAGGTTCTAGTACTTTCCAACTTTTGTCTTTTGGGTAGAGAAATCTGTTATGTATACATAAAGTTCCATGTTGTGTAATTATACATGTGGTTAGACCACGCTGTGTAATTATACCTGTAGTTAGACCATGTTGTGTAATTATACCTGTGGTTAGACCAGGTTGTGTAATTATACCTGTGGTTAGAACATGTTGTGTAATTATACCTGTGGTTAGACCATGTTGTTTAATTATACCTGTGGTTAGAACATGTTGTTTAATTATAGATGTGGTTAGACCAAGTTGTTTAATTATACATGTGGTTAGACCATGTTGTGTAATTAATTATACATGTGGTTAGAACATGGTGTACAAAGTTAGAAAAGTTGAAGAAGCCAAGGGAAAGATTTTCCATCTGCATGCACGGCTTGAGAAGTACAAGTCTTTCCATAGTATTTGAGCGCATGTTTTGAGATAAGCAATACAATAATTTATTATTAGTTTTACACAGTTATTAAATACTAAAATTATTCAAATATTTGAAGTTATCTTTCATTAAGACACGCACAAGATAGTACTGCTATTTTTAGAGTCATCATTTTAAGAGCATAATAAACTTGTGGCATGGCATAGAGTTTATTTGAATCAAATATGCTCTATATGCACATACAATTCTTGTGTTTGAAAATGGCTTTCATCACAAAGTCACGTCTGTCAAACTTGCTAGAACTGGCAAGATCAAACATAATAATGTAAATTTAAAGTAAAATAAAGAATTGCTTTTCATGTGGCCATGTGTATTTCTAGCAACAGGTGGTAGATATAGTTTAGAAAGAACGTAATTTGAGAACACGGCTGCTCTCGTAGCTTAGCATCATCATCAGCTCTTGTGCCGGCGTCGCTCCGTACGTACAGTTCTTCTCTCTTATTCATAAGTGGACTTTTCAGCTGTCTTTCTCTGTGGATAAACTCTCTGGAAGATGAAAATAGCCCCAGTTCAAGTAAGCGAATGATGTTATTGTGGTAACTTTCAATTTATTGGTAATGTAAACAAGTTGTGACTGTATAAAGAAAACAAACAAATGATTACACATTGTACAAAGTCATTGTAAAAACATCAAGGCTATTTCAAATCGTATCATGTGACAATAAAATACATAATGTATCAGTTCATAACACCACTTTTATAATATTTGTGTTGAAAAATTAAAATCATGGTTATGCATAATTTTGTATTCGCTACTATGTTTATAATTGTCTGATATTCTAAGAATTGTGCTATATATTTTACAATTTGATTACACACTCTTCAATTCGACTACATTCTTTGTATTGAACTATATTTTTTTCAGTTCGATTAAACACTGCATGAATAGCTGTCGCTTCGCTAAGGCCGTTACGCAGTTGTTTTTTTTGCTAAGGCCCTTCAGGCAGCGTATAGCTGTTTTTCGCTAAGACAGTTCAGGCAGTGCGTGGTTGTTTTTCTCTAAGGCCCTTCAGGCAGCGCGTGGTTGTTTTCGCTAAGACCCTTCAGGCACCGTGTTGTTGTTTTTCGCTAAGGCCGTTCATGCAGGGCGTAGTTCAGGGGTCTCAAACTCAAGCCACCCTGAGGACATCTTCGACGGCCGAAGGGCCGCACCCCCTTTGTTATCTCTCATGACACCTTGTGATGCCAATCACCTTGCGGGCCACAGGATACGGCTTGGCTGGCCGCGTAGTTGAAACCCCTGGCGTAGTTGATTTCGGCTAAGGTCGTTCAGGCAGTGTGTAGTTGATTTTCGCCAGGCCTTTCATACAGTGCGTAGTTAAGTTTCACGACTTCATCAATCCAGCAAAATATAGTAATTTGAGAGAGAGAGAGAGAGAGAGAGAGAGAGAGAGAGAGAGAGAATGATGAACATTGTACATGCCGCAAAATCCAATTTGCAAAAACTGAAACAATATTATTCCATTCTTAAACATATTTAATGGGCAGGAAATACAGCCTCCAATTTTTATAAAAACATTTTTAAATTAAGTTCACTCATCGCAAATGATTCGATGGTAAGGCAGCGTGAGTGGTAGTACTAATACGGGTGCCTCTACTTCGTAGACGATGTGAGAAAGCTTGCCAGTAGCTTCAGGTGGGTCGGTGGTTCTTTCTGGGGTTTTCCCGGGTTCTTCCTCCACCATTGATCCTGGCCGCGATATATAGCGTATCTGGTGCTGAAAAATGGCGTTAAACCCTACAACAACAACAACTTTATAGACGGGGTTACGACATCGTAGCTAGGTGGGTAGGTGTTGTCAACACTGATGGATGCAATTAATTTTGTCAGAGTTAACCTATGACCATTACTGAATGGAATTAAAGAACATTTTGGATTATAAAGATATTTCTCTTTCAAGATTCCAAAACATATATGTCCGAAAACATGATCATGTACAAAACCACAAAATGAGTCACACGAAACAAATCTGACCATCTTCCTATAATTGACATTTAAAGGCATTTCTATGTACAGAATACAAATTCTAATTTTGCTTTGCTGACCTGCATTATATTGCTATGTGGAAACAACATATGGGCATACATTTTTTGCTTCCTTTCAAACCTTTAATTCCAAAGAATTCTTTAGTAATGTATTTGCTTGTAATGCAAAGTAAACATTTCCTATCACAGTATGAAAAAACCCAATAAATGCAAAGTATTAGGATCTTATCTTGTAACGAAAAAAGTTTAACCCTGGATTTATGTGTGCCAATAAAATCTCAAACAATATTTTTTCAACCAACCTAAACTCCTTAAGACGATTTGGTAAAAGCATTCCATCATTTAAAGATATTTAAAAGAGGGTTGATTTAAATTTTGACAATAGACCTTCAAAATTATATATTATTATATAAACAAGGACTGAACATTCTGTAAAATCAACTTGTCTTATTGTAGTTCAATAAACCAGTCCCCAAACCTGTATTGATATATGGGCTCTTATCGTTTCTTAATAAATAATAAAAGGGACGACAATTTTCCATTTCTCCTACGTTCTATTTAAGATCTGAAACCAGTGCTTCAAGCTACATGTCACTGTGTATAAGTTTCGCACCAAAGTTCAGCTAAGAAGATTCGAAATGTTTCTAATCCGGGTTTCCTCTGAATATTCCAATCCCAAATTTTCACATCTGGGCATTTAGGATGTAATGTGGGTTCAGAGCAATTACATATAAAAAATTTGAATCTCGGTACTCGCCATTTGCGTTAATAGTCACATGATATCAACAACAAAATCCTTTTTAATGTCCTTGTAAAATAAATTAAATTATATTAAATAAAAGTCTGATACCTTTCGTAAAAACCCGAAAGAACATATAATTTTCAATATATTTATTTCGAGAACAACTACAAAAACCTGGCCAGTCTGATTCATCAAGCAGAACAGTCTGGTTCCCTGCTTCGTATGATCCCTGCATGACAGAGCACATGTCAACGCGGCAGTCACGTGACGCAACAAAACTCCGGAAGTTGGTCTCGGAATAAATATAAAGAATTTTGTGATCTTTCGTTTCTGTATTTGTATTTCAGCTAGTATAAGACTTTCATGTAATTTCTTTTTCTACAATACTTAAAAATGATGGCTGTTAGATTGTGTGTGCTCGTGCCACTTGCAATCAAAATCGCTAGTGCCAGCTCAGATTTCATTAACGCACTAGTTTCATCGTCTTTCAGCAGATTAAAGACATAACGATTTTAAAACTCGCAATTTCTGAGAAATTAATAATTGTCATATCGATTTTATGCAAATATAACTCGATTTAACAAAGTTTAAGTTTGATAGCCCATCCGTTAAGCGGCTATGCTTTAACGTTTCCATGTTGGCCTCTTGTGATGCTAGACTGGTTTTCATACCTTCCATATAAAAATATACGGATATCGAGCTGTCTGTGAAACAAAATGTCCACTAGACGAATTGAATCCACTGAGAGTTTGGATTGTCTCAACAAATATATTTATGGCAAGCACTGTACCGATCTATACTGCAACCTCCTAATATTCTGGTTAGAACTCGATAGTTTTAACTCACGATCAGTTCAGTTACGACTCAATTACGTAATTGTTTCGTGCGTCAAGTTGTGGAGGAAAAATTCCCTGGTTATCCCCGACTTTCGTCAATATTTGCAAACTTCAAGGACTTTTTACAGTCGGAAAAAAATTATCATTTCTACCGACTTTTTCCCGATTTCCCGGTAGCATGGGAACCCTGTCATTAATACCTATTGTTATTCAATACCAAACGACGATTGGTATGATTCTCGGGTTTATTTCATATTCCCATATAAACTGATAATAAATCATCCATTTAACTCTTTCATTTCACGATGTTATTATGCCGGGAATAAATGTAACTTTCCTAGGTATTAGCCTCGTTTCCGATTCGACACATTTGGAACACTTTCGTCGTTTTCTCGCATAACAGTTAAGGTCGCTTACACCACTAATTTTAAAGCTAAAACATTTTTTCGAATTGCAAATGTTGAGCACTGAAAAATAAATTTGTTGCATGCACACTTAGCTAACACGCTGGGTTATATAGGTTTTCAATTACAATTTTTAATTTAGGTGTAGTTTTGTTGCTGTCGGTAGCAAAGTACGGTTGCCCCAGCAAACGGCAGAATTTTTCCTGCAAGCGCAGAATTCTCCAGAATTCCGCCGGAGGTATAAAAGGCTTGTCAGTGTCTCTACTAGGACCTGTTCGGGTTTCCGAGGGTCATATTAACAGCTTCTTACGTTTAGAAAGAGTGTGAGAAAATCATTTGCTACGTTTTTACTATAATAAGGAAGCGTGTAAAGAGGAGGTAATTCTTTTGTTTATTATTTTCCGTGAATCAGAATTCATAGTTATTTCGCGATATCTACATAAGTAAATGCAAAGGAAATAAAGTTTCTTTTACAGCAAATTTCTGATAGCTCAAAAACTTAGTTTTGAAATTTACATCTGCGCTCTAAGACCTTTACGGATATTTATACATTCATTGTTGTGTTTTAAAAAGCAACTTCAGCTTAAATATCTGCTTTTCAGTTAAATAGTATTCAGACTGTATTTTTATGATCCTGTGAGGTCAAGTCAGGTGTTTCTTGCAGACCTTTTTCAAATAATGATATTTATTACAATTCAATAGAAATAATAATAATAATAATAATAATAATAATAATAATAATAATAATAATAAATGCAGGTTTTAATAAAGCGCAAATGAGTGTTTCTCAAAGCTCTTTCCTGTAGTTATCTGTTATATTGTAAAGCTGTTGAGTGTTTCTCATGGTTTAATACACATGTTAGTTATTATTGTTACAGCCATTGACTATTTCTCGAGGCTCTGTTTGAAATTAACCAATACGAATTTAAATGAAAAGATGGCCAGTGTTACAAAATCTATCACCAAACAATAATTTTAATATAACATCTGAACATTAAACTTTGACATTGATAAATGTTACTATCAACTTCTATCATACAAACTGATACCTAAATTATTGATGTTTATCCAACTGCACACTACCACGGTGATATAAAATCAAGGAGTTATTATTTGGAATTGATGTACCTGATAGCTGAGTCTTGCCATTTTAATTCCGTACAAGTTTTGACTGTCAATAAACAAGATGAAACTTAAAGCTGAGTCTGAATTTCATCCCTAGTTCCAGTCTTTCTGTAAGGATTCCCCACTTCGTCAGAGAATCACAGTGACCTCTTGGAGTTAAGGCCTAATTTAAACTGGGCCTTTACTCTGATAAGAGTTTATCAGCCACAAAGAGCATATTGTGTCATTCAGTGGTCACCGGAAGTTTAACCGGCAACGCTACCCCGTAACAATATATTAACAAGTATTCAACACTTTTACTGGCATTTACATCCACTAGATTGGTGTAGAATGTATTTAAATTTACTAAAACAGCCTTATTCCACCAACAAGGAACATTGATATCAATTTTAAGTGGTACTGATACAGTAACCCAATGTTGTGAAACACATAAGGGTACATCATTGACGTGAGATGGAAACTCCCATAACTAGCAATATTTACGTCATGACGTGTATATAGAGTGACTGTAGAACAAATAGTTTATTATGGGAACGCTCACTTGTTATAATGTACTTTTCAGAGAGTGACGTATGTAAGGTGAAGTTGTTTGCATTTAAAACATGCACAATGGAGATAATGTTGGCACACCTCTATGCTGCTTTGATGTAATGTGGATGACATTTCTTTGGATATTGTACTTTTGGAAATTGTAAATGATCTAAGCAGCAGGGGGGGCGAATCGGACATTTTGTCCAATCGTTATTTTGCTTAATTATTACTTTCTGCACTCAACGATCTAGTGTCGTCAGCGCCTGGTAAAAAAAAAAACGACGACGTCGTTGGGGGATCGTCCAATCGTCATTTGGTTTAATTAACACCTTCTGCGCGCCGATCCCCAGCGTCGTCAGCGTCCGGTAAGCACATCGACGACCGCGTCGATGTCATCGCCCCCTCTGCTGCTAAGTGGTTATTTACAATGATCTTACAAACAGAGTGATCACTAACTCCTCCTCCTGTAGATCAGTTAGGTTATTTGACTGATCGGTGAGTTTAAAATTAATTCTCGTTAAAAACCGATCATGGCATCGCATATAAACCGGATTAATCGGACTCTCAACTGTTAAAAATCCCGGAGGGGCTGTTGGTGAAAATGAATAAAGGATATATCCCTGTTGAGCTTGATTTGATTGATTGGTATCTACCTGGTAACTCCCTTCGATAACATCACACACTAGATTGATTGCTATCACCGATGCGATATTTACGTTGTACGGGGCAATATGCCTACCATCATCCCCGTTATCGTGTCTGAGGATATGAGTTGATGGACTGAGAAAATCATTAAGAGACTTTCTTAGTTCTGGCGCGTTGTATCCTGGAAACTTGAAATCGGGTAAATCGGCTTCTGCGATATTATACTCGGTTAGGAATTTTTGTTTACTACCGTCTCTGTTAGCGGATATTATCCCGACGATTCGTTCATTGATATATTCCATGTCTGATATAAGTTGATTTAACACCTCGACGTGTTTTCGTTCTTTTGTTTTCCGTAGCTGTTCTAGTTGTGATTGGCAAATACGATTAATCTCGGCAAACGTATCAGTGATATCATTTAAATTGACTACGATCTCGACGTCTGATTCAGGAGTTTCCTTATATATAAAATACCAATACATGGTATTCCTTTCTTGAAATATAAACCAGCTGGGTAATAACGTGCTTTTTATAATAGACCAACTATCTCGATAACTGGGATTAATTTCATGATACGATTGCTCATTCGTGTGAAATTCCCGCGGACTTTCATGAGGTGGATTCTTAGGCCATCCTAGTATGGTTCTTATTGAACTGTTATAAATATCAACCATATACCCCGGTGTGCTTATTTCAATCGTCGACGATAACGTCGGTTCATGAACCGTAATAGCGATTTTTGATTCTTTTCCTGTGATCGATTTTATCCTGCGTTGAAATTCTTTATTGATTTGTTCTATTTGGTATGACCCAGTTGGTATTGTAACCTCCTCCCAGTCTGGGGTCCCATCGGGTTTATTTGTCCGTGCAAAAACCAGCGAGTTATTAGGTTGTTGTCCGTTAAATGCGTCCGCTCGGATATTAGGCCAACTGTGATATACTCGCAATTTTGCCAGCGCTATTTCCTTCACTGGAACCGGCGATGGGAAGTTCACACTGAATTCGGGTTTCGTTGACGTTATCGATATCATACTTGTTTGTACCGGAGTGGTGTTCTCCGCGATCCGCTGAAGTAATTGAAACCCTTCGGGGTTCAGCGACATTATTATTATTCGTTGTCTTTAGTGTCTAATTTCAACAACCAGGTGGTTCCGGCTTCCAGTTAAAAATCCTCGATTTTTGACATCGCGGAGCTATACAACTGGACCATCGTGGAGAATTCAACATCGGATACGAACAAATTATCAATCGATAACGAGATCAACCCGGATAATTTCGAGTACGCGTCGGATACTATTTGATGTTTTACTGTATACTCGTTGAGTTTTTTCTGAAAACACGAAGATATCTTCCTAGTGATTGCGTTGGCGACTCCAGCAACTGTTGTCATCGCGGAGACAGCGATTGGAACAGCGATCGGGGCTATCGTGGTCACCGTGGATAAAATAACACCGGTACCGGCCACTATACCCGACACCGAGTACACGACCGCGTCGATGGCGGTTATTTTTCGGCGGTATTTTTTTATTTTTGCACGGTATTGTTCGGAAAGCGTTTTCAAGTTCGCGGAGAATTCTTTTGCGGTATCGAATCGATATTGATGTGACGTCGGTGATACCTCTGATTCAATTACCTTGGTGGTCATTTTTATTTTAAAAGAGCTAGTGTTTTTAATTACTTAGATCCACTACAAATTCCGCATACCATGTGATGTTTGCCCTAAATAGACTGCTATCAACGGCTTTAATTATAAACCGTTCGATTGTATCCTTGTCAATGATTGTTGATATTGTATTGTTAAACCCGGATGAACTCGGCGATGATATACTGAACTGCATCGCCGAAATCAATGTCAATCGATAAATACCCTTAACAATTGCGGTGACATCTATTGCATTACGCGTAGGAGTCCAATCGAATGATCCGTATTGAACCGTGTATACGCCACTGCCGATGATCCCATGAGGTGTTTTCATTTTTTCGAGTTGCTCTGTCATTCTAGGTAGTCTGTCCTTAATCGCTTCAACATCAGTTTTGATTGTTTTTATTTCCCCTCCATACGCGTCTACATTTTTTTTGTTCGCTTCAATATTAGTTTCGAGTTGCTCTGTTATTCTCGGTAGTCCGTCTTTAATCGCTTCAACATCAGTTTTGATTATTTCTATTCTCCGCAAATTCGCGTCTATATTATTCTTGTTCGTTGCAACATTAGTTTTGATTGTTTCTATTTCCCGTGTATTCTCGGTCATACTTTTTTTGTTTGCTGCAACATCAAGTTTGATTGTTCCTATTTCATATGTATGTACGTCTATACCTTTTTTGTTCGCTGCAACATCAGTTTTGATTAATCCTATTCCCCGCCAATACGCGTCTACATTTTTTTTGTTCGCTTCAATATCGGTTTTGATTGTTCCTATTTCCTGTGTATGCGCGTCCACACCCTTTTTGTTCGCTTCAATATCAGTTTTGATTGTTCCTATTTCCTGTGTATGCGTGTCCATATTATTTATGATCGTTGTAACATCAGTTTTGATTGTTTCTATTTTCCGTCCATGCGAGTCTACATTATTTATGATCGTTGCAACATTAGCGCCGATTATTTCTATTTCCCGTTCATGCGCGTCTACACTCCTTTTGTTCGTTGCAACATCAGTTTTGATTGTTTCTATTTCCTGTCCATACGCAGTGATATCATTTATAGTTATTGTGATTTCATCCGGTTTGGCATTTTTTTTACCAAGGAATTTATCAAAGTTGTCATCGATCCTGTTAACATTTTTTCGTAACGAGGTAAATTGGCCCGACAGCGTCGTAAACTCCAAAATAGTATTTTTTATTGTTGCAAGATTCGGTTCGGTTACCGTCGGGGTTCCAAAAAAACTAGCGGTAGTGAGTTGTATATCGGTGACAGATTTTTTCACCTCGGTGACAGATTTTTTCACCCGCGCGTCGAATTCGATCATAGATATATTCAACGATGTAAGTCTGTCTCGAACGGATGTTATCTCATTCATCACCTCCGATATATGTTTACCCGGTTTGAGTCGTCCGTCGCCGGTATACAACGCGATAGTGCCATTGGCGACATTAGGATGTCGTATTAAAACGTCATCCAGCGACACATTACTGGATTTCAATTTACCCTGGCGGTCTTGAAATACAACTATTTCACCTGGGTCAACACTTGTTAAATTCAACGTATCGGCGATTTCATCCTCGATTAGTTTTTTTATGTCATCGGTGGTAGGCGTTTCCGTGGGCTTTTTCAGCGCCGAAACCGGTCGTCCCCAAATATCAATCATTATTATCTAATGTAATTGTCTCTAAATTTCCCACTAGTGTATTCGTTTACAACCACATGAGGTGGTTTCCGCGATGATGAAATCGCCGCGAGTACGTTCAATACCTCGCGGCCACATATCGGTGGGTCACTTAATTGCTGTGTTGGCAGCGTGGAATAAAAAACCCGGGCTGAACACGCCCGGGTTGAACACGCCCGGATATACCGCATGAACTCTTTCGGCGGGGCTAACCCGTATGAATCAAAATAGACGATTGCACGCGGATCAATCGCGTATGCAACCCAATGAGTTCCCGCTCCGGAGGACCCATCGAGGTTAATTATGCCTGTTTCAGTATTCCTTGGGGCCGCCGGTAATTGATCCCTCATAAAAACACCTCTGAAGTTTTTTATCGCTAACGCGTTTGCGGCGTCTATTAAATCAAAATTAGACATTGGAGTCATAGACTCTTGCGTTAATAAACGGTTCCCGGTAGTCTTAGACCCTTTCCCGAGTACCATGAATACGGGGTTCCCGGTAGTCTTAGACCCTTTCCGGCCACGGGTCGTTTTTTTTGTAGCCTTTCCCGGTTGCCTTCTTTAATGCCATTCCCGCCGCGGTACCAACGGCTCCTAACGCCGCCGCCTTAGCCACTGCTGGGGCCGCCGCGGCAATTAACGCTGAAATCGCAGCTAACAGCGGAAATATCCCACCGGTCTTTTCCATGTTTTTAATTGCTGCGGCTGAAAAATCTATTTGAACACCCTTTTTATTCTTCATCGCATCATTGAAATGTTTTATTTGACGCGCCGTCAATGATATCTTATGATTACCACCTGCCATCTGTGACGGCTTCAGCGTTATTGTGGTTCCACATTGTTTAGCCGACTTTGATCGTAATTTCTTGACTTGACCATCGGTCAACTCTACACTGACGACACTATACGACATTTTATTGTAAACGCGTTTATGTTTTCAATTACATGTTTTCCACTGGCGCATCAACGATTCTCATTCGTCCACCAACACCTTCTAGCAGCATTGATTTATCGCTGAGAATGACAGCAACCGCTCTATAATTAACATTACCCGGGGCTATATGAGCTCGGAAGTGTATATCAACGACGGATTGTCTCGTTAAATCAAGATGTTCCAGCGAAAAATAATAAATCGGATACAGGTTTTTAAAATCAAGTTGTGATATTTGCAAACCAGTGTCGACGTTTTGATCACGACCCATATACGACAGCAATCGATGATACACACGTGCGATATCGTTGTCGCCGTAATTAAGCTGTATATCCTCGGATGGTTCCTGTTGTCCGTTTATTCTCAGCGAAACATCCCTGACTCCTAATTGATCAAATATCATATGGCTGTGTTCTTGACTGCCCAATCGTCCCCTATTCTGTAGCGCTATGAATATATGACGCGGGGCTGAAACACCCTGTTTTGATGCTAGGTGCCATGTAAACGTATCGGCGACGTTATCCTCTTTAGCATCAGTTGTTACCGCTAGCCAACTCAACAGCGATTTCCCTCCCTGTTCCATAAATGCTAACAATCGTGCTTCCGTGGTAACTGATGGAGTCAGCACCGGCATCCACAATGCCATTTTAGTTAAAACGACTTTACCGGCAGCGACGCCAGCAGCACGCCATATTGCATTGTTATCATCGCCCCT
Organism: Sinohyriopsis cumingii; assembly: GCA_028554795.2. Taxonomy (NCBI): domain Eukaryota; kingdom Metazoa; phylum Mollusca; class Bivalvia; order Unionida; family Unionidae; genus Sinohyriopsis; species Sinohyriopsis cumingii. The sequence continues at coordinate 146,749,116 of CM068828.1, forward strand.
TCGCGTCAGCGCGATTGTATGCTTAGCCCCATAGATAACCTTCCTGACATTTCTGCAAAATCCAAATATGTGATGGAGTGGAATCGCGCATGAAAACTTTCGGCGTGGTCCTTGCAACATTCCTACTCGTGTTGCAAACCCTAGATTGAAATTATCGTTAGTACTTTTTATGATATTGAAATTAGCGTCTGGTCTTGCTCTGCGGTCTGGATTGGCTGCTTCAGCTTGTGGGTTAGTTGCGGTATCTCCTTCCACCAGCACGTTGATGTACTGAAGATGGTCAGCGTTATTAGTGGTGTCCTTTGCGAACATTATAGATGGGCCCGCCGATCTTGTATAATCATCCGAGTATCTCGCCAACCCAATTATCGTCGTTGCAACATCAACCTCGCGTTCTATTGATTCAATTTCTCGCCCGTCAATAAGATATCTGGCGCTCTCAAATAACGCCATGATACCGTTGTTGACGAAGCCAACTCGAACACGATGGTCATCTGCGTATGGTGCATTATCGGCGGCATTTGTCACGAGTTCTCCCTCAATTTCGATAAACGCTTCACACGGCAGAAAGTATTTACTGGTATCTTGGACTTGAAGTTCAATTCGCGATCGTAGGTCAGGTTGCGCTGCATAATAAGAATAATATTGATAATCACGGACAGAATCATCCCTGCGCACTGGGGCATTCATATCAAACGCGGGATCAGCGGTACGCGCAAACATTTTATTATTTATCATGTTGGTGTTTTCAATTGCGATTTTTTCGTCGTAAATTCTTTGAATTTAAACCACTCCCCGCTATCGCGTTCATGAGCGCGTTGGTTGCCGCATCGGCTGATGGCGAAGTCGCCAACGACGGAGTCGTCGCCGCCAACGACTCTAATTTTTCTTCCACGGCGTTATTTATTACTTTACTGACATTTGCAGGCATCACTGTCGTTGATGGCATTACCGGTGGTTTCTGTTTTCTTTTTGAGAATCTCTTAGATTTCACCAATGACATTAGTTTGTCCCGCGCGGCTGAAAGCGTCTTTCCGGCAACATCTCCAATGGCACTAATACCCTTATCACGAATAACATCAATAGCCTTCATCCCTAATTGTTTGGCTAACGGCGCTACTTTTGGAGCCATTCTTGTAAATAACCCCGCAATGGTGCTACCGAGACCATCTCCATAGTACGCGCGGTAAACAGGCAATCGCGAGTTTACCACGTAGACGAGTACTGGTTTATCATGGTTGTAGTGTATGATCATCCTTATTAAAAACACCAGTTTTCCAATTAGTGATTGTGATCACCAGTGATTGTGATCACCAGTGATTGATTACCCCCCCCCCCCACCGCCGTGTGGAAAACCGGAATAAATTTTATCAAAATTTCCTTGGGTTTTTGCCCTCGATAAAAATCCGGTTTTTTTCTGGTTTTTTCTTGATTTCTAGTCATTTTTGGTCGTTTTTTGTTGCCTATAGTCGTTTTTTTTCTCGATTTTTCAGAAAAACATCGATTTTCTCTAAATGATTTCCTTGGGTTTCTGCCCTCAAAAAATGGCCAAAAACAGTCAAAAAATGGCCAAAAACAGTCAAAAAATTAACAAAAACGATAATTTTATAATTTTATAATTTTATAATCTTTTTAATCATCCACGAGCTCGTCTATGAGCGTTCGATATGCATTAATGTCCATAATACCGCCTGTAAATAACCGCTTGCAAATATCAGCGGCCTCATTGATTATTTCCGTAGAGTTATTTCCGGCTCGTTTTCCTCCAATTAGTACTTCCTGCCGTGATATATCACTGAGAACACTATTAGGGCAGGTAACGCCGTAGGATTCTTTACCAACAGGGTATCCTTTTCCTTTTTTTGGTGTTATACTCTTAACTTCCTTGTGGAATGTGTCGTAATCGGATTTACTACGATGTGGTAATGCATCTTTATGTTTACTTGCTAAATACACTATTCTTGCCCAGTCCTTTAACGACTTTATATTTTTCTCGTAACCGCTATTGATATGCTTCTTATCTCGTATGCTCTTAGCAAAATTGTTGGCAGCAAAATTAATTAATTCTTCCCTGTTGCTGAAGCCTCTAATTTGATCTATTGTGCTCTTTTTGAGTACAATACGGGGTATATTCCCCTCTTTTTCTTCCGGTATTTCTTCTTCTGGTATTTCTTCTTCTGGTATTTCTTCTTCTGGTTCTTTCGCAGTAGCGCCTAGTTCTTCCTCGTCGGCCATTGTAACATAAGGTTCTTGTGGTTCGGTTATAGCGAGTGGTGGTGGCCTCCGTGTTGTAGCAGCCGCTATTTTTGCAGGGAGTGTTTCTAAAGACCTTTTTGTTTGTTTTGTCTCTGCCGCTATCTTTTCAAGCGCACCAAGAACGGGTACAGTTACCGCCGTAACATCCTTAGTCGCTTTAGTTACCGGGGCAAATAACTGTTCACTTCCAACAGCAAAATCAGTTTGCATTTGTTGTCGCGTTTGAAGTTTCTCTCTCACTCTATCTCGTAACGGTATAAACTTTATAAGCGCTGCTAGCCGCTCTCTGGCTAGCCGAGTAGTAAGTGATTCACCTACCATTATTGTAAATTGATCCGCAATTTCAAATAAAATTTTCCGCCGGGTCTTTCCATGGTGGCAGAAATATATCGTGTCATTGTGTACATCACATATATATAATGTTACATTTGTATGCCGACTTCGTCACGCGACGTGGGCACAGGTAACTTCAAGCTGAGGCTCCCCACAGGGGTTTCGTCTATGATCCTCCTAATGTTTTTAATCTTACTAGAGATCTCGCGGCGTTTTTCATAAAGCTGCCCGAGTTTTTTTCGTATTGTTTCAACGGCAGTGAATAACCCAATGAATACGCTTACGTCATTGCCATACAGGTTCTCATTAATTGTATGTTGTAATCGTTTTATAAAAGAATACTCGCGGGCTAGCGTAAAACGCCCTCGCTTCGATTGTTCCTTTATAGCCTCATAATCGGATAGTATTTCCTCGCTGTTGAGCCTATCAGATAATACAATTCCTTGATTTTTTAATTTTGAAATCTCAGTTAATATATTATTGATGTCTTGGGGATCCATATTATTATAAACATCTTATTTCTAATATCAAAAATTTTAATAAAATTTAAGTTTAAAGTTTAATAAAATTTAAGTTTAATAAAATTATTGGGGGTCATTTTTGACCCCGTTTTTTGTATGGACAGTACAATGCCGTAAATCTCCACTCGAGTGTTGTGGCAGATTGCAGGCATACATGGACAGTACAATGCCGTAAATCTCCACTCGAGTGTTGTGGCAGATTGCAGGCATACATGGACAGTACAAACAATGACGGGGGCGTGGTTTGCACTCAACCGAACCAAAACGCAACCCATGAAAATCAATCATGGTTGCGTAGTTGGAAAAAACCAACCGCGCACACTATGAATGATAGTGTGGGCTGCGTTTTGGTTCGTTTTGAACTTCAACGAAGGGGGCTTTATCCCCTCCCCCCCAATTATATAGAAAAAAAAAACATTTGACCGTTTCCCGCCAGGCAATTGCCCGCTGCGAGGCGCGAACCCGTAAATTGTTGACTCGAGTTTCATAGTCAAACATGTTTGCATTGGACTACGGACCGCACCTAACAAATAACGAGTTTTTAAAAAATATAAGCACGTAATGCGTTCCAGGTGAACGCGCATAGGTAACTTATTTACATTGAAACAGACGACTATTTGCAAATCACGTGACAGCATAACTCTATCATGGTGACTTCGTCATACCCTCACGAGTTATCCCCCTTCAAATATGAAAATCGAATTCTATGTCCGTTTTTACTTGAGAAAGCTGTTTGATATACTCGTTCTGCAACAAATCGTACTGAGGCGCTACAAATGTCAAAATATTTTCCTGCCTCATTCATGGACTGAAATATTTTTTCCTCGTGCGTTGACGTATCAAATGATTTGACGCCCCTTGCTGCTTTTGAGTACTTACCAGTCTGGCCTTTTTTAATATTTTCACTCTGAGAGATAGCTTGCAGATTACACAGTCTGTTATTTTGATAATTAGAATCAATGTGATCAATAACGAGACTATCTTTGATCAATCCGTGGAAACATTCATAGATGATTCTGTGACAGAGATATTTTTTCCCTCCAGCAGTAAACATTAAATACCCGTGATTGTTTTTCCATCCAACCGGCTTCTTCAGTCTGCGGTTTCTAACAATACCGTCGCGAGATGCCTCGTAATTGACGAGCAGGGGATGCGGCTGAAATTCTTGGTCCATTTATATAATAATACTACTTGTCTAATTTATTATTTGGTTTAATTATAAATCTTTCAACATAGTCTTGGGGGGTTTTGATGACGGAGTCAGCGGTGGGGTCAATGACGGCGTTTTTAATTCGTTTGTCATAATAGCGTTTTAGTTCCCTGTATCGCTTTCCGCCACAATTAATACACAACTGCGATTTTCCTCTTACACCAACGTGGCAAACCAAGCACGGGAGGGGCCAAGAGAACCATTACGAACGCTTTGTAAATGATACCCGCAGAATTCACCTCTACATGATTTATTGCACGGGGTTATCGACCCAATCATCAACCATTTGCATTTGTTCATTATACTATATTCTTTTATTTAAATACTTGTTTTAATTATATGGATGAGTTTGAGAGATTAGCAGTAATTAAACCCTGGAAAAATATTAAGTTCAATCTCGATAGAGTCCTCAAGGACACACCAAAAGCGTTAATAAACGATAAAACCCTGTTGAGTAAAATACGCGATTGTATCAATGAATTCAAACGTGATGGTGCATCTCATAGTTGGTCAACATTTCGAATTCATGGTGTTGTTGATGCTACCATGAACGACAACCGCGCAGCAACGATAATATCACAACTTGACGGTAAAAGGTATTTCTTCAGAGTAAAATTCATTGTCCGGGTGGAATCAGGCGATTGGATCATACGTGATAAATTTGAACCAGTTCTCAGCGACAAGAAAACAGTCACTGTCAGCCGCGACTCCAAGCCGGGGTTGTTAACCGGAATTGACAGACCATACTATGAACGAGCGTATCCTGAAACAGCAGTTGTTTATGGAATATACCCGTTAAATAAGAAACCTGATATCGGAAAACTGAAACCGATGAAACAGTCAACGGGGATAAATTGTGTAGCAGAACGAATAATAGAGCATTTTACAAATGCATGTCGAGGAAACAAATTGACTGATTTACGACGTAGCAAAATCAACCAGTGGGAACTAACCGTAAAAGAGCGTGGAGCGACCATCAGCGACATAGCGAGATTAGAAACGTCGTTGAGATTTCCAATAACCGTTACAACGATAACCGGTGAAGTATTATACGAATCGAAGTATAAATCGAAGGGAGCCCCAATCAAAATTATTGATCATAACGAACACGCATGGACGCCCGCGATCACAATATTTCCACGGGATAGAACAGTAAAGTATATACCCGAAGAATTCTCCCGGGATGGTTTTCTCGCGGAGAGGAAACTATTTGATGCTATTGCCTACTTGTGTAAAAACGACCCTGTATCAGTGTGGTTACTTCGCAGCGCTGAAAACGATGCGGATACCTTTGATCAGTTTGTAAGACCAAACGGCGAATTATATCGTACTGAAGCATTTCACAACAGGATGAAAAAAACCGCCATGGAATTTGAAGAGCATGATGAACAACTGCTAACAAATTGTTTTACGATTCCATCGGTTGTAGCTCATGTTGCAGCAAGGAAAAATGCGTGGAGACCAACGCGCAAGGAATTTCTGCCGGATGTACAATCCAGTTGTTTGGAATACTGTCACGGTGGACTATGGAACACTGAATACAGCCGCGACGCTATGATCTCGGTTGATATGGTTGCCTGTTATCCAGCGAGTTTTCTCGGGTATGGATCCGCAGCTGAGTATTTCAAACGATTTGGACACCCCAGACATGAAATGACTCGTGTTGCTATTAATGGACCACTGCCTGATTTTGATTTAACCGGATTCGCTCGCATAGTATCATTTGAATTCGCGGCAGGACTCCATCGCTGTTGCTATATTTGGATCGGTAGACACATGGCTGAAAAGAAGTGGTTGCCAATAGCGCTGCTACGGTATATGATTGATTGTAGCATGCTAGTTTCGTTGATTGTCAGTGACGCAATTATATCATACCGGGCGCAGACTGAAGTCTGGTTACCAGAACCGGAGCGTCTAGATAGCATAATTGACGAGTCCAGAAAAAACATTGATGCCGACGAGGAATATATCATCGAATGGTCCAGGAGGATATTTAACCAACGAAACCGCGAGGCAAAAGATCTCGGTAGAAGAATAATTGGTAAGTTCACACAAGGTGGAAAAAACCACGACTACAAACGATATTGCTCACGGCTGATTATAGATGACGCAGAATATGATTTCGTAATCAAGGACGCAGTGGCAAAAAATAGATACGTGAACTGCAAAACAGCTTTCTTGTCCAATGGAACAAAGTTGGGTACAGTTGTTACCTACAGCGATGGAGACAGCCCGGCATATCCACATTTGAGGGCGTCTATGCTGGGTTATGCTTGCATAAATTTATTCTCGATGATAAATAGATTTCCCGACACCGCGGTTAGAGTAGCCGTTGATTCGTTTTATGTTGACGTAAAGTACAAGGAAAACGTAGCCGGGTTTACTAGTCCGGACGAGAGTTGGGGTACATGGAGAATCAAAAATGAAATACGACGCGATTATTCCCCGTCAGCAGATGTCACCGTTGAGAACAACTACTTACGCGGTGATAAATTGTCAGAATGGTCTAATGCACCATCGTGTTCTGATCCAATTTGTAGACACAAAACAGTTTATTTAAGCGGCTGTGGCGGGTCGGGAAAGACGACTCGGGCAATTGAATTATTTCGAACGCGGGCAAGTATAATCGTGCTTACACCGACCCATAGACTAGCGCGAGAGATAAAACAACGAAATGTTGACGCCGTTACTTATCACAGCTTTTTTCGATACAGCGGCGGTGAGTGGACTCCTGATCGAATGGGTGAAAAATTTATTCCTGAGGTTATCATCTGGGACGAAATATGTACTGTTTCGTTAGATGTTTTACAAATGTTTCTTGATTGGTTGCTGCTCGCGAATACAGCGGTGATCATGTGTGGCGACCATGGTCAACCACCACCATTTGTCGGCGAGGGCCCACATGATTGGCTAAAGGGTTTTGTGGGCTATTATGAAGAAACCGATACTGATTACCGGGCACTTGATGAACAACTGCGCGAGGTTAAAAAATTAATCAGATTACAGCCGGATAGAATTCAGTGTGAAATAATCCGCGAGGTGATTCCGGAAACGCCGTTAAATGAATTCTGGGAAACATGGAGACCAAATGATTTGATTGTAGCGAGTAGAAAGATAGTCAGAGACACACTTCAGCGGAGGTTGTTTACGTTGCATAAGGAAAAGTTTCCAACGCGCCCAGTGCCGTTATGTTATAGACCCGCGGACACACGGCGGCAGAACATTGAAGTTGAAATCCCGGCCCCGACAGCGTCAGGGACAAAAAAACAAATTCTCGTGCTGAATGATATCGTGCTCGTTGATATCAGCGTCGTCGAGGACGCGCTACGTGCTGATAAATCCCCGTGGACGCTAGGATACGCAACAACAATACATTCCTCGCAGGGACTGACTATCACGGACACAATTGTTTGGATAGTTGATAATCGCATCGAATGGTCAAATCTAGTCTATCTTGCAGTGTCCAGAGTACGAAGGATAAATCAGCTTCGAAGAATTGTTATTGACGAAGTCAGTGACGGAGTCACCAATGACAACGACATCATCGATGCAAGCGTCATTGATAGAAAACTCTCGGGTTACCGCCAACAGGATAAAAAAAACAGCGGCGTTTTGATATTGATGCCGAATTAATAATCTCGCTACGACAACAACAGAATAATCACTGCGCGAGTTGTAATTGTGTAATGCGCTGGCGTTATTCGGATAAAGACGCTCGCCAATTTACCGTGGACAGAATCGATAACAGTCTCGGTCATGTTAAAAACAATGTGAGGTTGACCTGTCTTGAGTGCAATAGACGCAACGGCGCTAGTTAAGACCACGCGGGGGTAATTGAGTATCGTCAGGTATCACTTGTAGTTGCTCGCGTGTAAATCCGCGCTGTGGGGCAGTTGAATCCAGTCTGTAGATCGGTGGTCTACCAGTTGATCGTGTTATCGTTGATATGTTATGTGTGGTAACACTCCAAATAGGATCAGTAGCCCTTTTTTTACCGCCGTCAAGCTCTCCTGGTTCATATAGATATCTAACAGTGACATCGCCAAGAATCGGCTTGGAAACACTATCTATTTTTGATTTTCCGAGTATATACTCGTATTTAATCGCGTCGCTGGGCTTCATGTTGATTGCTCGGGTAATCTCGTTATTTAACGCTGCAATTACGCCTGGCAACCTTTTAACCCATTCACGAGATCGTTTTTCTTGGATGAATTCCTTCGCGTATTGATATCCAAATAACCGTTCAGCAAGAGTCCGATTGAATCGTTCAACAATTGCCTGATCACGATGTAGCGCAGTATGACCTCGTCGTATCGCGACGCTATGATGTTTCAGCGTTGATAAAACAGCGCCGCGAAATTCACTACCGGGATCAACTTGTAATAGATTTGGCCAGCGCAGAGGACCTCTTTGATAAATTCTTTCAAACGCAGCGGCTACTTCAGTTGCTGACTTTGTTTTTAACGGCTCCGCTTGTTTGTATTGACTCGCAACATCAACTAGGGTTAGCGCGTATTTGTAACCATTGTCATGCGGCAAAAATAGTATATCAGCCTGATGAACTTCATTAGGTACGCTGACATCAAAGCGCGAGAAGTTGATTTGTTTAGGCGGTGGTAGATAAATTTGCCATATAGCCTGTTTGGATAACCAATTAGCCGCAGTGGCCTTTGTTACCTTTGCAGCGCTTGCAAGCTTACCAATTGCGGCCTTCCCCTTCCAGTATCCTCTCGGAGAATAATAGATGGATTCCATGTTGTTATTAATTACCAGCGCCCATCATTAATTTACCTTTCATAGCCGATTTTACCAACCATGAAGCCAATTTTTCTTTGCCGGATTTATCAGGAATAGCATTTAACGCGTGAATTAATTTTACGTCCGCGATATGAAGCTGTTGCAGATCGCTACTTTTGTAAGCAACATCATGAGCATGACACGCCTTATCGATAGCATTTATTGGGTACTCACCGGGTTTGGGTTGATTTTGATCATCGAGTCTGATATCTAATCGTGTTCCGGGGCCACAGTAGCTATATCCTGGGAGGTGCTTTTCTCCTGGATACTTTGCCCACGGGGTTCCGGGGAGTTTTGATAACCTGGCTGCAATATCACCTCCTCGCTTTTTTTTAAAACATCCCCGGGTTTAATAGAAATAAATCTAAATTTCTTTGTACCGCATTGTGTACACTTACCAGTAAGGGCCGATCTGTTATTTCTTGTTGTAGCGGTTGTCATATCATTTGTGCCAGTACGTACTCTACACTTCACACAATATAGATCCATAATTTATGTATAGAGATATGAATATAATTGATTTTTCGGCGACTAAAACAAGAGAACCAGTTAAGCATGTTGCAGCGTTACCAAACTCGATCCGGATGATTATCATCGGACCATCTGGATCCGGCAAGACGCAATTGTTACTCAATTTAATAATGAGATGGATGAAGTGGGATAAGTTGTATTTGGTTGCTCCTAGCGTAGATGATCAACGATGCTACGAGGTGTTGAAAGATTTCAACGAGAATGCATCAGCGATCGCTAAAAAAAATGTTATTGAGTTTATTACAGATATCAATGATGCACCAGGTATTGATGATATTGATGGCGACGTTAACAATCTAGTCGTGTACGATGATGTTATGTTAGACAATCAAAAAAACCCAGCTAGGATATTTTCCAGAGGCAGGCATAAAAACACTGACGTGATATATGTCACTCAACGATACACTCAGATTCCAAAAGTAATCAGAGACAACTGTAATATTCTTGCTGTATTCAACGGCGTTGATACACACACGCTACGAAATATTTGGCAGACATGGTGCGGCGGTGACATGGACTTTAATGTTTTTCGAAACTTTTTTAGTCATGCTCAGTCGACCCCACATGGATTTGTAACGATAAATTTACATGACCCTCGGACACGATATCGTATCGGACTTGACCAAATATTCGGTTAGTTGTAAATAATTTTCATTGTAAGCAGCAGGGGGGCGATGACATCGACGCGGTCGTCGATGTGCTTACCGGACGCTGACGACGCTGGGGATCGGCGCGCAGAAGGTGTTAATTAAACCAAATGACGATTGGACGATCCCCCAACGACGTCGTCGTTTTTTTTTTACCAGGCGCTGACGACACTAGATCGTTGAGTGCAGAAAGTAATAATTAAGCAAAATAACGATTGGACAAAATGTCCGATTCGCCCCCCCCTGCTGCTATCTAAACACACTGCTAACTAAAATGACTGCTCCCTTGTGCTAAAAAATCAGTCTGAATTTGTCTAAAGTACACTATCCTTAGCAGCTATTAATATAGTGAAAATGAATTTGGCCAGACTAGACAACACCAGCTTCTGAAAGTACAATGAATAAATTACCCAATACATAAAATGAAGAAAAAAAAGTTATCGGCTCTTTTTTTTATACAATTTACCTCTGAAGTTCAGGAAGTGGAAATGACCAAGTGGAGCTAGCACTTTTTTTGAAAGGTGCATATCTGGAGTACGGCCAAGTTGTATACTCTATATCCCATATTACACCTATCAATCGTACACCAACATAAAGGGAATTAAAGGTTCTTTGAACTATACCTAAGATATACCATGTCTTTTTTAAATAGCCAGTGTAACCAGTGAAGAAAGTCGGGGAAATTCTTTTTCTTTAAAAGTCTAGCCACATGCAAAATATGAAACTGTTGACGTATGTCATGCACGCCCTTTTCTGTAGTACTGTGGAAAATTCGTCTGAATTTACTAACACAGCATTGAAAGAGTACATTAAAACAGAAAAAAAGTTAACCATTAAAAACAGACAAACTTGGGAACATTAAAAAGAAACTGACAGCTTGAAGTTTGGCACATTAAAACCGACAAATGTGGTCACCTTAAAAGTAGACAAATACAGTTTAGATACTTTAAGTGATAGGTTTTGAATGTGATTTGCAGTCTGACCAAGGAAAGATAACTCAGTATTTCCCTTGAATAGTTTCCGAATGACATAGGCTCCCTTGAATTAAATATTGAAAGAGAATGTGTTAACGAGTACAATGCTTGTCAATTAAATTTTTTTTACACGAATTAAAATTGACAAGTTAAAAAGAATATAACAAATTTGTCACAATATATTAGTGTTTAAACAATCATGGAATTTCAATGTTATATCTGGAAGGAAAACTCTAAAACTTTATGCAAAATCCGAAAAGTTTTGGAATTTTTTTCCCCCATTGTTACGCACATTACGACGAAGCAGACAGCATAAATGTACTATACTATCCATAGGATATACCAGTCTAGGTGTTGTAGATTGTAGATTACCTGATAACTGGGTGTTAGTTATGGTTATATCGTAAACTGTGTGGCACCTGGGTGTTGGATATGGTCATATAGCCCAATATATGTGTGACACTTAGGTGTTGGATATGATCATGGAGCCCAATATATGTGTGACAAATGGGTGTTGGATATGGTCGTTCAGATCAATATCTATGTGACACTCAGGTGTTGGATACGGTCATGGAGCCCAATATATGTGTGACAAATGGGTGTTAGATATGGTCGTTCAGATCAATATCTATGTGACACTTAGGTGTTGGATATGGTCATGGAGCCCAATATATGTGTGACAACTGGGTGTTGGATATGATCGTTCAGCCCAATATCTATGTGACACGTACAAACCTATATCAGTGTGACAGCTGAATTAGAAAATATAACAATTATTAACTATCGTTCATTGTAAGCAGTATAGACATTAACCTATTCGTGTTACAATGAAAGTTATACTCGTTTAGCCAAAAAGCCCCCAAATCCAGTTACAAAACAAATATGGCTGAAAAAGCACTTTCAAATTACAATTGCAATTACGTGAGCCATGCAGGAAATAAACCGTAAAGAAAGCAGCAACATAAACAATATTCTATTAACTCATTCGGTCCCAGATGTTTTCGTCGTTTGCGCCTGAAATGCGCGTAGGAAAGACATTTTGGGGGCTATTTCTGAATACATCGTAATATATCGGCTTTCAACAGATTTTCCATGAGACTAATGCCAAGTTGTATTAGAAATATCATTTTCCTTTGGTTATTTGCTTGCGCATGATCAGAAGGGTAAAGGTTGGGTACTGATTTATTCTATTTAATTATTTTTTTTTTGCCTAATGGACCCATCATTTTCGTATGGAGACTGCTCTTTGTTCCAAAAGCCCATCTCATAAAGTTTTTGCAAAGGTTAACCTGTCTGTGTGCAGTTCAGACCGGTCTGCCTTAGATCCGAGGCCAAAAGGTCTAAAATTCGGACACAAAATCGCATTTCGACCACGAGCGAATTTTGGTTGGAAAAAAACCGGGTCCAAAAATGAGGTTTTTCCCTCTCTATTTTGTAGTGCAGCTAGAACTTACAGATTGTTTGGTATCATTGTAGAGCTAAATCTGTCTGAATTTTTGTAATACCACCCACTCTGGTGTATCTTAAACGACATTGATGCTGCAGAGCTCGGAAACAGGGATTAGCCTCATCACGCCTACAGGCGGGATTGGGGCCGAATGATTTAAGTTGATAGAGTCTATTTTATTTGCAACCTTACCAAGAAAATAGTTAGATTTGTCCAATATACATTTCTCCATATGGTCCGCTTCAGCGATGATTTTCTCTTTAGTTAACTGGCTGTAATAAATAGGCAGAATGCTTAAATTTGTATATTAAAAAAAAAACGATGAAGACAACACAACTGATCAATGATAACATATTTATCACAATGACAAAAGCAACACAACCGATAAAAAATGATCGCATTTATATCACAAAGATGAAGACAACACAATTGATCAATGTCACAACTCAGTGGTATTAAAATAATTAACACAAATGAGCGCAAAACATCAACTTCAATAAAATTCAACAAATAATTTACTAACCTACACTACAAAATGAGAAAGAATTTACAGTATTGTAAATTAAATACCAAAAAGTCCTTAAAGTTTAATCAAAATTCCATAAAATTTTAACTGAATTCGAATGGTATTCCCAACATGGTCCTGATATTGAATGTGTTGATGTGCCTGTAGTCTCGAATTAGCTAATGTACCAGTAGTCTGAACTGGGACAATGTGATAAGTCCTTTGGTGAATCATGCTAATATAATGCCAAAATACTCTTTTCTGAATTCACTACAGTTCCAAATTATTGTTTCTATCCAATAATATTATTGTTGGAAAATTTGTATTTCCAGTGAATTTGAATACTTAACACAACAATAAGATTGCTTCTGCAAAAGACGATACTGCAACAGTGGGTAATTTCTCAAGTAAACACCATTTTTAAAAAAGGTAAAACACATAAATAGAACCAGGATGAGGGTCAAAAGTTCATTTCTATAACATTCTAAGTTGTCAAAAAACATAACGTCTACTGCAAAAATTATAATAATAAACCGAGCAAACATGAGGCAGACCAGGTTTTACAGGGGGATGGGGTGATTCCAATGTATTAGACATAGATTAATATAAACATGCATACATTAATAATGATCTAAATATTTAGTCTACACTCACAGAGAACATTTTGGCTATGTATTATGTTGGTTACATAATCAATGTCTCTAGTCAGGTACACAGTGAACTTGTATTTGGAGAAAGGTCGATTATAAATTGCAAATAAACATAAAATATAATAATGTAGAAAAGACAACAATTAACACAAATTAAGCATACACAGCATCAATGCTAAGATTTATATCACAACGATGAAGACTAAACAACTGTTCAAAGTCTACATCTATACAGTGGAGGAATTGCTTTGATTCAGAAAGATCCAGGTTGCCTAAAGCTATCTGACCTGGTCTTCATCCGTTTGTCCTTTCTCTCCATCCCATACCTTTCTAGTTCAATTACGAAGTCTTAGCTCACTCATTCTATAATAACTTCTGACCTCATTATTCTACCAAACAGATATGGATACTATTGCAACAGTGTGTTCCTCATAACCCAGGATTTATATAAATTGATGAGATATTTATAAATGAGATAAATACGTTTTGTATTGGGATGGAGACAAAACATTTGTTATTATTTCCAATTCGTAAAATTAGAATATAATTATATAAACTAAGTTCATTAGTGGCAGAGAATACACTACTTTACCATGACGGCAGAGAGTACCCTACTATACCATGATGGCAGAGAGTACAATACTCTACCATGATGGCAGAGAGTACAGGGGCCCCGAGTGGCCGAGTGGTCTAAAGCGCTCTTCGTTACGGATCACTGCCATCTCACCTCTGTCTGCGGCGGTTCGAGTCTAAGATTCAGCCAATGTGGGCATGTGAGAAAGCCTGCCAGTAGCTTCTCGTGGGTCGGTGGTTCTTTCCGGGGTTTTCCGGGTTCTTCCTCCACCATTAATACTGGCCGCCATGTATAGCCTATCGTGCTGAAAAATGGCGTTAAACCCCACAACAACAACAAAAAAAGCAGAGAGTACACTACTTTACCATGATGGCAGAAAGTACACTACTTTACCATGATGGCAGAGAGTACACTACTTTACCATGATGGCAGAGAGTACAATACTTTACCATGATGGCAGAGAGTACACTACTTTACCATGATGGCAGAGAATACACTACTTTACCATGATGGCAGAGAGTACACTACTTTACCATGATGGCAGAGAGTACACTACTTTACCATGATGGCAGAGAGTACACTACTTTACCATGATGGCAGAGAGTACACTACTTTACCATGATGGCAGAGAGTACACTACTTTACCATGATGGCAGAGAGTACACTACTTTACCATGATGGCAGAGAGTACACTACTTTACTATGATGGCAGAGAGTACACTACTATACCATGATGGCAGAGAGTACACTACTTTACCATGATGGCAGAGAGTACACTACTTTACCATGATGACAGACGGTACAATACTTTACCATGATGGCAGAGAGTACAATACTTTACCATGATGGCAGAGA